>VWPW01030187.1:786950-936814 GCA_013389825.1 Crypturellus undulatus | reverse complement strand
GCCGCCGCCGCGAGCGGAGCGGAGCGGTGCGGAGCAGAGCGGAACGCGCGCGCGCCTCGCCGGCTGCCCCTGCGCCCTCCGCGCAGACCCTCGCCCGGCGCCGCCTGCACTTCTCTAAAAATTTCTTTTTCTTTTTTTTCTTCTATCTGAAGCGCCTTTTTATTAAAAAAAAAATCTTTTTTTTCTTTTTTTTTTTTTTCACACTTTTTTCCGCCCCTCGGCGAGCGCCGGGGCGGCGGCGGCGAATAAAAGGCCGGGCGGCGCGAGGGGCGGGGATCGGCCGGGCGCGCGGTGCCGCTGCGGGAAGGCGGGCGGCCCGTCTCCCCGGCCCCGCCGCGGACCATGTACCAGGACTACCCCGGCAGCTTCGACACCTCCTCCAGAGGCAGCAGCGGCTCCCCGGGCCACCCCGAGACCTACCCGAGCGGCGCCGCGCAGCAGGTAGGAGCCGCGCGCGCCACTTGCGCGCAGTTTGCGCCGCTTTCGTTCTCTCCCGTCCCGTCCGGCCGCGCGCGAGGCGCTCGTCCCGACGGCACCCGGCGCAGGGGCCGCCCCGCGCGGCCGGGAGCTCCCGCAGCCCCGTGTTCTCCGGGGAGAGTGGTGGAAATGCGAGTGTGGGGCTGGGGCTTCCTCGCTCCGTCCCGCTTTTGTTCCCTTAGGAGGCGCCTCTGGTTTATACACGCGCGTGTGGGTGCCCTCCCGCGCTCCCTCCGTCCCTGCCGCTCTCCAGGTAGCCCGGCAGGCTCCCTCGAGCCGCCGCGCGGCGCTCCGGGCGCCTTCGCCGAGCGCTGCCCGTGCGGGGCTCGTGCGGGTCCCCGGCGCCGCTCACAACGCGGCCAGACGCGCGCGGGCAGCCCCCGAGCGGGGCCGACGGGGTCCCGCTGCGTTCGGCCCCCCAGCTCGCGTCTGCGCCGGTGAAACTATTTTTACGTTTCCCATCAGTGAGAGCTTCCAAGCACCGGCGGTGCCATCGGCTGCCTTTTCCTGCTGCCCAGACAGTCCTTTGATAACCGGAGCTGATGGCTGGCATTTAGCTGTTGATCGGTTTTCCTGTTCTCTTGGCCTTCTGAATGCAAGTTTGGGTGTTTTTTGTTGTTGTTGTCTTTTTTTTTTTTTCTTTTCTCCTCTTTCATGAGGCTTACATGATCTAGCTGCACTCTGGGATAATACCGCTTTCCTCTTGCGAGCTTCTGGTCTTGAGTAATAAATGGAACTTGAAGAATGGAAGATATTTCCTGTTGAAGCTGCATGAATTCGTGGATGTAAAAGACTAGTGTTTTTTTTTTTTTTTTAAACAAGCCTTTTCATTTTTCCTGAGAAAACGTCTCGAACAGCTTATATGCCTACATAGACTAAATCCACCACTTCTGGGGAAGGCATTACACAATCGGGCCAGTTATACAAACCTGGGTTATTTCATAACTTGTTTACATCAGCTGGCCTATCCTCACTCTTTTTCTTCTTCAGAGTTGTGCTCTCCCCCTCTTCCTATTCCTCCCCCTTCTCCCCCAGTATTATTATTTCTTGTGTGGCTCCTACGAGCGGGCTGGCAGAGCGAGCGCGTTTCTGCCTGCGCATCAAGAAGTCATAGGATCGTTTAAAAGAGGAAAGGAAAAAAAAAAAAAAAGTGCACTAGTAAACTTTGCCAACCGTACCAGCCCGTGACATTCCTCACATTAAAGAAGTTTTACCAGAAATGACTCTCTGCGTTTCCCGGCCTGCTCCAAACACATCTCGTTGGTGCCCTCTGTGGGCTGCTCCGAGGACGAAGATTTCCAGGGATTGCAGTTCTGGACCAAATTCTTTGCCGCTTTACAGTAAACGGGGGCAGTGGCCGGATGAGCTGCGGCTCCTCTGCACTCCCCTTCCTTCCCTTTCCTGCAGCAGATGCTCTGGAAATCTTTTTCTCTGTCAAACTCCGGCTGTCAAACTCCGGCCACGTTCAGCATCTGTGCTCTCGTGAAGGGGCCGGGGCTGCTTTTCCCCCTCTCATTTCCTCGGTCCCGTCTTGCCCAGCCACTCGCGTGTGCAGCGCCTGATACGAGTGCCAGAGAGGAGTTTCTAGGGCTACTTAATGGGGCTTTGAGCAGGACGCTGCCTTCGCTGCGGCAGAAATGTTTTCTTTAAGAAGCTGGGAGATTTCTCAAGGCCCTGCTCGCTCTTCCCCTTGATCCTTGCAGATGTTGTAGATTAGAATCGGACACGAGCGCTGCCTTTACCCCAGCAGCGGCGCCGCTCCCGGCCCTGAAGATCTGCAGGGCTTTATCGCTCGAGAAAGTATGCGGTGTAGAAACTTTTCTGTTTTTTTTTTTTTTTTTTTTTTTCCCAAAGCAAGAAAAGATGCATCAGTCACATGTTTAAGGGGAAACTATGTTTCTGAGCCAAAACTCTGATGCTTTTTATTTTTTTTTTCTCTCCCATCCAGTCTGGCGCTGGAACCTTTTTCTTTTAAGTTGCGTGTCATGTTATATTCCTAATCGCTGACTTGCCATGTGGTAAACATAGACTTTAATGGGACTAATTTGCATGCTCCGTCAGACCAACTGACTTTTCCCTGAAATATCCTAGTCCTATGTCCAGTTTCCCTTCAAACAGACACTCGGCACAGGAGAACTATCAGGAGCTTTTTGTTATGAGATATACCCCACAGATTTGATATGTGTTTGAGGATTTGTTAGAGGTCAGCTTTTTATTTTCCCTCCCCCACCCCTCCCCTCTTTCCTTTTCCTTGGCTATTTTACCCTTTTCTAGCTGGTTTCTGGTGCCGCTCAGTGCTTGCAGTTGCAAATGTAACTGGAGGTCTGGAGGGGAGCAGAGATGCGACGTGGCACCGTGTAGAAACTCCTTGCCGAGATGGAGAAGGGAAACGGTGGAGCTGAACGTTCTCCTGCGGCTGCGCCTGACTTGCGGCCTCTATTCTGTCCCCCCGCCGTGGTGGGGGACTTCTTGGGTTGGGATCTCCAAGGCTGCCCTCCAACCCCTTATTTTAGGGCAGAGAGGAGACCCATCTCAGTTCTTTGTGCTATTAATAATACTCTCCCTCTTCAGTCTTTTATTTTATATATTTATTGTTTAATGACACTGTCGCCTGCGTGCTGCTTGGGTCAGGACAGCGGTGGCTGTGCTGCAGCCCGGTGCTCGCCGCGGGTTGCCGTGGCCCTGTGGGCTCCCCTGTGGAGCGCATGGATGTGGGCAGGGGGCGGGAGCCGCTCCTGGGCACCGTGTCCAAGGGGCAGGGGGACACCGGGAGAGGCCTCTGGGGAAAGGCCTGCAGCCCCCAGACGAGGTGCCCCGAGGCAAGGTGGCAGTGGGGTGGAGGGGGCCCAGCGCTGCAGAGGGCGGTGAGGGAGCCCCGGGCAGAGTGTGGGGGCGGGCGGCAGCGTTTCGGCGCCCGCAGCTGGCAGCAGCACCGTGTCCTGGAGGGGAGGCGAGATCCCTGGGGAAAGACGGGCTTCATCCGCCAGGAGCCTGCGCGTCCCGAGGCGCAGCCCGGCACAGCCACCTGTCCTGCAGTAGATATCTGGGGTGGGGAAAGCTGAGCCTGCATCTCACAGAGCTTTTTTGGATGTTTCGAGGGGTTAGATAGGAAGTTTGTGACTGAGATGCTCCAGATAGGGAGCTGCAGAAAGATGTGGCTGAACTGAGCGGCTCCCCTTCGGTGTCCCAGGACTGGTGTTACAGAGAAGCCCAAAGTCAGACACGAGTGTGACTGCAAGTGGAGGCAATAGTCACTCGGTGGATAACTCTGAGCCTGTTCCTTTGTGTTACACACTTGTATCTAGCTTTTATGTAGCTGGTCTTGGTGAGTTTGACTTTCCTGACCTCTGATGGGAGCTTTGAGCAGGTCTTTAGGTATTACAAAAATAAGGTATTGCAAGGGTGTTTCCTCTGGAATGCAAACAGCAGCTCTGCACAGTGAGGCGCCAAAAATCTCACTGTGTTTTTCAACTGTAGCCTTCTAGCAATCATGCAAAAAAAGGTAGGACTCTTTCTTCTCTATTTTTTGAGTACAGGAGGAGTAGCACAGGTAGAGAGAAGTCATGACAGAAGTCACTTGTGGAACTGGAAGCAGAACTGGCCTCTCTTGACTTGAGCATCTGCGGTTTAACAAGTCTCACGCTTCCTTTTTGCAAGGTTAAGATCCGTTTGTAATAATACCATGGGTTGTAGAGGCACCAAGGCATCCGTTCCTATGCCGGGTGGTCACAGCCTGCACTGGTGATGGGCACATCAGGGGGAGCTTCACCTATCAGCCCCTCTACCGTGTTTATAGTTTCCAGCTTGCTCTGTTTGGGAGTGCTTATGAAGATGGGGGTTGCTATGAAGTGTGAGCCTGCTTTGGATTCAAGTTCCAGATGTTCCACTGAGGTTCTGGTGGGGATTTTGCCAAGGTCTTGGTGCTGTTGTTATCCTGTCTGTATAACCCTCCATAACTCAGTCCTTCCCTCTCCTGTCCTTCTTTGCTATTTTTTGAGCTGTCCAAAGATGTAGTTTGGGATTTGTCTGAGTCTTTTGGTCTCCAAGTTTTGGCAATTGGACTTTTCCTGGATAGTAATGGTCCAAAATGCTGTAGTTACTCAGAACATGGAAGACTCCTTGCAGTAGCCTTGGTTTAGCACAGCAAGGTGCTTGACTAGGCACACCCTGAAAAGGAAATCTATGAAGGGCTGGGCCTTATCTTGGACGCTTACCTGAGCTGAGGTCAGGCTGATGCAAGGGTTTTCGCTTCCCTGGGAAGTTCGTTTGTTGATCTGGGAATGTTCATTTTCCCCAGGACCACTTCAGGGGTCACAAAGCTATCGCAGCCGGCCTTGCAAGCCCATCCCTTGCACGGTGAGCGCTGAGAGTGCTGGAGCGAAGCGTGTTTGTCTGCAGGATGGAGCCCGACCATCAGGAGGCTCCTGACGGGAGCTCTTCCCAGACAAAAGCATTCTTTCTCTCCTGCTTCCCCCGCGGGGACAGGTGATTGTTTTCCTTGCTGTGTAGTGCCAACACATTATCCAGATGGATTTACCTCTGTCTGAAACAAGGTGTACATGCATTTTGGAGGAGATCATTACCTACTGCCTTGGTTTTACTGCTGCCTTGTTTTGTCTAGACAGTGTGGAGAGCTGCAGGGAACTTGTCCGATCTGAATCCTAAGACCTATTTTATAGGCTGCTATTAAAATGCATATCCTCGCACGTAACCATCCCAGGGCTGGGTTTCTTGCGCTGTGTGTGTGGCGAGCAGAGAGCCACTACACAAGAAGCAAACTGTTGATCTCGCCATGGAAACCTTGCTTGGCATGAGCCAGAGTTTCGGGGGCATCCCTTGATAGAAGGCTTTGCGCTGCTGGGTAGAAAGGCATTGCAGAACTGAAGTTTCTCTTCCTTTTCCTTGGATTGGCAAAGAAGTGTTTTGCTAGAAACTCTTTTTAATTCCCCTTTTGCCCCATGCCAGAGCTTGTGTGGGGGGAGGTGGCAGCAATGGGGACACTGCCAGGGAAGCGAGAGTTGGCATGAGGATGCTGGGGAAAGACGATGAAGGAGGTTGGGAGAAGACAAGGTCAACCCAGAGGGAAGCTCTTTCTTTGGAGGGCCGTGATGGGAGGAAGCAGCCTTGGATCCTGTTGAGGCTCTCACCAGACCCTAATTTTTTTTTTTTTTTTTTTTCCAGATGCTTCTGAGCAGGCTCTGGCTCTTGCTTTGATGCTCACTGGTGCTGCTCCTTGGGGCCTGGTTGGTCTCTGAGCAAAGCCTCATGTACTGCTCTCATTGACAGTTTCTTCTTTTTTTTTCTCTCCCTCCCTCCCCTGCTGGATTCTAGAAATTCCGAGTAGATATGCCAGGATCAGGCAGTGCTTTTATCCCAACCATCAACGCCATCACAACCAGCCAAGACCTGCAGTGGATGGTCCAGCCCACCGTCATCACCTCCATGTCAAGCCCGTACTCTCGCTCGCATCCCTACAGCCACCCGCTGCCCCCACTGTCTTCGGTGGCTGGACACACGGCCCTTCAGCGACCTGGCGTCATTAAGACCATTGGGACCACGGTGGGCAGAAGACGAAGAGATGAGCAGGTAATTGCTGTGGGGAGAGTGACTCAGGGTGTCCCAGAAATGGGCGTCCAGAGGGCTTCCCCGTGCAAGGGGGAGTCCCCTGCTACCCCTTACAGGATCTCCCAGCCTCACGTGGGAGAGCTGAGGTCTGTCCTGTGTGTTGGACATATACTGCAGTCATACTGAGAAACCCCGGTGTAAGTTGGAGGGTGATCTTTTTTTTTTTTATTTTTTATTTTTTTTATTACTGCTTCCTCATCATATGGCAAGAGTTAACCAGTCCCTATAAAACACTTCACACCACTGGGCCACATTGTGGCTTCGTATCAAAAGCAGGTGAAACTCTGAAGTTGAGCCTTGGGTTTCAGTCTGAATGTCTCTGACTGCCGCCTCGAGCAGAAGGAAACCTCTGAGTCAACAAAAGAGCTTTTCGTTGGCTGTTAACTTTGTAAGTGACCTAAGTGCATCAACTGGTATTTTATGTATGCTCTGTGGCAGCTAGTCCTGCTCTAGTCTTGCTTTTGGGTCATACCACCAGTGCCCACCAGAACTGTGCAGCAGCTTCCATGCAGCACCTTAAGCCTCTTAGAAAGAGTCTTCTGGACATCTGGGATCAAATCCACCTTCCTGCTGCCAACATGCTGTTTCCTGATCTCTTAGGGCAGCATGGTGATGGTCCCCCAAGCAGAGCTCTTTCCATTGCTGTCATGGTGGCGTTTTCATACCTGGGGTGAAGTAGCTGTACCACTGGTGCCTGTGCTCGGTTTCTGCTTTTATTACAGAGCAGGACCCTGGATTCTGTGCTCAGGCAGGGGGTGGACTAAATGCAGATATCTTACCCTGAATTCCTTTCAGTCCCATGAATCTCTCATTGTCAGAAACCGCCTTCTCTGGGGCTGTATAATGAATATCTATCCACAGTGCTAGGCTAACGTTTTGTTAATAGAAGATATGAATAACACAGATCTCCCCAAATTGTTCCCAAGCAGCAGTTGTGTGGGTCGCTGCAGAGAAATGTAATGAGACGCCCTGCACGCCCTCAGCACGTTGCAGCGCGAAGTCTGTTTCTAATAAGGCACATCAGCCCTGCTTTTGCTTCCACGTCATCTGTTTTGATTCACAGTCCTAATACTTTATGTGCAGTCACTGCCTCTCTTATAGACCTGAAAGGCAGGGAAGGGGTTAAAGGTGCTTGTCTGGAAAGCTGCCCCTCTGTTGAGGGAGCCAGTGCAGACACACTTAGGACCTGCTTTTTTTAATAGGGAAGGATGAGCTTGACCCTCCCTGGGGCAGTTGCAGTTCCTACAGTGGGTGCCAGCCCTCTCCCCCCCTGCCCGTTACTTCCCAGTTCCCTGTGTGCAAGGCTCCTGTCCAAAGGAAGCTCTCCCAGAACTGTGAGAATAATCAGCAACAACTAATTTGCTTGACAAATGCCACCTCTATGTTCACAAATTGGCCGTGAAGAGATGGACATATTCTCCAGTTTATTTGTTGTTCGGAGCTATTTGCTGAAGGATGCCTGCCAAGCAATTCCTGGCCTGTGGCTTGTTTGCAAGCCATTCATTGCGGGTCATTCAAATCCAAGTCCTTTTGATTAGGCACGTGCTAAGTCAGTGCCCAGGCTGTTAACCGTGACTCTTTGGCTCAGGTTTCCACTGTTAGTGCTTGTGGACGCTCAGTTGGAGTACCTTTTTGGAAAACACTGTGTAACATTTTCTGAAAAGAGCCTGTTTTGATGCCAGTGAATGCACATATTAGACTTGGACAGACCACAGATAATGCATGCAGTAGGGGCATGGAGAGTGCCAAATCAAACTGCTTTCAAATAAATCCAGCAACTGTGTACAGAATATTCTATTTGAGAGGCATTATAATGTTAAGCAAGCCCAGATTAGGGTCTTCAGTCCTATCTCTTTGAGATTTTTAAAAAGCATAGCCTCTGATATGGTTAATATAAAAATGGCTGAAGGCCTTGGGAGGAATAATTTTGCTGCCCGAGCATTTCAATGAGAACTGTGCTTGTAAAGCATGAAAGGGCACTTGGAAATTACATAGAGGCCCCAGGTCAGCGCAGGATTTACGGGCGTGCTCAACGCTGCACCGTGCTGAGGATACGTGCATGTACGGGCTGGAAATGGAGCAAGCGGAGCTGCTCCAGGGAACCAGGGCCTGCCCTTCACAGGGGGCTCCTTGCTGGGTGCCCGTGCCAAACCCCGGCTGCTGCACAGCAGGGCAGAGGCAGCTGCCCACCCTTGTTAGCCTAAGAAGGGCTTGAAGCGCTCGGTGCTCGCGCAGGGACATGCGCTGTGTCTGGCTGAAGTGGCAGATGTGTAGTGCCCAGGAGAAAAGCAGAACCGGGCAAGGGGAATGCCCAGGGATTAAAATAGGCGCTCTGAAACTGAAGACGGAAACTAAGGAAATAAAACACAGTGAGGTTAGAGTAAAAATAAAACTAAAAAGAAGAGATAGTAAAATGGTGATTATCTTGTTTGTGGTAGCGACAGTCCCAGAAGATATTAAGCTGAAAGCTTTTAAGGAAAGGGTTTTTTTATTTTTTTCCATTCTCTACTGACTAATACACGAGATCAGAGTGCTTCACCCAAGCCCCTTGTTTCATTTTGGTTTGCAGTCACTGAGCCAAAGGCCCAAGCATGGGCCATGCATCCCCAGACCAGCCTGTTGGCAGTGACTCCTGTGGGCGTGGGGCAGGCAGCAGTCCCCCTAGCACTGCTGGCCCTGCTCACACTGTGGGACTTGCTCCCCTGTTGCTTGCAATGATATGAGCGCATCTTCCACTGCCCATATTGAGAAAACTTTGTCTCAAAGCTAAAATGCTAAGCTTGACTTGACCGGGTCTTGTGGGCTCCTGCTCACTTCCTTTGGTTTCGCAAGAGCGTAAACTCTACGGGTTTCTATGGAACTGCTCCTGATTTACATCAGCGAGGATGTCAGCTGGCCTCAGGAAGCCCTTGATAGCACTGGAGCCTTGCCTGCTGATGCAAGAAGCACAGCGCGTTATCTCGCTCAGTGCTCGAAAACCTGAGGTCAGATTTTTGGGTGGTATAAATCATTGTTGCCTCACGGACTTCGTGAGAGCTCTGCTGATTTCCCCTCTTCTCCCCCCGCCCCATCTCTGACCTTCAAGCTAACAACTATTTTTGTGTGGGAAGGAGCAGATATTTTCTTTCAAGAAAGAGGCACTTACAACATCGTGCTCTGGTTTTGCTTAATGTTACCACCCAAGTTGTGAAACAATCAGAGCATCTTTTATCTGTTTGGCCTTGGTGCAGATTCACTGTCCTCTTACACAATCTCCCCCCCTGCTCCCCACTGTCTTCTCCTCACCCTTCTGCTGAGACCCGGTGCTAGCAGAGATACTGTGCGCTTTCATCTTCTGCTGACATCAGTCAGGAGGGGGAGTGCGGAGCATCCTGCTGGATCAGGCCTTTTTTCTTTGCGTTGCGGTTAAATCCTCACAAACTTCAAGGAATGCCTTGCTCAGATCTGATTGTGGGTTTTCTTGGCGCTTGCCCACAGCTGTCGCCTGAGGAAGAAGAGAAGCGAAGGATCCGGAGAGAGAGGAACAAGCTGGCAGCTGCTAAGTGTCGTAACAGGCGTCGAGAGCTAACAGAGAAACTCCAGGCGGTACGTGCTCCACATGCATTCCTCTTTCCCTGTCGCCTGCCCTTCGGACCAACTCGCAGGGCACTGCTTTTCCTCTGCTAACATGTTTGAAGAAGATGCTGCAAAACGCACACTGCCTTTGCCTTCGGGTGTCTCTGTGCCGAGGCTGACCGGTGGTGGTGCCCCTACTGCAGCTCAGGAGCCTAAATTCCCAGTGCTTCTTAGCAACTCTGCTCTTCCAGCATGCCTCCTAGCACTAGTTTCCCTAGCTCCGGGCTCCATCTGTAAGTAGAAACCAAGATGCTGTGTGCCTCAAATCTATGCTTTCAGAACAGAAGTACTGTAAGGTCACCTGAGAGAAGCTGAAAATGAGGCAAACATTATGGGTACACATTAAAGCCACATCCTTTAGACTAACCTTTCTTTGGTTAGAGATAAACATTTTTTTTCTTTTGCACAAAGGAAACACCATAGATATATTTGGTGTGCAGTTCCTGGAGATATGTGGCCCACTGTCACAAGGGAAATTACTATTTCTGCTAGCAAAGATAGGGGTGGGTGCCAGAACTGTGGGGTGGATAAGGAACTGGCTGAAGAGGAGACAAGCTGGGTTTGGGGGGTGGGAGGGGAGGTGGGAGGCTGAAGGGAAAGCTCCACTCCTCAAGAAACAGCCTGGGATTGCTTGTGTTTGACTTTAACCATCAGAATTTATTAACAGCAGAAGTAGTGAAAACCCATCAGTGAAATGTGCTGCTGACTCAAAACTGGGAGGTATTTTCAGTGTTGGGGGTGGGGGGGAAAGGGCATCACACAGGAAGAATTTAAGGATCCTCATGACTAAATTAATAGAAATGAGATGAGTAAGAAGTGGGAAGTCATATCCTGAAGGACTTAGGGCCAGAACTTCTCATAAAAGATGAGCTTCTGACACAGGAAGATACTAATTGCTCACAGATTGACTATGAACCACCAGTTTGATGTGACCATGGGAAAAGTAAGTGCAATAATCCTAGGCTGCAAAAAGGAGTGATCCAGCAGAGGTGAAAGTTCTTGTCTCTTGTGTAGATCTCAGTTCATACCTCATCTAGAATAAGTGCTATAGAGAATATGGGGACAGTACTAAGGCAGTGTGATAAGGGTTACAAATGGTCTTAGGTTAGTAAAGTTAGGGGATAGATAGCTTCCCAGTGAAAGATGGAGATGCAAAATGCTCAGCTAGAAAGGCCTGCGAAGGGACTGTGGTGTGTCTGCTCATAGTGGCTGGGGACTGGACCTAATGGCTATGTTGTGCATGAGGAGCAGTGTCAGAGCCTCGGGTATTCACTTCTTCCTCCCTTGTCTGCAGGAAACTGAAGTGCTGGAGGAGGAGAAGTCAGTGCTGCAAAAGGAGATTGCTGAGCTCCAGAAGGAGAAGGAGAAACTGGAGTTCATGCTGGTGGCTCACAGCCCTGTGTGCAAAATCAGCCCTGAGGACCGCCGGAGCCCGCCGTCCAGTAGCCTCCAGAGTGTTCGGACTGGAGGGAGCGGAGCGGTGGTGGTGAAACAAGAGCCTGTGGAGGAAGAGATCCCATCTTCCTCTTTGGTCCTTGACAAAGCCCAGAGGTCTGTCATTAAGCCCATCAGCATTGCTGGAGGTTTTTATGGGGAGGAGGCACTCAACACTCCCATCGTGGTGACCTCAACACCAGCCATCACTCCTGGCTCCTCCAACTTGGTGTTCACCTATCCCAATGTGTTGGATCAGGAGTCTCCTCTCTCCCCATCTGAGTCCTGCTCCAAAGCTCACCGGAGGAGCAGCAGCAGTGGTGACCAGTCCTCGGATTCCTTGAACTCTCCCACCTTGCTGGCGTTGTAATCCCCCCGCGGCCCCCGTTGCCAGTGTGTTACATCCCCCCAGCACTGTGGGGAAAGCCCCTCTCCGTGGTGTTAGAGACAGGCAGAGGATCGTGCGAGCACAAGGGCAGCAAGAGCAAGGATGGGGAAGTGCTGCGGCTCCCGGCAGGAGAGCAAGGACCAACGCCAGCTCCCCGGAGGCAGGAAACGGCAAGGGTGGGACTGACGTGCCGGGACTGTTTGGAGAGGGCAATCTCCCCTCTGTAGGAACTGCCTATGGAAACCTCTTCACAGCCATAGTGGACTTAGGAAACACTCTTGACCGGGATTGGAAGCGAGCTAGAGACAGTCGCTAGTCATCCCTTTCCTTTGTGAATTGATCTGATCGGTTATGCTCTGTGCTTAGGTCTATCTGGTTAGTTAATTTTACTAGACTTCTTGCCTTGCCTTTCTCTCTCTCTCTCTCTCTGTTTATCATTTCCAATGTTGTCGATCCCATGACATTTCATCCAGTTGCTCTGAACTCTGAAGGCTTGTTAGATCTATCCTCTTGGGAAAGGCTGTAGGGAAACTGGTGGGACTGTCAAGGCGAGTGGGATGGCTGGGAGGGCAGCAGGAGTCTGAGGAGTGCAAGGGCTCAGCAACGAGGGCACAGCTGGTAATTCAGTGGTCTGTGGCACAGACATAGTGAACAGAGACAGCAGGAGGCTCATGTGACATAGGGAAGCTTTATTTTTTCTGTCTATTTTTTTTCTTTTTTTTAATAAGTAGATATATTTATCCTGCT
This sequence comes from Crypturellus undulatus, assembly GCA_013389825.1. Lineage (NCBI taxonomy): Eukaryota > Metazoa > Chordata > Aves > Tinamiformes > Tinamidae > Crypturellus > Crypturellus undulatus. The sequence goes on along the minus strand of VWPW01030187.1, from coordinate 924,528 downwards.
GGTCTCCTCAAAACCCAAGTTAACATCTCAGGGCCAGCGTAGCATCAGAATTGCTGCTGAGGGGGCATTTCCAGTGTCTTTGGCAGGGTTTAACGCCCATTTGGTAGTTACCAATCTGCTGCTGGACTCCTTTGTTTACTTTTCCTGGGATGCCTGCTGCCTAGGGAATATTACACCTTCCTCCCATCACAGCTCCTGACTCAGATGCTGAGCTCTCCCTATTAACAAATCCTGCCCTCCCCTTGCCCGTCTTTGCAGAGTGTGCCACTGTAGAGGAGGTGGTACCATACACATATAAATCCAGGAGGGAGATTGGTAGTGGATAAGAGGATGAAAATATCTGGCTGTCCCCTCTGTAGCTTCTCCTTTGGCAAGCAAAGCAGCTCCAATTCCTGCAATTGATACTAGGGAGTGTTTGCTCACAGATTCCCAGCTTCTGAGGTCGGGAAGAAGGTGATGGTGTAACCTCAGGTACAACACAGATCACAAGGCGCTTCAGACCAGGCATTGCATGCTCCAAGCAATGACCTGTTCGGGAACCTCTGGTTGTGATTGACCAACTGACAGTGAAAGAAAATTGATTACCATTACTTGCACCTCACTCAGTCTCTGACCTCCTTCCCCCTGTAACTGTTTTGGCTTTGTTTGGGTTGATCTGGCTTGAAGACCAGAAAAAAAACAAAGAGCTCTGCCCCTAGCCCTGGGACCTGGTCTCCTCCAACCCGTGATCTTGGCTGCTAGTACTGAAGATACCAGAGGGCACAAGCTGGTGCTTGAATGCTCATGGTCACTACTGAAAACAGCAACCTGCTCCTATCTAGACCCCAGTTCAGCTCCTGTTCATGCAGAGGCACTGACAAGCAGTGGCCACGTAAACCTGGCTTGTCAGCTGCTTAGGAGGCAGCTCTTTGTTCCAGGCTAGTGAAGCTGTGGTGGCAGCTATTTATTTTGGTGTGGTATTATTTTAAAATAATAATTTTTGGTTAGGCTAGACCTGGAGAAATGCAGTATGCAATGGTAAGGCCAGTCCTGCCAGATGACTCTTGCAGATCCCACTGACTCCATGGAGAATTAATGGAGTTCAGTCTTGTGGAACTGGACCTTTACTCAGCAGGGCTGGATTCCCTCCAACCTTGGCCACTGCCCCACTCCTTGAATCATTTCAAAGGGAGACTACTTGGACTCTAAAGGTATTTTTTTTTTATCTTTCTTCCTGCTTTGATATTTACCAAAGTTGCCAGAAATAGAAAGATAGGAATGTTATTTTTATCATTCTACCAGTACTAGAGATCTGAAAGGGAGCTTACGCAACAAGCTAATAAGGGAGTTCTTTTGTCCCTATGTGAGCATCAAGGCTTTCTTTTTAACGAAGTAGATATTAAACTTTTGGTAGTTCGCACAGCTGATCCCATTTTCATATGGTTTTATGTAGATAATGTCAATTCAGGAGAAACAGTGGCTGGTTTAATCACCTCCACTGCCAGATGCTTGCTTGGACCAGTCTAGACTTAAGAGTCTTGGGCTATTCAATAAGTATTCAGTAAAATGTCTCTACATCTCCTTACACCTATTCTGGGAGGAATGCAACATTGACAAGTGGTGAAGCCTGGAATCAGGCAGCTACTTTTGAGGCCAGCTCACCACAGGCCTGTGAGAGATCCCTGGAGTTGAGGGTCAGCTGACATACCTGGAGCATTCCTGGCAGGGGAGTTGGGAAGTGCCACCTCAAACCTGAGTTAGCTCAAATAATAGCAGGACAACCAAAACCTCTGAAGTCTTGCTGGTCCTTAGGGAAGGATGTGATGTTTTCAACACAGTGACTTGTCCCCTTTCCAGATGCAGTTCAGTTATGTTGACCACCTTGTCAGCTGTGTGTCTGTCTCCAAGGCAAACGCGCATTTTTAGCAGTGCAGTTTAGTAGTTCTTGGAAAGGAAAAGGTTTATCTAGCTCTGGTGAGTAGGCAGGTGGGAAAATCCAACTGCATTTCCAAAAAAAAAAAAATCCCTTAGGTGTGGCCTTTGCTGCAAAACCCACTGCTGCCAGCCTGCAAAAGCTATCCCAGAAATCTGAGATGTTTATTCTTATATTTGGCTCAGTTCTTTGTGATAGTTCCAAATTGCTCTCAACAAGTTTTTTCTTTTCTTTCTTTTCTTTTTTTTTTTTTTAAACCATGTATGAAGTCCTCAGTTTAGCAATATTTTAAATATGGGACTCCCTTCTCATCACACACAAAGGTAATTTTACCTTTACTTTGTTTTCACTGAGCTCTTGCCTCAGGAGCTGCAGCTGGCCCCTGGCTGCTGGCCTGTCACTGATCATCTTGGAGGTGAGACAGAAGCATCCCCTTTTCTGCCTTGTGATGCCGGGAGAGCAGTTTGAAACTACACATTGGAAGATGCTGGTTGTCTGGAAGAACTCGAGTGCCTTGTGCCTGCCTGTCGTGTCCCTCAGTCCTCTCCAAGCATTTCTGTACTGGAATCACCAGTCTCCTGCCCTCTGAATTTTGTGGATCAGCATTACCTTTAGTTTCTAGTACGCAGGAATATTTTGAAATGTCCAGCTGATTTGGTCTGGCCCTGGATTTTTTTCCTCCTGATTTTACTGATGTGCTTTTGGGAATTGACAGTCTTCCTCATCCCACAGATGCTGTTTTCCATGAATACCTCCCCCAATAATTCCTCAGTGTTCACTGTCTCCACATTCCACACGCAATAGGGGTGCAGATGCCATTGGAACTAGTGTCTTGCCAAAAGCTGTTGAGGTCAGTAGAAAAATGCCCAGGGGATTTCAGCTGGTATTGGGTGACCACTCCAACAGGGTCATTCGGCTGGCCCAAAGAAGCCCCTAATAACAGAAGGAGTAATAAACTGATCCGTGCCCAACTGGGAGAAGCAATAGCAGCTACACTGACGCTTCCAGGTGATGTTTGCCATTCCAGGTTTACCTTCCTTCCTCCTCCCCCTTTCCCAGTTCTGGCCTTGCCTTCATCCATTCCTTTCTTGTAGGTCTGGGGGACTGGGTAAGTCTCAAACTGCTTGTGGTGTAATGGGATTTGGGACCAACATATTGGGGACAGTAGCTCTCTGTGTCTTTATAATTATTATTTAAATGATCTATTTAGTTCATCTGAACCTTTAATTTTGCTGCTTACTGTATGTAGGATCTACCTGGCCTTCATCCTAAGTGAAAAAACAAACAAACAACAAAAAAAAAGAAAATGAGAACACATCTAAGGCATTTCCCCAGTATCTTATTTATTGGTGGGCAGTTTTTTTTGAGCTTGTTCCAGCAGATCTGCCTGCCACTAATTTAACATCCTCCCAACTCGCATTCCTAATTTTTGGTGGTTGTTGTTATTAGTTTTTTTTTTTTTTTTTTTTCTCTTTTGGTTGTTGTTTTTTCATTCTAAAGCAGACTTCTGAAATGTTAAGAAATTTTATTATTATGATACAAGTTCGTTTTCGTTAGGAAGGCCAAGTCAAACATTAAGAGGTGGGGGGAACAATCTACATTTTATTTCTTATTTATTTATCATGTTTACATCTTTTCTGTTCAAGACTTGGATATAATAAAGAAAGCATTAAAATACTCAAATCTTTTTTGTTTTTTTTTAGGCTAATATTTTTTTCAATTCTTTAAATAAAAGATTCTGGGTTTTGTTGCTGTCTGTATAAAATGTATAAAGTGATATGTTTCTAAAGATGCATTATCATTCCTCTGTGAACAGTAGGTGGAGTTGAGGACAAATCTCAGAATACAAGATAATAATAAAATCCCATCCCATGTTTTACTTAATTGTTTCCCTCCTATCCTGTATGATTAAAGGGTTATTCCACTTTCTTGTTTGTGGTTACTTGATATTAAAACCATGTTAAAATGTGTAGAAAATAGATATCCAATTGTTTTTGCTCAGTGAGAGGATAAAATGTTGTATATATATTGATATACCGTGTAGTTCAAAGTAACATCAATAAGGGATAGTGCATCTTTATTAGAGCGATAAGTTACTAGTGTCACTAAAGTCTACTTTAAGATCCTCAGATATAAAAAGGACCTGATTTTCATTCCACTTTCTTGTGGGTAAATGGAGAGCATCAATAGTGTTTCACTGCTGCAAAGCAAGTGTCAGGTAAAACCAAGCCTCAATGATTAATGTGCAACCATGAGGATTATTGAAAGTTTGGGGGCACCATTGTCTTATTTTCCTCAGAAGTTTTAGATCACGGTTTTTCTTTCTTTGTTTGCAGTGAAATAATTTCTGCCGAGGAGGTTCTTAAAGGTGACTGTTGAATTGGGACCCTTCTTTGCTCGTTGTGATCTTTATAATAGTTCTTGCAGTCCTGGAGAATCTCAGCTCTGAGGTGTTCTCTCTGGTGTTGTCTCTTTTCTGTTGTTATTTTACTGTAATACAGGCCTACAGTATTTGCACTAAAACAAAAAGCTTGTTAGAGAAAGCTTGCTGCTATGAAAGAAAGAACATATTAAAATGATTTTGCTTTTACAATTTTAACTAAGTAGCATTTTGTAGAATAAAATTGATTTAGATTGAAAAAAAAAAAAAAGACTTTTCTTTTTTCCCCTGCACTTCCCCCTTCTCCCCTTCTCGTCCTCCCTTCTTTTTCCTTCCATTCCTCGGTGGTGTGATGTTCCCCCCCTTCTCCTTTGGTGCTCAGTTGTAATGATTGGCTGTATTGTTGACTATGCTGCTGAGAGTTATGACACTTGTAAATCCTGTTTTAATGACATTGTGGACACTCTTTTGTATAGCAAGAGCTAACTGGAGTCCTCTCTCTGTTAACTGAAGTCATTAAAAAGCTCCCTTTGCCATGAACAATTAAAAGCTTGCATGTTGCTTCAATCTGAGCAAATAGGTACTGCACTGCCAGGTCCTGGACCCTAACGCACTTCAGAGCTTCTTTCATTAGAGCAGCTGCAATGCAGAGAGCTGTTAGCTGCCACAGTGCTAAACGGGGCGGAGGCCAAGCAAGCAGAGCACCTGGGCCAAAAGGCAAGTGACGCATTAATCCTGTCATCTCCCTTCCAAAAAGAAGGGCATGGAGCTAAGAAAACACAGAGATGAATTCATTATTAGTAGCATTGTTTTAAAGCACCTCTTCAGCCATAGGACTTGAAAGCTGCTTCTCTGAAAGTTTGGTCTGGGTTGGTTTTTTCACTAGCAACAAGGAGACTGAAATGGGATTGCCCTGCTCACCTGGAATAGCTGCAGTCTCTGGAGTGGAAGGGGCTCGGATATTCTGGGTTAGGAATGCAGGATGTTGTATTCAAGCAAAAATATAGTGGTGGCGGTGGGGGAGCTGGCAGATGAGTCATGATTAGCCCAGCTGGCATCTGGCCAACCTACTCTTTTACTCAGTGGTTTCTTTAGGAGTAATGTCTACTCCAGCTTCCTGCTGGTCCCTGTCTTCTCTGGGAAGCTGCTTTTTCCACTGTCCTCTCACGGCATGGGAAGGAAGGAGATAAGAGATGCTGGAGTAAGTTTTGTGGCTAATGTATGAAAACATTTCTGAAGTCGTGAGGAATGCTGGAAGTATCAGTCACCAGAATGAGGAATACATGCACACGCCTGCGTGAAGTGAGCTCAGGGGTCAGGAATCCACTCAGTTAGAGAGCTGACATGAAGGAGCAACAGGACGGCGTGGGCTGTAGAGTTGGAGCCAGCTCTAGCGTGTCCCCTGAGGTCAAGGATGACACGGGGCCGGTGGAAGATCCTTTGGGAGGCTTGTTTCAGTTGCACTGGTCCTGGTGGAGCTATTTTGAGGGAGTGCCTATTATAAGCAAATATGCTGAAGAACCCAAGAGCATCATCTTCGAATATCTATTTTCCAAGGGGCCTCGGGCATGGGGGAGTCCCCATTTGATCTGCTGTACACAAGCTTTCTTTAAGGGGAGTGCCTCAAGGATTTCCTGCCTAAGTGCCTGCCTGTCTTGTGAAGGGTTTTCCCATTATGCTGCCGTACAGAGGCGTCCAGCCTCGAGTTTGTCAAACCGGCTTCTTTGACAGCATATTCCCCCCAACCAAGAAAAGGGCAGCAGAACGATGTGTTCCTGCTTGCCTCCTGACAACCTGAAGTGCTCTCTAACCTCCTGTTTGCTGACAGTGCTCTTCCAAAGGGGTTAATGTTACTTGTCTCCAAATACTGGTTGCACAGTTAGCCCTCCCACCCGATTTCCTCCCGGCACCGACTGGTTGTGACTGTCTTTCACCATCATTAGCTGGCAGACACTGGAATGTCCGTGCTCTTACTATAATTGGGCTCTGAAAGTTGAAATTACACAGCAGAGTAAAGTGTTTTTTACCAGCACACTAACTGTGGGAAGCTAAATTTGACCACATTATCATTGAAAATGTTTTCCCCAACATTCTTGCCTTCTTTTAGGTCTCCACTTCACCTAGGGAATTTCCCCTCTTTCTCACACCAGTTCACACACACCCTGCCCAGCTGTACACTTCTTGTTGTGCAAGACAGGGATCTGCGTGTTATCATATGGAGAGTGGTTGTTCCGGTGTGGAGTCATGCTGGAAGAGAGGTAGCTCATCCCTTATGCAAGAAAAAGACCCTAGGAACACTTGTGCTAATAACTCTTCTATCAGCATCTGTATAAGGCTCAGTGGCATTTTTACTGTGCGAAAGAATTAACAGCGACTCCTGGTTCTCTTCTGCCTGTCCCCTCCCCATCTAGAGAGACCATCTCTGAACTTTCTCCACTGTCACATTCTTTAGTGAAGTACCAAGAAATGGTTCATCTCTCTAGGCAGCATCTAAGGGTAGCCAGGTCTCAAAAATTCAGAGTTTTCCTTCCATATGTTGAGTGTAGTTAACCCTGTGCTCTCTGCTGTTTTTCACTGCAGGAGAGATCCTACTTGGGGCAGAACTTTTGTGTCAAGAACAAAGCTGTAGCCCAATGGAGTGACCTGAACGTAGCAGTAAGGCAGGTGCAAGTTGATTTTTGTTCTTCCTTTTAAGTTAATCTAAAATCTACAGGAGCAGCCAGCCATAGGAACACTGTCGAAATTCTGCAGCCAGTTGAAAGAACAAGCATGTGCTAAACTTTAAGAAAGCTTAATGGCAAGCAGAGTTGGAGTGGGAGTGTGGGGGAAAGGAGAGCATCCAGAATGATGGTTTGAAGTGATGTTTCCACTTTGATGTGGGAAGGATGTGACAGAGGAAAAGTGTGACATGGGTATTGCATCACATACCCCAAAGTGGAATAAATGATGCATTTGATAAGGGAGAAAAAAAAACCCTTATGGTCCTACTCCTACTGATGGCTGTGACCTGATCCTCCTGAAGTTTCACGTCATCACAGTAAACTTCACATATGCCAGTCCAGTGTTTTTTGCTCTGCCACACGTGGCAAGTGATTCTATTCCGCACAGCCCATTGGTTACTGTTGGCACAAGCAGCAATATAGATAGGTTATTAATCTGTGTGGAAATTGCTGGGGAACTCTAATAAGGCTGAGGTTTAAGAGAAAGTTTTTCATGTGTGTTCTAGTATAGTGAGATATAAGACACCTCAGGAAGTTTTTCCTTGAAGATTATGGGACAAAGGTGTGAGGAGAGGCTGAGCAAGTTGGGATTGTTTAGCCTCATGAGAAAAAGATTCAGGGAGGATCTTATCTATGTGCATAAATACCTAATAAGGGAGGGAGGAAAGGAGATCCAGTCTGACTAGGAAATTCAGCTTAAACAGAAAAAGAATGTTTTTGTTTGTTTAAATAACTAGGAAGATGATTGAACCCTAGAACAAGTTGTCCAGAGAACTTGTGGAGTCTTCACCCTTGAAGATGTTCAGTCCTGGGCAGCCTGCTCTATCTAATCCTGCTTTGTGCAAGGTTTTGGAATAAATGTTCTCCAGAGGTTCCTTCTAACCTCAGTCCTTTGGTGAGTCTGTGAAATGCTTCTGAATCCACATAGACCAAAAGCTGTCTCTTTCCACGTCGCAATATGTTTCAAGCATATCTCTTTCCCCACTGCAGCGTTATCACATTTGAATTCTAGAATTCCTCTGTACTAAATATCAGCTTTTTTGATGCTGGCTATGCGACGTCAAACAGATAAGAACTAAGCTGGGAGGAGGATATCATGGCAGACAAGAATGTAAACTGTTCAGCATGCCAGTGTGAGCCTCAGATTTCTTTTTTTATTTTGCATGCTCCATTCCACAGTCTAGCAGGAGGGAAGAGAAGGAGACAGGCCTTACATGGCTGTAATTAGACCCTGGATCCCACAAAGGATTCCATCCTTCTGCAAATCCATAAGCCATGCCAGTAACTGTCTCCTATTTTTTTTTTGTGGGCTCTCCTACCATTTCCTCCCTCAGGCAGAAGTTGTATTTTCCAGTGGAAAGGTAAACATGGATCTACAAGCAGTGATTCTAAATGGTCAGAGAGAATATCAATATTTAGTGTGTTCACTCCTCCTGACTCTTTTCTTTTGAGCAACTCAGTTATTCAAGCGCTGGATGTTCCAATGTGGCCAGAAAAACACATTCACCAAATTCATACTTAGGTTGATTACATCATATTATTATTCTGAAATGCACTTAACTTAGTTTTGAAATTGTTTATCTCGTGTTAATAAGGCTAAAACAGAAGATGTCAGCCTGTGGACTTAACAGGAAAGCTACAAGTCAGGGACCAATCGATGTCTTCAGTAATCTAGAGGAAAAGGTGTGCTCATGATCCTTCCGTATGTTAGACTGTCTTGTGATCCAGCCAAGCATAGCCCTGCTCTGGCCGCTCAAAGCCGGAGTTTAGGGCAGAGAATTAGTGCCAGCAATGAGCAGTATCAGGACCTTGCCTAGCAGGAGGCAATTGACCTCAGTCCTCATTCTGGGCTTCCTGGCTGATGATAGCTTAGAGAGGCTGCAATCCACCGCTCCTTCCCTAGCTTTTACAGATAACCAGGGTGATGGGAGGTTTTAGCTGTCTTTTGTAGCTACATATTGAACAGTGTGTTTATGAGCGATGAGGACTGTGATTAAATCTCTAATCCAAGTAATGTTCTGAGGTTTTGCTGGTATCTAATCGCCTTTTCCACTTCTGGCAATTGAGGAAATGAAAATCTGTCTGTGAGAGTGTCTGAGGTGAAGGGGAGGAAATAGGCGAGGAGCGTAACACTTCAAATCATTGGCTTTAAAGTCTTCCATTGCCCCTTCTGTGGGCACTGCAGCTGGAAAAGCTGTTAGTGAGACAGGTGGGCACTTGGACAATAAATCCTTGAGTTCATCCTGCCTCCTCCTTGTGTAGTTGTAATGGAAGTGAGTGTTTGCTGGAGGAGCAGTCACTGTTCTCCAGGCCTTCCTCAGATTGCTACCACTGGAGGGTGGGTAGTGGTGATGCAGAACAGAAGGAGCTGTCGAGTGAAAGTCTTGATCAATGACCCTGTGACACACCTTGAGTGTGTGAGGTCATAATTGCATGCGCCTACCTCTCCTAGGGGTCTGGAGGCAAGACTCCCAAAGGAAGTGCTATGGTTGGCCATCTTGGTAGGATATCTGCCATCTTCAGTGACGGTCTGATCCCTATTTTTTTCTTCCTTTTTTCACTTGGCATTAGCTTCTAACTTCACATTCCTGTGTGCTCGCTCCCATTGCTCTGTTCCCTGGGGCCAGCGGTGGCTCCACAGGCACGTTTCTGATGGTGGGAAGGGAGCAGAATTTCCTCCAACATGGCCACTGGTAAGGGCCGAATGCTGTGTCCTCGTGCCACAGGGGAAGAAAGCCATTACTAATCGCCACTGTGCGGTGGCTCCACCTGCCCAGCAGGATCAATGGCGCCATCTCGGTCCCATTACGTTGACTCTGAATCAGCAAGGAACGCCAAGGAGCTGGGAGGAAAGGGCTCCTCCCTGTGCAGAGTAGTGCTGACTGCCTTAGACAGACAGGTCCTCCTTTCCTCCCTCTACTTTTGGGACACAGGGCCAAGCACCACATTGTACTGGTGGACACAAGCTAGCCCAGAGCCTCTGGCAGGACTTGCCGGAGAGGCCAGCGCTCAGGGCAAGCATAGGTGCCACGCACCCTCCCTGCTGAGGCCAACCAGTTCTGCTGGCAGGTGGAGGGAGGGGTGGATCTGCGAGTCATTTCCGAGGGAGCATGCTGGTGCTCGGCACAACACAGAGACTGGAGCCGTGGCTGCCTACTGAAAAGGGAGGAGACATCACTGCGCTCCTCACCCCCCTGTGCTCTCAGGGTTGAGGATGCAGCTTTAGCATGGAGTCCTGGTGGGAACTTGCCTCCCCATCCCCATGCTCCATGCACAGACCAGGAGCACATGCTTTTAAGGCTGCACCATTTATGGAGTATTTTGGCATGGTGAATCTCAGCTGGCCTCAGGGTACTGGGTCTCCAGCTCAGCAGAGAAGTTCTTCAGTTGAAAGCCTATGCCACCTAAAACGTGTCTCCTTTCATCTAGAGATATAGGGAGGCTGTAAAAGGGAGCAGAAGGGTACTAAGATGCTGTGGAACAAGTGACTCCTGGGTATAGCCAGGTTGCTTCCTAGGAAGGATGTTGCAGGCCAAGAGGGCCAGCTTAAACTTAGTAAGGCAATTTCAACAGCTTTTGGCACGCACTGGAGCCAGGCGGCGCAGGGGGTGGGGAGAGCGCCAGGCCCAGAGCACGGCCGGGCGCTGCGAGAGGCAACGCAGCCGTATTGCCTGAGCCGTGCAGTGTTTGCAGAGGGGAAAAGCGTTAATCACGCGCACACCAGGCCCCTCCTGCTGTTTCAACAAGATCAAGGTGTGTACAGGAGAGTGTGTGTGTGCATGTACATGTACGTCCACACGCACACGCTCTGGCTGGCGCAGGATACCGCCCGGCGCAGGATTTCCCAGGCGGGCTGCAGTCAATACGGACAAATACAGTATGGGTCCCGTCTTGCCCAGGGCAGCGAAGGAGCTGCAGCGGGCTCCAAGCTTCCCTGCCTGTTGTGAAAGATGCCGCGTGCTTGCAGCTTTCGACGTGGCAAGCTCGGATCCCAGTTCTCTCTTCCCACACCCCCTCTCACGTCTGCAGCCAGTGAGCTGACGGCGGGGCGGGGGGGAACGGCCCGGAGAAAAGCGCTTTCCTCCCCCTAGCTCACCCCTCCGTCCGCTCCACGTGCTGCATAAGATGGGGGGGGGAGGGGTCCTGTGTAAGAAATAAAATAAAATAAAGCATGTGAGATCATATAATTAAAGATTGTATCAGAATGTCTAATTAGGATGACTGAGAGAACTTAGCCAGGAGACGCAGCCAAGAGCTGAGTTAGTGTGTTTGCCAGTCCAAAGCTCCTTAACAGTAATTAATCCTTAAATGTCCAATTGTTCAGAGTTCAAGGAAACACCTCCTACTACTGTACTTTGTGTTCCTGTTAAGCAAGGAGACACAGCAGGGCGTGTGCCCTTATTCTGTAAGAGCGACACGCCTAGGGGTGTTGTTAGGAACTAGACCGAAGGTTGCGTGTAATTATTAACTACCTAAGAGTTCCCAGCATTGCACAACTACCCAGGCGCCCTCGCGGCTCCGCACTTGCCTCATTTTTGAAACGCAAGCGCTGGCCTTGGAGGGGCGCAAACGGTATCAAGGCGGCACCGGCGGCCCTTCCAAGGTGCCTAGCTGGGATCCCTTAGCCAAGGGAGCCGAGGGGAGCAAGTGTGTGGCACTACTCACGCGCCCAGGGGACGATCAGTGCTCTTCACTGGAATGCAGTCAGCTTGTTTACGTGGGTTGCAAATTCGATCCAGCGATCTGCCCTTTGTTTTGATGCTGCCGGTGGCTTTTGCATTAACATAAAAGCTTTGACTATTTCCCCTTCTGCCTTTTTTTTTTTTTAATAATAATTCTGTTTTTTTTTTTTGGTTGATATTTACAAAAACAACAAAAAGCAACAAAAAACTCGGGGGAAAAAAAGCGAGTTTGAAATTGCAGGTGAGCCTGGCTGCTTCTCTGGTGCTAGGTCTTGTGCCAGTCTTGGGCCCAGGGAAACCACCGGGATGGCAAGAAGGGCTGCTCTGGAGGAGGAGTGGAAAGTTTATGTCACCCTGTGCCATGGCAGACAGGTGGATTTGGAGAGGCAGAGTTGTTGCTGTTTATGTCTTCAGGAAAGCTCCACGAAGCTGCATGTCAGTCAGAGACAAGAGGGAGTTATGTGTCATTTCCTCAGATGTAGCATCATCTTTTAAGTCATATTTCTGCATTTTTTATTCCCCCCTCCCCCCTTTTTTTTTTCATTTAGTCTTTTTGGTGGGTGTGGTGAAGGCTCAACTTGGAGCCAAGAGGCCAAAGTCGCTTCTGCAGGGGATCATTAACTGAGGCGTCAGCCAAGACAATTCAGTGTTTATAAAACTCCCAGACAATTAAACGTCGATGCAACCCTGACATGCTATAATTGGAAAGCAATATATAACGACATCCGCCAAATGGCACCAGCTTCTTGAAACGCACGTGGGCTGCGTGGAGGGACGAGGGGCCAGAGGGAAGGCGCCTGGCGCGCCAGCCGACCTTGGTGTTTGCTCAGTGGCTGCTTTCCTGCAGCAGGTAGAGGCCCCAGCCCAGATTAGAGCCTCATTACACTGCGGGCACCCTGAAAACGCCCAGCCAGAGACCTGTCCCTGCCCTGCACAGCTCCCAGTTTAAATAAAAGAAAACAAAAGGCCAGGGAGGGACGCAGAGACAAAAGGGGACTTGCCCGGGGCCACCCAACAGCTACAAGCTGGGTCAGGATGTTTGGGCTGGGTGCTGGAGAGCCCAGGCCACCCTCTCCCCAGCTGCAGCCCTCCCTGCCACCTGCCTCTGCCCCTGCTATTAGCATTTTCTCCCCCGTGTTAGGCTCCCCAGGCCTTGGTGGCCATCTCCTGTCCCTGGTGCATGGAGAAGCCATTGGGCACTGTTGTGCAAGGCCTTGTGGTGGCTCACCCCTTTGTGTGCACAGGGCCTGCGCGGCCAGTTCAGCGTGTAAGCCCTTGGGATGGTCTGCTCGCCTTGCGTTTAAACAGAGGGCGTGCGATCAGGCCACCAGGGCCAGGGTGACCCAGGGTGACCGACGCACTTGGTGCTTATGCCTCATCGGTGGCCGAGTGGCCATCGGGAGCTATGCCGGCCACCTCCAGACCTTCTCCAGGGCTCTCAAAGTACCTCGTAAAACGTAAGGCAAGGGAGGGGGAAGTTGGAGCTGGGAATGCCATAGTCCCGCTTCAAGCTCTGCCACTGACTCACGGCTTCACCATGAGCACATCCCTTCACCTTCTTGTGACTCAGAATTTTCATCTATCCATTAGGGATTTGGGAGGGTTAATTAAGGTCTGTGAAGTTCTCTAAGATCCTCGCTTGAAAAATGTAGTGCAGGCATAAAGTGGTATGTGCAGAGAGGAAAGCGGGAGACATTAAATGCCCCATCTGAGCCAGAGGAAAGGGCTGGCGTCCCAATCCTTGGGCTCCCAATTAAATGCTCCTTGTTTGGATGGCAACCTCACTTTAAGTTGTGGACAAAGGAACTTGTTCACCCCTTCTTGCAGCAGACAGGCGATGACGTGCGGCAGCGACTTATTCATTCGTTAGCCCTCAGTCATCTTTCCAGAAGTATGAGCAACCCGGGCAGGGGGAAGGGAGCGAAGGCGGGAGGGCAGGAAGAATTCCACAGAAAAGGGAAGTATCCGCGAGCAAGCTAGGATGTGCAAGGGCCTTTATCGCTGCTTCAGGGATCTAGCTCTGCGTAGTAACAAACAGCCATAGATCTCATCTGTCCTTAGAGGTACGTGCCCTGGAGCAGGGAAGAGCTGATGAGTTACAGCAGAGAGGAAGCAAGAGAGTCTTGTTATGCAAGGCAGCCATCTCCGTGGCACTGAGGCATTACACCATTTAAACGCGTCTTAGTAAAGCATTTGAACAGAGCTGGAGTGAGAAAGTGTTTTATCTATGTGTGTATTTTAAGGCTAAGGCTTTGTTTGCAAAAGCACTTAAACACGCTCTTAGTTTGAAGCTTGTGCTTAAATTTAAGCTTCAGCCTAAGGACTTTGGTGATTGGGGACATGCCCAAATTTGTTTACATGCTTGGTGGAAACCAGGTCGAAGTGGAAGGAGTCCTGAGACCAGCCTGCCTGAGACCAGCAGAACTGCAAGAGTCCTTGGAAGCTGCAGAAAGCAGGACCTGTTAACAGCTCTGCCATGCTGTTCAAAAGGTTAGGCTCAATTGTGGGGAGAATGGGCAAAAAGGAAGTTTCACCTCCAACCTTTATTTTTGTCTTTGCTTGCTGTACAAACAACCCCATGGAAACTGGTAGTAGGTGTGGTCTGTGTATGCGCTCCTGGGTGTGCCACTTTGTTGTGTTAAAAGGACCATTCTTCACCTCAAAGTACCTTTCCAGGTTGTCACTGACAGTCACATCAAAGCCAGTGACCCCTCCTATCTCCCACCTGCGTGCCTTTTTGCTTATGTAAGAGACTTAAGAGATGCCTGTTGATGGGATGAAATACAGACTATTGCTGCTTGGTGTCTTCCTTTATTTCACACTGATCTCTGACTCTTCCTATTGGCCTACCAGGAAAAAACAGATCTGCAGTAATTGCTGCTTGCTAGAACAGCCTTGGGAAGGCTGTCATCATCCTTCTTCCTTCTGGAAAAAGCTGCCCCAGTCAGTCCAGTGTCCTCGGGAGTTCTTAAACTTCCTACTGTGCTGGCTGATCTATGCTAGACTCTGTCTTTCTTGAAGTGCAGGGTGCAGAAATATGGCACAATATTTAGTACTAGTGAGCAGCCTTCTGGGATAAAGCATAGTAATGACCTTGTGTGACTTACTTATGACACTCCATTAATGTGTCCCAAAATAAATGTTTGTTTTTGTTGCAACAGCAGCATACCTTATACTCATGTTTATTATACTATCCACTCTAATTCCTCCAGATCCTCTTTGTGCAAGTACTGCTGCTTAGCCAATTATTCCATGTCGTGCATTTGTGGATTTAATTTCTCCTTCCCAAATGTAGTGCTTTGCTTATGTTTTTCTTGAATTCTATCCAATTGATTTTAAGCAGCTTTTGCAATTTATTGAGATTACTTGTAATAATAATGTGCAGATTAATTGTTCAGAAAACCCTATGCACAGGCCCATGCCTGCACACATAACTGGTTCCAGAGCCCAGCCTTTCTGTCTCAAAAACAAAGGCCTCTAGCACTCGATGGCATTCTTGCAATATTCAGCTGAAATGTCAGGATGAAGCCTGGCAAGGCTGCGAGTTTTGGTAGGCTCTTTCAAAGAAAAAAAAAAAAAAGGGAACGAGAGCATCTGTTCAGCTGGCAGTGCCTTTTGGTCTCTGATCATCCAGTGTTGGTTTGAAACAGGAGTATTTTCTGTTATTGTTAATGGTCTGGTCTTCAAAGCGTTCAGGGCCCTGGAAATATGCAAGCTTGACATCGGTTTCTGACTGTGAAGTAGGGTACCTCGCTGTGGTTGTGCAGTAGTACAACCAGATTACTGAGGCTTGTTAAAGTAGTTACTAGCAGATCTTGGGTGCATAGACCAGTTGACTTGTTTAATTAGATGTATTCCTCCCCCTCCTGCATAACAAGAAAGTGTTGATCATGTCTGCTGAGGCGGATTTGTGGTAGAACTGTACCAACAGATCTATCTTCTTCCTCCTCATGGTCTCGTTGTGTAGCTGTGTCCACACACAGGCTTCCTGCTTCTACAGAAATGTCATCAAGGAACCCCAGGACTTCCCCTCCTACGGATAGCTACAGGTCCCCTGCTATAAAATTAGCTGAAGGGTCCCTGTTGAGTTTCGAATTAGACGGTTTTCGGGAGTGAAAATGTAATAGGAATTTGGTGTCCTCTGGTGGCAACTATGAGAGTTACATCTGGCAAAAGCAAGTGTGACCCCTCTAAACTGAAATTGTTACTCTAAACAGCAGCCTTTACCTAGGCTGTGTGCTCTGTGTAGAGCCTAGATATTCCTTTGCAGTCTGCACTGTAAGTATTTTCATTCCAGTTAGGCTTCTCATGGTCCTGTACACTCACCTCTCCTATTTATTTTATGCCACTCCCGTTTCTGAAGTGTTGTCATATGTGTGATTGTGGGTTTTGGGTTGACATGATGGTGTCCGCTTGCTTTTCAACTGCAAAAACTTGCTTTTTCAACTTTTCTTTGCTTCACAAAAGGAAATGTAACTTCTGTACAAATAAATAAATAAATAAATAAAAGCTTCTGTACATACCTCTGCACAGTTAATGAAAGCCTTTGCTACCTGCTCTTACATGATTCCCAAACAAAATATTTGTGCCTGGCTCCAAAAGCCTTTAACTCATTTCTCTGCAGGCACTCCACTATCCCCAGGCTTGCCTGAATGCGGTTCCACTTGGTGGGGAAACTTATGAGCAAGAAGGCACAAAGCACTCAGATGGCCCATGTTTGGCTCTGTTAGCCACAAAATAGGTGAGAGCAGCTCGGAACATTACGTAGATGGCAAACAGCATGATGGATGTGCAGGTAAAGAGAGCATGCTGAGTGTAAGCCCCTGGCTCCAGAGTCTGCTGCTGGGAATGGACGAAAAATGATCAGCCTCAGGAACCCTGGAGGAGAGGATCTATAGTTGTTTGGGGCAATTGCAGCCAAAGGATCAAAAGGCTTTATCCCTTACAAAAGAAAAGCAGCCTTTCCCTCTTTCCTCATCCTATCCACTATGTTATTTGCCAGTTTCTTTCTTTCTAAGATGCAAGATGAATATGGCACATCTGGGGCTGGCTCACTGAGGTCAAGGGATATGTTTTCCAACATGTGGAGGCAGGCTGAGGAGCAAACTGGTCTGTGGGGGAGTCACGTAAACAGAGGATTTTTGAGGTGTGTGCAGACGGGTTAGCAAGTCTGGGACAAAGTGGCAGCCAGCCAGACTGACCCTATGGAGTCTGTGGGTCTTACCTTCATGTGGGGAGAGCTTCAGGGAGCACAGAAGAAGCAGGACCTTCCCACACCATTGCAGCAGTTAGAGCTGTGCTCAAAGGCCCCGGGTGAAAACAAATCTGCTTTGTGGTGTGAACACAAATAGTGAAAGGTGGGCACTGCTTTGGGAGTTTCGTAGTTTCATGGGAGAAAGGAAATATTCATGTTTCCATCTTCCAGAGAATCACAGCACTTTGAGATGTAGGCTTAAATTCATTAATTTTCATTAAAATCTTTGAGAAGTAGGTACTCTGGATTTAAGAATCAGTTAATTCACAGAAAGAGAATCTGTATTTTGAGGTCCCTACTCTCAGCACTGTCACTGCATATATCAGAGGAAGATTCCTCTCCTTTGCTATATGCCTTCCTGCCACTGCTGCTCCTTCATGACTCTTTTACACCGGCTGCCTCTCCCAAGGCTGTGGCTGCAAACAAGACTCTCCAACACGAACATTATCTCCTGATCTCATATCTGAGAGGCCAGGTAAGAAGAGACCATAGGAAGTACCCGTTGCCCAGCTCCTTGCTCCCTACAGACCCAAACATAACTTTATCCTGCAGTAAAGTGAATAAAGAGCTTTTGCTGAGGATCTCTGAACCTTGGGGTCTGCTGTTCTCAGGGTCTTTGAGCCCTCAGACGGCTTGCAGCTCTTGCACCATTCAGCTCCATCTGGCTCGCAGAAAGGCAGTGGCCAGTGGGATGGCAGCCCACCTCCCTCGTTCCGCTCTTTCCTCTCTCTGATCCCTCCTTGGGATCAGAACATGGGAAAGGATTCGTGTTACCTGCTGGGTGGGATCCCCAGGCCTCGCTTTCCGCGTGAGCACAGTGACAACCTTTCCTGACTGATAGCTGGGAGGGGGAAACAGTAGCTCTTCATACGCGTCCTTGCTTCAAGTCTCAAGCTTTTCTCCTGGGCCAGCTGCCTCACTCTGGATATGAAGTTTAGGTTTCAGACGCTTATTTACCTTGGACTAAATGAAAGGCCCAGAACCCACTACAGGATACAATGAGGAGCAGCGCCAGCTTTTGCTGGACGTTCGTTGTGACAGAGGACAGGGACATCCGCCTTCGTGCAGGGCCTGGCACGGCCCATGGCAAGAGAGCGTGTGCAATCCCTTGGTGCCAGCCTCAGGCCAGCGTCTAAGGGGCCTGGGCCCTTGCCAGGCACTGAGACACAATCTGTGTGGGAGGCTGTGCCCTCCTGCAGGCACATGCAAAAAACTTTGGCTTTCACTTATTAGCATTGGACCGGAGGTTTCACTGCAATATTGCTGCCTGCAGCAACTGCTGGGTGGCTGCTGCTTCATAGCTCAGCCAAATCATGGGCAGAGCTTCAGGGGTGAGCTGGTGTAGTTATTTATTGCCACAGCTCAAGTCTCCCGGCAGCTCTGCCAACCCCAGATATCCAAGGGAAGAGTCTGGTGCTCCAGTAATGTGGTGAGTTCAGAAAAAAACACTGCGAAGTGCATTCATTGCTTTGGGTTTGCAGTTTACTTTTGAAAGGCATTTTATAAACAGCTACAATCCTCCTATTGTCACCAACTCCTGAAGCCTGTTTTGTTTTTTAAAAAGGAACCAAGGCCATTTGACTTCGACCTCATCCAGAGGGGCAGTATTCAGCTCCTGCACGAAATGACTTACCAGCTCCGTTTTCTCCCTTTCCATTTAATATTTGCATTCTCTCCAGCAGGTGGTAGCAATCTCCTGCAGCAGCTTTCCTGCCTGCAGCTGCAAAATTCCTACACTAGGATAAATGTCCCTGGCTGCCCTTGGCCTCACATCATCCCCTACCCTGCTTCTGTATGCCAGAATCCTCCCATGAAGAAAGAATTGCTGCTTAGGTCCCAGGCGAGCACTAAATTTACTGTCACTGTGAAGTGCAGAAACAGGAGGCAATGGCATAACCACACAAGGGAATGGGATGCATCTCACTGTTGTAATATGATTCTTACACTGTTTCTTCGTGCTATAGTGTCCTTCTCTTTCTGCTGGGTGCTATAATAGCTGGAACAATGCAGGGATGTGCTCCCTAAATAATAATAATAAAAAAGCCAAGATCTAAGGCCTTGTCTAGGCAGTAAGATTAGCTGAAGCATTCCCACAGACATCCTGTATCTTGCAGTGAATTGAGAATTGGTCTGCTTCATATTTCAGCAGTAAGTTCAGTGTAATAGGATAGTCTGGTAGGTGCCAAAACATTATCCTCTGATATATGACCACTGCTTGTTAGCAGCTGAAAGAGCTGCTTCCTCAGTGTATATGGGAAAGAGTTTGTTCTTCTGGTGGGTTTAATAATAAATGGCTGAATGATAAGGGATCTTTTTTAATGTGCAACTATAGATCCATTACTTTTTATTTTAAAACATTAGTGCCATAGTTGAACACATAAATTGATTGTCAGAGTTACTTTTTCTCGATATTCTGTAAAAGTAGAAGGAATGCAAAAAAAAGAAAAGCTCTCCTGAAGTGAGCACCTGAGGGAAACTTGATGACGAAGAGGAAAATCCATAGCTTTCCCAACTATAGCTGTGACACTTCGTGAAGGACTGGTGTGTTATCATTTACCTAGAAAGGTAGTAATGAGTCAGGCAGTGTGGCTAATATGGTTGAGTGTGTGTAACTGAATATGTGTTTGGGTGTCGCTTCTTTCAGAGCTGTCAGAGAGAGCTGAGTTTTGCTTTCTGCGGTGTAACGCTCTGTTGGCTCTGACACTTGAGCCGGGGATGTGGTCACATTCACTTAAGAACACATAAAGGCACCAGATTGCTGTTCTTCACCACCACCTTCCAGGCAGAGTCCTTCTGCGTCGGACGCCTTGTCAGCTTCCTCTGACCGGGGTGGATGGCAAAGGAAATCACGGGAGCAGGTGGGATAGGGCTGCTGCTGCCATGTCCTGCCTGGGCAGCACTGGTGGCTCAGGGAAGGCACAGGACATCCTGTGCAAACCGTTATCCCATAGGCTGCACGACTGCGATTCCCCAGGGTGTTCGTTCCTGAACAGACAGCTGGGAGCTGTCTCAGGAAGTGGAGTTTTAAAGCAAAAGTCTTGATCTGTCCCTGATACCTCCTGCACTGAAGGGAATTCTTTTCATTTTCCATTTGCAAACTTTTTTCATTTTCTCTCCACCTGCCATGTGCTCCTCAGTGGAGGAGCTGTTTTGACACCTGGGCAGAGGGAAGGTGTGTTGATTTACAGGCCTTGCTGTTAGTGTCGCTTCCCTTCTGGAACAGGTCACTGTTCCAGAACAGTGCAAAGGCTAAGGCCTTTGCAGCTACATAGATGCTCTTGGAGCTGTGGTTTATTGCAAATGTGTGAATTCTACCTTCTCCTCTTCCCCACCCTTTGCCTGAGGTACAGTGAGTAGAGGAGCTTTCTGGGATTTGGGGCACTTCCAGTTCTCTAAGGAGGCTGTTTCTCAAATTCCCTGATAACCGGAGCTTTCTCTGGAGGAGTAACACAGAGGAGTCATAGGTACTTGCATGTAATGACAGAAAAACTCTAAAAATTAATGTCTTTTTACACCGAGGGTGCGTAATGCTACATCAAGAGCCCTGAAGATGAACGTCCAGGCTCTGCCTCTGCTTCTCCCTGCTGCCCTTGGGGTCTCCCCACCAGCCTAGGCTGCATGTCCACACAGTCCAGGGATGGAGCCTGGCACCGCTACAGTGTCATGGCCAGGACCCCTGACTCCAACTGGGGCAACTGCCCAGCCCCACCACACTGGTGCCTGTCACCGGCCCTGCCACAGGCAGCCCTGGCCTCATGGTGCCGGGGAGCAGCTGCTTGCACCGGCGAGGCCTACACTGTGCTTGGCCTGGGATGAGACTAGAGACTTGGGAGGTAGAGGAAGTTTTTCCATTATTTTGACAGGTTCCTGCTTAAATGTTACCATAAATAATATTTAGGCATGTTCACAATTAATGTTGCTTTCTCATTTCTCAAAAGTTAATTCGGCATAAAGTCAATCATCTCCAATGCATTCCCTTAAAAGACCAATTTTGGTCAAGAAACAACAAAAAGCCGAAAGAATCAGCCCTTTGAAGGGTGAGTTAGATTACCTGAGTCACCGGGTGTCAGAGATTTAGTTAAGCACTTGAAGGTGTTTATTTAAGTCATCACCAATGAGCTGTGGAGGAACTTCAGATGGGTATCAGTAAGTTTAGAAGAAATGGGGGGCACTGCAAGATTCTGAGGGCAGCAGATTGTTTTTCAGAGGCTTGATGTTAATGCTATAATCAAGGTATAGTGGAGTCTCGCTTGGGAATGTTATGTTACAGTCTAACTGGCACTTGTGTAGACCTTTTCTATGTGCAAAAGTAACTAGGCTATTGCTGTAGTGATATAACTGGGATTTTGGAGATCTAGGCATGCTGCTATGTACAAGCAACATGTGCAGTTTTAGCTATGGACTTGCTTGGTGCGTATGCAGTAACGCTTGTGCACTTCTTGCTGTGATTATGATGTCCTGTAATCTTATTAAGTCCTCAACTACACTTACCTCAATTTTACTGAGAGCTTGTGGAGCTTATTTTGTTGGGGAAAACTTGAACATGAGTGTGGTAATCTCAGGCTTTAAGACTGTACTAATTTATGGTCAGTTTAGCATGAAAGTTGATATTTGCAGAAAATTCTCTGGCAGAATGGAGACAAAGTAAGTTACCTGCCCTACTTTTTGGCAGGTAGTCTGTCTTTGACAGGGTTTGTGAGGAATGCCTCAGTATAGAAAAATTCTCCAAAACCAGATCTGCCCATACTGCATAGACTGCAACTTCAGCTGAAGCTGCTGAAAACCAGGACTAGTAGCCCACAGGGCTTTGTGCTACTCTTCTCAGTACCTCATTCTTTCTTCTCCCACAATTGCGAATCTTGTGGGCTCAGGATATTTCTAGGAGCTTTAAATTTCCTCTTCACATCAGATAGATAGAAAGGTAACCTTCTGCCCTGCTTTCTAGGGCTTTTCTCTGTGTGATTGCTGGTGCTTGTTCTGCTGGTTCCAGTGGTAAAGATAACCCTAGGGCATCACTGAGCAGGGACTTCTAGGTCCTTCAGGAGCGGTAATGCATCCCTAAAGAAGTTCTTGGCCTTGATTTTGAGATACATTTATACTGTCTTGCTCTAGAGCAAGTTTTCGCAGCACTGCCTTGCACAACAGCTGACTTTTAAGCTCTGGCAGGAGAGTTTATTCTCCTTGCTCTGGCCATGAGCTTTCTATGCTCACCTGTGCTGAATCTGATGTGCTTCACACCTCTCTGGAAGTCAGTTAAACTTAGCTTTTTCAGCTTCAGTGAATTCAATCAGTTCTTAAATGGATCTGGTGGTTCTGGAGCTGATGGAGACTAGCATTGTTACGACTAACATTGCATGAAGGTGAGGAAGGAGCAGAGGCAGGAAAGGAGAGGAAAGGAGGAGCAGAAGTTCCCTTTTTANAGAGTTTATTCTCCTTGCTCTGGCCATGAGCTTTCTATGCTCACCTGTGCTGAATCTGATGTGCTTCACACCTCTCTGGAAGTCAGTTAAACTTAGCTTTTTCAGCTTCAGTGAATTCAATCAGTTCTTAAATGGATCTGGTGGTTCTGGAGCTGATGGAGACTAGCATTGTTACGACTAACATTGCATGAAGGTGAGGAAGGAGCAGAGGAAGGAAAGGAAAGGGAAAGGAAAGGGAAAGGAAAGGGAAAGGAAAGGAAAGGGAAAGGAAAGGAAAGGAGGAGAAGCTCCCTTTTTAGGTGGATGGGGCTTGTTACAAAAGGCTCAGCTACCCCTGTAACCTCAAGAGCAGAATCTTCTTCCATGACAGCTTCCATGACAGCAGACTGCTGCTGAACTTGGGTATAATACATGGCCTGGAGGAGCCCTTCACTGTGCTGGAAGATGACTTATTGATGTGGGTGCTTGTATTTGGTGATCCTACCTCTATGAAGCGACCAACTACCTCTGAAAACAAGGCAAATTCTCAGCAGGACACCTGACCATTATTTTCCTGTGAGAGAATTTGTATGGTTTGCATCGTGTGATACAAGAAAACTCCTAAAAATGTATACTAGGGTAGCATACGCTTATGTTGAGCATATGCTTTACTAAGAGTCCACATGTTGCATGAGCAATAAAACACACCTACTTTGCTTGTCATGTTCTGGATTTTTTTTAACCATTGGCAGCAGCCTTTGAACTACTGCTACATTCAGTTGTGATCACAGCATAATGCGATCAATGAACAGTGTGGCTCATTTCTCATTGATACATGCAGGAAGGATGAGCAGAATGGGAAAGAAAGTGCATAGCAGAGGGGAAAACAGGAGAAGCTCTGCCAATTCTGCTCCTCTTTGACCTGGCAATGTATAAACTTGGTTACACATCTTTGGAAACAAGGTATGAAAATGTTATCACTGTCAATTTGCTTTCTCAAGGTGAAGAGGCTAATAAAATTTATGGCTGCTGAGTTATTAGCCTGGTAAAATATAAAGGAGGAAAAAGAAGAGAAGTTCTTTGCAAACAGCAATAGAGCCTAAGGAGCAGCACTTGAAGCTTATCAATTCATAGAAGCACTAATCATGAAGCTACTGTTAGGCTTGTTTTTCCTTTGGTTTCTCTCCTCAGAAGGTAAGATTTGAAAGGTGCTGTGAAAATTCCAGTTACATGGTACGTAAGTATGTATGTATTTTGGGAGGGTAATGTATATCAGAAATCTTAGAAGTGGGATGAAGAAAATCTGTGAGTAAAACCCTGATCTTTTATGTTGCTTTGGTTATGGTTGATCACTTTAAATACAAATATATGCACTGATTTGTGTTGCTGTGGGGACTAATTTCACCTGAGGCAGGCACTAAGCTTTTCTGTGGAGAAAAATTTCAAATAATCAGGCTAGTAATAGGCCCTTCCCTGAAGGGGACAGAGGTATAAGCTAGTGTTGGAGATCTTCTCTGAATTCCTGTGTTACAACTATTTGCTTTTTCAGTGATGGAAAACTATTAAGTAGGTTAGACAGTATTCTGCCCTGGCATTCAGGGCATCTTGAGTCCTGCCTTCCCCGGATTTTCTGTATACTTGGAGAAAATTACTGTAGCCAAATAAACAGACCTGGTATGGGGAATATAATTTTTATTTGCCCCTTTGGAGCAAGATGCTGACTCTGTAGGTGCTGTAGTACTGAAGATGCTTACTGGCTCTGTGCTTTACCCTCCATCTGTGAGAAAATGATATGCAATAGTAGTGCATTATCTTACCAGTAGTTTGTGAGGATAAATGTCTTCATAGGATTATAAAGAAGTTTTATGATTAAAAAAAAAAAAACTGTTGAGAGGTTTTAATTTGATTTGAGGAAAAAAATGCATGATGACTGGAGGTCCTGTGAAAACTTGATTCATGGAAAAACCTTTGACTAGTAACAGCCTATAGTTCTTATTTCTTGCTATAAGAGTAAGGGAGGGGAGGGGGTAAGAGTTTTTTTCCACTCTTTTGGGAAAATTATTGGAGAAATACATTTATTGGGGCATAGTCAAGCAAATCAAAAGCTGGAATTATTTGACTATAGAGTAAGGGAGTAACTGTAATTCTGAGATCAGTAGAAGTTAAAAGATATCCTATGGAAAACATAAATCCTGACCAAACAAGAAAAGCTGAAGAATATGTGCTCTGATAAGTTAACTATACTCAGGCAAGCCAAAAAGAATCTGAGGGAAAGCAACAAATCACTGCTGAAAGAATGAAAACTAATAAATCCCTTTTCAAATACATATGACATAGGGAATCCGTAGGATGAATGAAATATAAAAGAAAGCTCAAGCCCAGCAGAAAACTTATTTTAGTGTCCTCTGCAAATAAATTGGAAACAGGCTTTGCGCTTGGAATCTTTCTGTGCAGGGGACAAGCATTAGAGACAGTAAAATCCTTGAACAAATTGATAACAGAGGAGGGAAAACACTGCCAGGACTAGGTGACATTTACCCAAGAGGGTATGTCAAACTGTGTTAGCTCTGCTGCAAACTATTTCTTGAATGAGTGTTATTATCAGGAGAAGAAGATGGCAAATGGAAAACCAGTGTTTAAACTTGCCGCTACTTTAGGAAGATGTGGGGAACTGCAGTGGTAGTTGTACACTAGTAAGGTTGATTTCTGCACGAGGCAAACTGGTGATACTAAAGAAGAGCATGAGTTTGCTGAGGGCAAGTACGATACAGTGGGAAAGCTTTATTGTGGAAGTGATGAAGAGAACACATGGCTGTGGGCACGTGTCCATGGATAATTCAGCTGAGGTTTGGTTTTAAAATTCTTTTGACCGGAAACTTTTAAAGAAGCTAAGCTCTCATAGGGTGAGGGTGAGGGGACTTTTGTGGGCCCCTGGTTTAAGGATAGGGAATTAAAAATCAGCCTAGCATGTAAGTTTTCAAACAGGAAAAAGACAGGGGAGAGAATCAGCAACGTCTTATAGTACAGATGTGCTGGGACACAGATTGTCAGAAATGATCCAGATAAGGGGCAAACATGCATGCTGATGCAAAATTATCCAGGATATTAAAAATAAAAGCTTAGAAGTAATGTATATGGGGAAAAAATGTCCTCCTGTGTTGACTGTTGAAAGAAGTTGACAGAACTTCATCAGCCAGGGGAAAACAGAGAGAACACTAAAATGTAATTCTCGCTCTATGTGTAAGTCCACAGTTCAACCATACCTTACCTAGTCTTTTCACCTTTAATAAAAAAAAAAAATCCCAGAGAAGGTTGAAGGAAAAGTTGCTTTGTAAGTTTGATCACTTAACATGAGGCAAGATTCAATTGGTTGATTGACTCTCCAACGTTGAAGAAAGATGGATGAGACTGATCTTGGCATACAGAAGTATGCCACATCATGAGTTTTGTGGAAATGAGAATGACTACTCTGTGAAAAGATCAGCCAGGCACCAAATCAAGGTGCTGACCAATAAGGAGTAATATTTTTTTCTCAAGATATAATTTAATTCTGAAGATCCTTGGCTACAGGACTGAGGGGTTGTCTCATGTGAATGAACTGAATAAGTAAATAGGGAATTTCACAGAAGACAGGTCTAGGGGAGGTTCTTCAACACAAGCTGATTGCTTCTTCAGGAAGACCCAGAAGCACAGCTAGTTGAGAGGTGAGAGGATATAGTATTAAGCTATATTTTCCTTACTATTTCCTTGAGCATCTATTCTGACTGTTGTCCAAGATAGAAGCCCAGGTCGGATAGATGGACCTTCAGCCTGACACAGAACAGCCATTCTTGTCTATTTGAAATATTAATAAGGGCACAGTCTTTTCTTTTTTTCTTAATCCTAGAAATTGGGCATGGGCCCTCTTTCTCTCCCATGAATCTCTTCTCAAATATGGTTGAAGTTTGTGTTAATCAGTGTTAAATGTCTTGGAGATGCTGAATTTTTATGACAAGTTAGCAGGATGCAGATCTGCCCATCATGTGCTTTCAACATCTCAGGCAACAGAGCTGGGATTCTGGTTATTGTCCAGAATTGACTATCATCTAAAATCACAGATAGTATAAACTTGCATTGCATAGAATATTACACAACAGCCTGGCAGTGACAGTTTCTGTCCATCAAGTACAATAAAAATAATAAAAAATCTCAAATAGCTCACAGTTGAAACCCAAGGGGTGTGTGTGTGTGGCGGGGGGAATGCATAGAAGTTACTGGCATTTATTGAGCAAAATCATGCAATAGGGCTCAAATATTTGCGCAGTGTTGCAGCAGGGCAAAGCTGCAGGAAGGGGAGGTGGGAAGTCTATGGGGCCTCTCGGGGAAGGCAGCACTGATGTAGAGCTGCTACAGTGTGTGTGCTTTCCAATAGGTGAAATGGAAGGTGCTGGCAGGCTGCAAAGTAAAGCCTTGCAGCATGGGCTGCTTTGTATATGCCAAAAAAAAAAGGGAATAACTAGCTCAATTAGCTGCAGGCCTGACTTCTGGCTCCATGGGCTCTTTTATCTGTCAGCTCTTATCAAGAGATGAAAATGCAGCAGTTGCTGTATGGCCTCAGCAAACTCTCACAACGTTGATGTTGCTCGTGGTGGAAGACATAGACTAACATGATTTGCTCCTTTCCAGTGAGCTTTACCATGTGTATGTTTGAATTGTTCATTTTTTTTTATAGAATAAGCCCAGAGTGCACTCTTAATGCCTAAAAATTTAAGTCTGACTCATGCAGGTATTTATTGCTGATTGCAAAATCTCCTTTTGTTAATTGGAAGTTGCACACTTATTTGCTGCCCTAAGTACATTGTCTTCATTCAACAGTTAGGTCACTATCTTCGAGAAACCTAATTAGATTCACTCATAACACAACAAAAAAGCTTTTTACTGAAGAGGAAAGTGGATACAAAACTGAAAGCTTTTTTTAGGCCTGTGGCATATGTGGTTAGATGAGATTCACAAGTGGTCCCTCACCTGTGTTTATAGCTGTGTTCTATGCCACTCATTTCAGCAGACCTCATCTGCTTATAACAACCAGAAGTTTATTCCAGTATATTAAAAACTGAGGAAATACATTTGTTTGTTGGAATAAGCACCACCTTTGGAAAGTAGGGTAGAGGAGAAAGGCTACCTGCATTTCAGTACTGTGTATTTTTATGGATGCTATGTCTTCTGAAGTGTGTTCCTAACGCAAGAAAAAAGTGCAATTCATTCTTTTATTTATTTATCTAAGGTAATGCAGATCAACTCCAGGAAGAACAGGAGACTTCAAAGGTAAAGTATGAAAACGTCTTTAACTTTTTTCTTTTTTTCGGTATTTATCAGCTTGTGTCTAGCTGTAACTTCCTCTGAGATAAATGAGGGAAAAATAAAGTTCTGTGGTCTAAACTGTTTAGTTCTGCAAAAAGAAATACTAAGCAAATGAGTCAGCAATATAACGTTGTTGCAAGACAACACACTTGAATCGGGGAAATAAAGGTTTCTCTGAGCAATGTTTGTTTTTAGGTTGCGTGTCTTGTACATAGGCATACTGCTGTTAGTGCATGTTTTTGGACAGGCCTTTTCTAGAAAGGCAAGATTAAACTCATCCTTGTGCTATAGCAGGGCAAAGTGTGGACACCACTGAAGTCCTCCAAATGAGGAGGTGTGTAAGAACTGTGGTGGCTCTTGACACAGTGCAAATTTCGGCCTACCTTCCAGTGACAGACAGTTGGCCATGCTTGGTCGTAATGCTGAGGAAAGCCCCAGAAAAGTCACCCAGGTGGCAAAGGGAGCTTCTGTAGGAGTGACAGGCCAGAGGAATAAAATGACCAGTGACAAAGAGTCCACCTAAACCACTTCATTCAGATCACTGATGTCCTTGCATCAACTGCAACTCCTTTTAACTTCTTCCTACACCCTCCTTTAGTGCATTCTATCATTACACAGAAATTCTGCCTGTTGCCAAGGTCCCAGAGTACAGCTGATGCTCTAGGCTTGTTCTATCTTGCCTGCTGCATGTTGGACTTGTGGCTTTTCTTTGTATCTTGTGTGCCTTGTAGCATGTCAAGATGCAGGGAGTAGATGTGCTTGTGAACTCCTCCAGACTAAGCATTCACTGTCTGCAGCAATGAACATAACAGTAAAACGTGAACTACTTCTATCCCAATTCCATGGGCATGAATGCTTGAGAAAGGTGTACATTTTTGGAGGAGCTGGATGGGAAAATGCAGCTGTCATCTGCATTCCTATGTTTTTCTCGCAGAGGTATAACTACTGCTGCCCCTGCTATGAACTTGCTTGTGAACAGAAACCCCATCTTTAGGCTTCTCAGTCCAGCACCTATATGAATCCCAAATTTTCATTGTTACAATTAAGCAACAAGAAGTGATGGGTGTTTTTGTTTGTTTGTTTTTTATGTCAAAGGATCTAAGAAGTTTCAAGTTTTCATGTCAGGAGGCAACATCATCTGGGACTTCATTGAATCCATCTTCAGGTTTGTGTCCAGTACTACCCTTATAGTGACTTTCCATCTCAAAACTGTTTGAGAACAGGAGGGCAGGAAGCAGCTGTTTGAGGGAATGTGTATGGGTGGGAGATAGCTGAAGTCAGTGTGGGTCGGTCCTCTGAAATGCTGAAGTATTTAGTTCTGTTTGTAATTGCTTTTCTTAGTTTCTTCAGCTACTAATTCAGGATCCTGGTATTGCTTAAATCATACAAAATAGTGTTTGTGCTCTCTTTCTGATTGATGGTTAAAACAAAATAGTGTTTGTGCTCCCTTTCTGATTGATGGTTAAACAATTCAATGAATGCAAACACCTAAAGGATTTACTGAACCCTGAAGAAAAACTTCACATTCTCTATGGCTGATTTAAAACAGCCAATAAAACAAAATCAGTACAGACTTTTTAATTTTGCTATGTTTTAGTATACTGGTAAATGTAGTTTGCTTTTAAAGTTACTGCTGTTTTCTAACCTGATGCTTTTCACTTTTTTACAGTTCATACCCTGAGGCCAGCGGACATAAAAACAGTCACTGCAATAGGAAGTTTGCAAACGGTAAGTACAACGATGAAGTATGCCAAATGAGACCCATTTCCTCAGTTCTGACCCTGTGATGAGCTGATGATGAACTGAGCTCATGATACAGGACTTCAGCACTTGAAACTTCCCACAATCATCAAAGATTTCTAGTGAGAAATGACTGGAAATAACTACCGTTCGTCGTTCCATTATACTGTGAGTCTGAAAATAGCCAGCTGACTTCATGCGGGAGTAAATTTGATCACAGGGCTCTTACTGCTCTCTAGCAGTAAGCATGACAGGTCAAATAACTGGAAGAAGGTGCTGGGAAAATTCAAATCACGAAAAAAAATTGTAATTTTGGTGGTCACCTAAAGAGTTTTCTTTAGCTACTGTGTTCCAATCTGAAAAAACAGAGTTCTAGATGAATCACAAAGATAAACCTTTGAAATCACAGAGTAACTGTGTCTGTTTTAACACAGGCAGGCTTGGATGAATGTTACTGATCTTAAGAACTGGAAATAAATATTAGAAAGACATGTGAAGCCCAATTAAAAGTATTTAATAAGAATCCTCAGTCTTTGAGGAACTTTAGAAATATATTTTGGACAAAAACTGGGAGTCATTGTAGGCACTACAACGGCAAATAAATGAAGGAAACACCAACATAAATCTGAGACTGCTTTGTGGTAAAGAAGTATCCACAACAATGCCAAAAATTTTTTTGAGCTAAGAGCTTTACAAAAGATTAACATTCCTCCTATGTGCCTCCTCCTTCAGAAAAGAAGGCTTGTAAACCCAAAGGTGCTTCATCCATATCAGATGAATGGCCCTCTAGAGCAATCCTCTCTTTTCTTTTTTCTTGTTTTTTTTCTTTTAAATGTCTCTGTGACCTGTGGGTAGCGCTGTGCAAAAATGTATAAATGTTTTTAAGAAATGTCTACTTTCCTGGAGCAAAAATTGGCTACTGTTTCCTCCTCAGACTCTAAAATCAATGAACTTCCTCTATTTATCTTAATTTTAGTCTTTTTACAGATGCCAGTGAGTCCCATTCATGCAAATTACCTAAATGACTTTAGGTCATATCCTGTGTCAAAAGAGAGCAGATCCAGAGAAATTCAATACAGTTTGGAAAAGCAATTCATTGGATTGAATTTGACATCAACTAGTCACGTTTATATTTTAAGCTATATTTAAACAAGGGATCGCTAGTTCGAGAACAGTGTAATAAAATAATAAGGTAACTGCAATACAATGAAGAAAGGATACATATAAAACAATGCTACTGAGAAAAGGAGTTGAGTACAACAGGGTAACAGTGCACACAGCTAGTCTGTGCTTTTTAATGGTATTTTTTACTGCTGTCTCATTCACAGACACCAGGATCTAGTGTGCATCATGAAGATTTACTCCAAAGGTAACAATGAATTGTTAAGGTTAACACTGATATGTGTGAAAACACAAATTTATATGGTGTTACAGAATAGGAATGAGGTCCAAGCAATTCTTATTTTTACCATCTAGAGAGGAGGAGGCCTCTATGAAGACGTAAAGGGTTTCGAGCCATAGTTAGCAGAAATTCTTTGTACCTACAATGTGTGTCCTATCCCAGATGTGCAGCTATCTCAGAATTGAAATAACCTTGATTAAGCCTCATTACTGCATGATGAGTACAATAAATATCATCATGCGCTAGTTAGATAAGAAAGATTTGCTAAAGGAGAGAGAACTCGGCAGACCTGATAACCTGCCCTCTGCTTGACTGATTACCAGTGCTTTATGGTCAAGTTCTACAGCATTTTTTCTTCTACCCTCTCTTACCAGACCTAAATTGTGAGTAAGCTGCAGCTAATTCTTGTTAGGTGCAGTTCTGTTTAGTGCTTCTGAGTTGTGGCATTGACCCTGGCTGAGGTTTTAGCACTCCATAGACAAACTCTGAAGGACTAATGTTTTTTAAATGTCTGTCTGTCATACATGTCTGGATGTCTGTGCACACAGACAATGCTGCATTAATTCCTACGTGTAAATGCAGTTACTGCAGCATATACAGAGACAAGAAGCTGAGACCCAGTGCGCTGTTCCCACTCAGCTGTAGCTGACATGAATGTCTGGTTTGGAGACAGAAAGGCTCCATTTGTACTTTTATCAGCTTCTGTGAATATATCCTCTAAGCTAATAAGAAATTGGGACTGTGTTATAATATGTCTTTTGTTTGAGAAACGGAATCACAGCAACTTCATGTTTTCTCTTTCTTTTCTGTAGCACAGTAAAGAGCTTCTTTGAAGTGAGCGTGGAAACTTTAGCAGGTGTGTTTTACTGTCACACTGAGACTTGAAGAAGTTGACTGAATGATGTGCTGATAAGTGATCCAGGGCTTTCCTGGGCAAGGGTGCAGGGGAAGCCTGAGGAAATTTGTATGCGGGGAACATGAGTGCAGGATAGGATATCCATGCTTGCTTAAAGCAGACCCTTGGCATAGATAAAGTGCAGTAAAGAAGGGGTCTTCCATGCCCATCAGAGACCAGGAATACTGCTACCAACACCACACATCCTCACTCTGACTGGTGTCGTGCTGCTCAAGTGAAATCTTGCATGGGTTTGCCTGCTTAGTACTCTTTCTGTTCTATGTCTTCAGGCAAACTTGTATTTCAAATCTTTGCTTCCAAACTCACAGTACTTAGGAACAAGGCTGGTGAGGATGGCTATTGTGGGTTACAGGCTGCATCTGTAATGCCAGTCAAGAGGCTCTTGGGTCTTGTTTTTTCTGCTTGGCTTAATTCAGCTGTATTTATAGTGAAGTTATAGTGTAGCAGTACCTCGTATGCAGAAATAGTCTAACCTCTGTGTATCTTTAGATCTCATTAGCAGTTTTAATCCCTCGGTCTGGCAGCAGTCTCCTCCATTTGTCACAAAGGAAGCAACATCAGAAAGTCAAGCCAGGTAAGTCTGAGATGTTTTTGACCAAGGGTTGGAAAGGTGTAGGATGGAGGCCTTTGTTGCTGGAGCACTTCAGTGGACTCAGATATATGTTGAGCCCTGGTGATGGGGGCACCAGCCACTCCAGAGATGGACCCTACCACTATGGCTGGAGTGAGGACCCCACTGTGTACCCACTGTGTGCTTCAGGGACTGGATCATCTGACTTAACATCAGGTCTCCCTCTTCATATCTGCAAAACATGTTTTTCTGGGCTCAAATGGAATGAGTGATATGCCTGTCAACCTATGTCTGCCAGCTTCATCTCTCTGAACTGCACATGTCTGAAAGTGAGATGTCAGAATACAAGCTAATCACTCCAGTCTCCCTGTGCAGCTCAGACAAGTATCTAATCTTTCTGCATTTAAGAGAGAGCAGATTAACCCCACCTGAAGTCTCAAATACTGTTTGATTTAATCGTAAATATCAGCCAAAGCTTTATCTTTATTGGTAGCTTGACAGTTTCTCCCTTCACTTCTGTTTTTTCAGAGACCTGATGGATCAAGCTAAAGAAATATTGAAGGTCATGAAGGAGAATCAGGTTTGTGTAAAGCACAGTACAATTTAGAGAGCTTGATCTCAGACAGAAAAAGAGAAAATACAATGAAATACTTTAAAGACAACTTGAAGACCTCTTCAAAATAGAATGTGCTGTTTCTTAAATTTAATGAACTTTGCTGTTTCTCTTCAAATCTGCAGATTTTTGCAAGTATGGAGTATTGTTCTTGAGACTGTTCCATCTAGCATACAGTAGCCAGAGTGGCTGAAGAGCTTAGCATGGAAACAAACAGTTTTGTTTCCTGTTGGTTAAGGATGCAAGACCTTTACTCTTTATTATACTCTTTATACTCTTTAACTGCACCAAGGTTTCTGAGAAGCCACCCAAAATTATAATTCTTAATATGTTTCTTTAGTTTTCTCTTAGTCTTTTAGGATGTTATTCTCCAAAATGCTGGTAAAGATCTAAATAGAGTTTTGTCTGTTGTCAGTGGTTAACACTGGTTATTGCTCCTGGCTGAGTGCTTTGAAAATCCCACCCTAAAGTTTTATGCACTTGATTTTCTTGTATCCTAAACCTCTGAGGTATGTTATAGTTTTGTAAAATGATACTAACATAAGTTTTTCCTCCACTGAGAGCCCAATGAACTACATGAATTTAGCATAAGATGAATTTAGCATAAGATTTTGTGGAATTGAATGTTTTTAGCCAATGCTCTTTGCCTTTGGAGTGTGCAGTCTAATATACCTAGTGTAGCTGAGCAGTCCTCTGGCTCCCAGATTTTTACTCCAGTCCTCATCCTACTAGAGTGACCCAGCTGCAGCAGTTCAAGAGTGTTAAGCCTCTTAGTCTGCAGCAGTGGTAGGAAGAAGCAGCATCAGAATTTGGGCTAAGTGTTCATGTCCATCTTCTCCAATGGACTCTAAAATGGCAGTAGCAATTTCTGTTTTTAACCTGAGATTTTTACTGATGTACATTCAGCTTTAATGGTAACATTTCCTGCCTAAATATCCTTTTGCTGTTGAGTCAGGTGAAGGTCATGAGCGTGCCTAGAGCTGGGCCATGGACTACTGCTTAGTCATGCTGAGATAAACATATAGCGGACCTTGGGTGGAAAAAAAAAGTGAGAAAATTACAAATATGGCTTTTATCATACTTATTTTCTATTTTATTTCCCCCCAGATGATGGACTTCCAAAATGACTGGAAGTTGATCACAGTTTTCTTTAGTGCTGAAAATCCTTGTTCCTGTGCCTCTGCACAACCGGTAAGATTTCCATTGGGTGGTTTAGCAGTCAGAGTAGATCATTAGGGGCCTGGAACATCTGCCCTGTGAGGAGAGGCTGAGGGAGCTGGGCCTGTTCAGCCTGGAGAAGAGGAGGCTGAGAGGGCATCTAATCAGTGTGTATAAGTACCTCAAGGGAGGCAGTAAGGAGGATGGGGCTGGCCTCTTTTCAGTGGTGGCCACTGACAGAACAAGAGGAAATGGCCACAAACTTAAGCATCAAAAGTTCCACAGGAACTTAAGGAAAAATTTTCTGACAGTGAAGGTGACAGAGCCCTGGAACAGGCTGCCCAGAGAGGCTGTGGAGCCTCCTTCTCTGGAGATCTTCAAGACCCGCTTGGATGCAGTCCTGTGCCACGTGCTCTAGGTGGCCCTGCGTGGGCAGGGGGGTTGGACTAGATGACCTCTAGAGGTCCCTTCCAACCTTAGGCATTCTGTGATTCTATGGTTAGTGTTGGATGTTGGGAGTACTCTATGCAGTGATATAAATTCTTGCCAAAAATGTATTTTGTGTTTATAAGCAAGTGTACTTAATTTGGAGTCCCCAGTCTGTGGTTCCTTAGTAAAGGAATAACACTCTTCCATCTTTAGATCTGTGGATATTTTTCTCCCCTTGTGTGTGTGTGTGTGTTTTTTTTTTTTTTTTTTTTTTTTTAACATGGTAAAATTGCCAGATGATAAACCAAAGTGTGTGACCAATTCCATGGTTGTCCTTGGTGCTGTTCAAGGCTGAATCCAGAATGTGATGGTTATTAGTAACGTATCAATAGAGAGCTCAACATATCAGTTTGTCAAAAGTAACAAACTTTGTAACTTTTTTCTCCACTAGTTTTGATTGTACTTCTCATCTCATTTACAGAAGAACTGCATATTAGACAATCTGGAAAAACTCAAAGAAGTCTTGGACTTTTTATATCAAGAAGTAAGACTTATTCATCAACCTTGAATACCTGAATCCTTTGCTGATTATCTCAGTCTCCCTTGCAGGGCTACAGTTTGTGGCAAAGTTCAAGTAACTTAGAATGCTGATTCTATCTGCTGTCAATAAGTGTTTTATTCATGCTTTTAAAAGCTGATGCCTGTAAGCACAACGAGTGGACAAGTAACTGCTTAGCTTTGTAACGTGTTGATGTATCACTCAATCAATGTGTTTAGGACTAAAGATGTACTCCATTATTAATGCAAAGCGCTTACAAGGCCTGAAATTCATTACTGTTCAATAGGGAGGTCTGAATTAAAAAAAAATCTGCTTACTGGATACATGCAGCTACTTAGGCGATGTACTGACAGCCAATTACCTAGTGATAATTTGTACATACTAGGGCAGTTGCCCATTAAAAATATATATAGTGGGTTTTCCCTCCTACCCAGTGTTCATTTTAAGATCCTAGGATTTTGTAAGGCTTATCTAGATGTCTGAGCTAGGACTCATCAACTTCTCCAGACTGATTTCTGGGAAATGCTCTGAGCCTGAGTGCTCCTATAGTAGAATAGAAAAGTAGAATAGATGGTGTATCACTGCTAAAGCAGACTGTTAGCTATTTATCTAACTTATTTCAATAGTATCCTTTAAGAACTTTGTTTTGCTTCAAGTGAAGGCCTAAAGGGTATTCTCAACAAGGCACACTTTGATTGCATCAAACCACATCCACTCATTTTTCTCAGACTGTCTTCTGAAAGTGTTGTCTATGAGTGAAATTCCACCCACACATTCTCTTCAGATTCTCTCCACTATGATTTTTAGAATTTGTATATGTACACTTGTAAAAGTGAAATATTATGTAAGTGGAAACCTGCCTTCTGCTTTGGGGGGAGGTGGAGCAGGATGTATGAAAATGAAGTGATTGTGCTATCACAAAGGATCTTTCATCTCCAGGCTTTTGCATTGGTACATTACCACATAAAGGGTAGTTCCTAGTTCATTTGAGTTTAATTTAGCTGTAATTGAAAGCTTTCAGCTGGTGGCCCCTTGAGTAATGTAAAGTGAACTGCTGGGTCTTAGTCAAGAAGTGTGGTCACGGATATTTCATGAATGATCACTAGCATTGTAGATGGCAGGGTTCAGGAGTGAATTGACAAAACCAAAATCCTTGATTCTGTAAAGCCAGAATGCTAGCTCGGATTATACACACATAGCTTTGCAGGCATCCTTACTTTCCATTATCACTACTCTGTGATCTCCAATTGAAAATATATGGGATTTTTTTTCTACTCCATCACTGCAGGTTCCCAAAGCCTTTGTAAATCTGGTGGATTCCACAGAGCTCACAACTTCCTCTCATATATGCCAGGATTCTCATAATGCCAGGTAATGGAGGTTCATTTTAACTTCTTGACCCTCACAGTCTCCTGCTAGTATTCAGATACCTAGTAAGAATGCTATTCATTCACATTATCACTATAAAGTAGGGTCTTCTGCCCTTTTGACATACTTAAAAATATGTACAGATTTTTAGATCTCCATTTTTTTTGATATACTCTCACAGATAGGGATTTACTGGGAAGAGTATGTGCTTTTAACTCTGCCAATCTGAATGATCTGTTTCAGTACTTCACACTGGGGCTATGGTCATAAGACTGTACAGTCCACACCTACATTTTACTTAGTGTTACTCCTTTTTTATTAGTAACAATTCTCAAAATTGTTCAGAAAAATCTTTAGAAGATTCTTCAGAAAATCTTAGGTCTCTTTAAAAAAAAGTTTAAGTTTCTAGGTGTAAAGGTTCACAAAAATATCTAACAAAACAGTTTATTATGCTATGATTCGGAGAATGCTACTGTTTGGTCTTAAAGAATGGTGGGATGAGGAACTTGTGACTTGTTAATTCCTCTATGGTAATTGCATGCGCATATATATGTGTGTGTGTGTATTTTTTTTTAATTTTTTTTAGCTATCTCTCTCAGTAGTGCAAATAGCTCATATCCCAATTTAGCAAGGAGTAGGAGTGTGCACATGGACAGTTATGATAGTTTACAGCCTATGAGTTTACACTCCATCTTACTCCACAGTAATATTTTTTCTTGTGCCTATGGCATAAGACACCATACATGCTGATGTAGTCATCCTGAAGTTTCATGTGTTTTGTGTATATACAACCACAGAGATATTCCATCAGTAAAGGGGAGAGTCTGGCTCCTACTTAACCATGTGCTTAACAACAAGTATGAGCAGAGAATCTTTTCTTATCTAAAAGCAATTGCATGGAGCATTCCAGCAAGCTTATTTACTCCTGCATAGGCACTGAAAGAGAGTGAGGCATGTAGATGAGAGGTGGGAAGAAAGGGAATATGGACCTTGCCATGTATTGAAAGCTCTTTTCTTTTTAAATCTTTTTTTTGAGGCATTCTTACATTTCCTTTTCAATTTTAGGTGATCAGCTTTCTCATTATCTAATTCATTATTGTTTTCTCATTATTGTGCTCTTGTAGCTGTGTTTGGTCAAACTGTTCCACGAATTTGCATATCTTGCATTTTTCACTGTTCAGTTACATTTATGGGTTCATCTCAGATAGCAACAATAAAAACATGTTAACCAAAAGCTTCCAGGCTTAGCCGGAGTTCTGTAAAAAGGAGGAAGAGTGTGATCCTGACAACCACTTAACACTTAAACCTGCAAACATCACTGAAATTTCCTCAGATTCTGCTCCATCCATGCATCCAAGTGTCGCGTTTCTGAAACCAGGCAAATTCCAATTGTGTTTGATATTGTTCCTGTCTGCAACCTTAGAGAGGATCATACCCCCCTCTCTAAGGGGAAGGGAAAGGATATAACTCATATCCTCTCCTTTCAGCTGCTGGAGTATGTGATATATACCCTTACAGGTCAAGAATTTGGCTGCAACAGATTAGCTGTTAGATAGTGCATGGCCCGGTTTCTATCCACATTTTGAAATGGAGAGTTGTCACCAAATACTAAGGCAGAAGGTATCTCAAGTGTTCAGTTTTCTGATGTGTCTGCAGAAGGAAGTATTTGAAAACCTAGTGCAGCGGCTACTTTTATTTTTGAGTATGCTGCTAGCTTGTGAGACCCTGAGCTAACCGGAGTCTGGCACGTTTATCAGCCAAATAGGCATTTGGGCCAAGAAGCTGCCCAAATCACTAGCCATGAAATTAAATAGCATTCTGTGATTACTATATGAAAATCTGGGGTCTCCATATATATATTTGGCAATGTATGCAACAAATTGGTCTTCAAAACTGTGCTTGTCAGTGGTTTTATAAGAGTATATGCTGCAGGCCTAATTTATAGAAGTTCACAATGTTGTCTTTTTTTTTTTTTTCTGCAGCAGTCCAGGCAGGCAGCAGTGCAATTGCTTGGGTGAACACTCTGCTGCTGGAGATGATACAATCTTGAGATGGTCTTACCAGGTATGGTGTATTTTGTGTTGTTTGACTGTCACATTGCTAGAAGTGTGGGTCTGTCTGTTTTCAAGATGAGCCTGAAATGAGGAATTACTCTTCTGGTACTGACAGCCATTTTACTACATGTCCACAGTAATCTTTACCCCTTTTCTAGCATCAGAAACATTGGAGAGACTCTGTACAGATTATTTTGTATACCTGAGTAATTCCAGTATTATTTGTAATTACTAGTGATTATGTAGCTCTTGGCAACCTATGATTTGTCATATCCCAATGGAGGAGTGACCCATCTAGTTCAGTATCCTGCTGATATTCAGTGGATGTTGATATTGCATGTTTTAGAAGAAGGAAATTTTCCATAAAGCAAGGATGGTTGTGCTGAAATTATGTTAAAAATGACAGGGAGGCAGTAAGCATGAGACTTCACTGCCTTGCCAAACTTGCTGTTCTTCCAAAGAAAATTATAATTCCATGTAGCTTTCTCATAGCCACAAGCAGCTTTCCAATTGTTGCATAAGAAGATTCCCTTAAATTACTCTCTTTGTTCTGGATTACAGGATTTGATTTATTGTGGCTTATTATGGATAGGGATAATCTTAGTTGAGTTTAAGCCCTGGAAAATTGCATATATATTACACATTCTCCATAGTAATACCCATCTGATTAAATGGTTATCTTTTCAGGATGCTTGGGAAAAACTTCTGGAGTCTGAGAGGTATGATCAAAGGGATGACTTCACTGTTATTCTTCAGCCTTCTCTCCAAGAAGTAAATCTGCTGCTTAGACTGGTGAGCAAAATCCTGTTGCTCCATATTTATTTATTTTTTACCTAGGTTGTGTTTGGTGACACTGAGTGCAATATTCAGCTGTCTCTTTCCTGTCTAGTCTGTGTACAGTGCCAGAAGGCAAGGGTAGTCAGGCATGCAGAACATGCCTCAGGATCAGGAACAGAGGTCCTGAGAGCAGAGCTCACTGCAAACACTGTCAGTCGGGGATCCTTAATTCTTAAATGTTATGTTCCTGGAAAGCTGAGCTCACGGCTTTGCTGTATGTTAGGTCACAAGAGTCTGGAAACTGACAGTTTTTTTAACTTTTTATTATGCTTGTGGTCATTGACTCATTCCTGATTAAACTTATAGCTCGTGTTTGTAATCAGAATTCAGAAGAATTGACTGTGATTAGCCAAAGCCAAAAAGACATAACAAAAAAAAATACTTTAAAATAGGTGGTGTGTGGGAGGGAAGTAAAGATTTTTGCAAAACATATTGCAGAGTAGAGTTGCCTCTCTGAAAACCCTTTGAGACTAATGCCATCTAGGTTCCTGGGAACATGTTTTGCCCAGAATATGTATGTGGTGCGGAACATCTATTGATTGGGCTATCTGGTATTTCAGACAGCATTTTGCCACAGATGATTTGAAAGGAAAGCGTCAAGGTTGTCTGAGACCCATCAAAGGAAAGTGAAAATGTGACTTTCTGGAGAATAGTTCACTCGGGTTAAGGGATCAAAATCTGTGAACGTCTAACCGTTGGTGATTATAATAAAATGAGTTGGTGCAGGTCACAGTCCATTCCTTGAGCATCGTAACAGCTCCCTGATTTGCTTTCCACAGCACAGAGTCAGGAGATCGGGAGAAAGAAATTTCTCTTCCGTATTGGCTGGGATTTGCTGTGTTGCAAAACATTTCTTTGCTTCTGTGTCTTTGTAAGCTGGGCTTGTTTTGTGGATGACTTCTCTGTCAAACATGTAGTAGACTTAGTTCTTGTGACAGTATTGTTTTTAATGGATTGCTCTTGCTGCTTCAGATGTCATCTCTTATCATACCCACAGTGTTTCTCTTTTTTTGAGATACCTGAAGGCCACTATGTGCAGTATACTGAATTCTTCATTTTCTTAAAAGAAACAAGAAAACTTAGACAAATGCTCTCAAATGCATCATGCTCTCATTTTTAATGCCTTTGTCAGCTAGAGAGAGTGTTGTTTGTTCCACATGGTTCATTTGACCACAATCTTTATATTTCTCTGATCTCCTGAATGTCACTGTTGTGCCTGTTTGTTGCTCTGCTCTTCCCACTGTCCCTTCTCTGTGGCCTAATAATGGTTGATGCAGAGTTGCTTACGAGAACAGTATTTGTTCTGTCTTGACATTATCAGCTGTAACTAAGATCAACAAACAATGAGTTATTGCTAATAGCGGAGACAAATCCTTGCAGGTGTTAATATTCTTTCATGAAATACGGTCCTTAGTCTCATTATGAATGTCTCATCTCTTTGTACTCTCAATGTTTTATCATGCTCTAAAATGCTTTCTCTTTCAGGAAAGGGATGGTTTCAATACCATACCAAAGACACAAGTGGAAATTCTGGAAGAAGATTATATTGTCATGGCTGTGGGTCTCTGGAACAACATGGTGAGTAGTACTGCACATGCTATTGCTTACTAGCCTTCGTAAAGATACCTTGTAGCATCTCCAGGCTAGCCAGGCTTTGAGTAGCAAGCAGGGGAGCAAAAATATAGAGGCAGTTGTCCCGTAACTGCTCCCTTCTGATGTGTGGAGATGGTGCTGTCTACTGGTGCTAAAAGTAACGCAATGCCAAGAGATCTCTCTTCTGTAGAATTTCCCAAAACAAATTAAGGTGTTACCATTTAGTGCATATCATGGTTGGATGTCCCCTGATACCAGTGTTTTTTAAAGATGAGTTTTTAAACTATTATTATTATTTCTGGTTTAGACATTTTCAAAAATTTCCAGTGTTTTCCTAATAACTATTTTCTAAAAAGCTATTTATGAGAAAAAGCATATATAACATTATTTGAATTTTAAAAATCCACAGTGGAAAATGAGGTTAGATTAAAAATAAGACTTGCTTTTGTTCTCGCTTTGAAGACAAGATATTAATAAGCTTTTCTGAGAGCACCTACTGCTTCTATGTCTGTGCAGATTATCAGGTGCGTGAAGGAAAAAAGGATATAGTGCAACAGCCTTTTAATAAACAGAATTTTAAAATGAATACGTACAGATTAACAGGTTTCTGTTGCCTCTTAAGCTAATTCTTATAATTCTTGGTGCCTTTGTAATTTAAAGACAAGAGAAGTAGGATTTACAGTGAAAGATTATTTCTTATTAAACCAAATGAGATAGCTAGAAAACTTGCCGTATAAAAGATGTTAACTCTTTCTGTAGACTTGCCATTTTAGTTAGGTAGTAGCAGCTAAAGAGTTAAAAATTGATCCTCTGAAACTATAACCTTGGAACGAGCGTGCCGCGTGTAGTTATCTTGTTTTTTACTGTTACCCGTAATGCTCCTCATAATAATACCAAAGTTCCCATCTCCTTATTGTGCTGTATTGTAAAACAGATGCCATGATAAGATAGATATACATTGACTCTTTTATCATTATTTGGCCTTACTTTCACCAGGCAACTCGCTTCTCTAGTTAAATGAGCGAGCCTGAGACTCATTCAGGCTCTGGAATTCTGAATTGAATGTGGTGTCTCTGAACCTTCAAGATCACCAAGAAACTGGGCCGTTTGCCTGCACTGCCCATGTCACAGGGTCACCATCAGTGGTGGTGACAATAACCTAGGTCACCCAGCTGTTAGCGTCACTTAAGCATGATTTGCAAGATGCTTCAAAAAGACAGCATATCCTCCCCAGGTACTATTATAAATTTTAGGCCTAGTCAGAATGAGTGTCCAAATTGGTGTCAAAAATGTTCCTTTACATCTGCTTATCCACAATATTTTTATCAGCAAATTTCTGAAATGATGAAAATATATATACGTATTTATTGCAGAGATGTCAGTACTTCTAACTGGAGAGGGACTACGGTACTGCCACTTTACTATCCTACTTTGCTTTTCCAGTAGAAATTCTTTGGGGTCAGCTGAGCCAAATTTATCAGGACTTTCATTTACCTATGTCAATAGATCAGCCTTACTTGTCAACAGATCAGTTTGTTTTCTAGGGCTTATCAGCTAGAACCTGTCCTTCTGCCCTGAGTATTGTCCTTCTCTTTTACTGCTTTCTTCAACTTGCAGAGCCCATTTGCTTCTAATGGACTTTATTTTCATAACTCTAGCCTTTTCTCTCTGTGGCCTCCTAAAGCTCAGCTTTTCGTGCATCAATTTATGTAGCATTTCAGTGTTAGGGATTTTGTATTCTTTACAAGGAATTATGGTGATATCCCTCCCCATTCTGAAACTGTTATATTGCTTCCTTAAAATCCTGTATCTGTAGGAAGGATTTGATTCCTGGAGCTTAACTTATACAGACACCTTCAGTTAACTTGACACTGATTTTTTTCCCTCCTGAAATTCTTACACTTCTTGCAGAAAACTCCTGTCCCTTCTGATGGGGGTGTTTCTTTGCAGATTCTGTGACTGGAAGAGCCTTCCTTCTTCACTCTGCTTCACTATTTTTTTTTCTGTGTGTTTTTCATGAACCCTTTTCTGCCCTCACATTATTTAATCTGATGGTCTCTGTCCTTCAGTGATCCATTCTTTGGTGGCTTATCCTGTTGTCACTTTTAACACCCAGGAGCATTTTGTGGAAGTAAGAAGTAAAAGACTTATAATAAGCCAAATGAAGAGGTGCTTTCAAGGAGAGCAGTGTCAGGGCCAGTTGCACCATCTGAGCGAAAGAGCAGGCCGTGGATTCACCAAAACCAGAAAATTGCCATACAAATACCAGCTTTGTTTTATTTTGTTGTTTCCCCCTGTTGAGTTACTCCTTTAGACTAGAGCAGGCTGGGTGAGCCGAGGGAAGAGTAAGATGTACCAAACGGCACATTGCTTCTGGTTTGAAAGAGAGGCTGCAGCAATGGTAGAGTTCCCTTGACAA
Source organism: Crypturellus undulatus (assembly GCA_013389825.1). Taxonomy (NCBI): domain Eukaryota; kingdom Metazoa; phylum Chordata; class Aves; order Tinamiformes; family Tinamidae; genus Crypturellus; species Crypturellus undulatus. Next base: position 881,182 of record VWPW01030187.1, on the reverse strand, counting down.
ATCTCCTGCTTTCCTGACTCATTAGTGGAATTTTCTTAGGAAAGGTGGAGACTGTCAGAAAGGCACCTCCCTGGGGAGCTCTGTTACCTACCTGAGATGGTATACAGCCCTTGCGCAAGAGCAGATGATATGAAAGACGTGTTCGGTTTAGAAGTGCTGGCAGATTCACTTACCTGATAAGACACACTGTAGCACAGCTAAGAATAACAGCAATTAATGCTCCCCAGGAGAAAGAAGAAGGAGGAAAAAAAAAAAGAAAGAAAAAAGAGAAGAAAAAAATCACTGGGAAGTGATATGAGAGCAAGATCATGGCAGATCAGGTCAGACAGCAAGCAGGTACACAAAGGTACCTGGTACACAGGAGGTACACAAAAACTGCATCCAAAATATCTCCCTCCTCCCGCAGGCTGCCAGGCCATCTTTGTTGGCCATGCCTCCTCTGGGGCTTGGCACCAGCCTCCCTTTTGGAATAATAACCTGCCCATGGACCAAAGGGCAGAACCTTGGAAGTCTAGTGACAATTGGCACTGAAACTTGCTCTGCCTGGAAAGAAGCTGGGCTGTCAGAAGTTTTGGCTTAGACATACCTGGATACTGTAGCATTTTTAATAAATTAGGGGCAATGTGGTTCTTGCAGGGCAGACACTGGAGAAGTCTGCTACAATCTATTGAGGAGTTAGGAAATGCTGAAAGAGGTTGGTTGTTTATTTAGTGAGCTTTGATGTGTACCACAGAGTCCGATTGATTAATTCTGGCGAATGCTTACAATTTTATCTCTAGAAACATATCCAGAGGAGAAACTCCTTTCGTGTGTGCAAAAGCTTTAGACAAAGCTGGAAGGTCTTTTGTGAAATGGGAAGAGGAAAAACACACACACACACACACACAAACACACACACACACACACACAAAATCCTAGAAAACAGTTGTGGGGAAATAAACAAGCACCTCCTCTGCAGCTCCCTCCAGAGGCTGGTGTGTGCGGCAGGTGTTGGATGTCAGGGGAAACTTTAGCAGGCTTCAATACAGAGTCAGTACCTGATTTCCTGTGACCAGGATCTTCTGCCTCTGCCCCATGAGAAATGAGCTGCTTGAGAGCTGTGAGTGCCTCTGTCCTGAGAAAATGGCAATGTTGAGTGATAAGGGTAGAATTGCCTGCTGGAGAAATCCATTCTCATCACCCAACTTCCAGCAACATCTAAGTGTCTGTCTTGCTTGATATTTATCCCCTGCCAAGAAGAAATGGCTGTAGTACCATGTTGGTGGGTTCACTCTGCTGGAAGAATATTTCCTTTTGAAAATGTCATTAAACAGCAACTTTGTCTTGTGAGGACAGGGAAGTACCAGTTCCTGGTGTATCTTTTCTTTATGGGTTTATTTTGCAACTCTCACTGACATTACTTTTATTTCTTGCTTTCAAAAAAAGCACAATCTCATTTTCTTCAAATACCTCTTTAAAAAAATATCTAATTTGGTAAACCTCTTCTCTGCTTGTCTCTGAATTTTTCCATTATTTTCATTGACAGAACAACCGAAATAGATTCTGGGCAGGAATGTTATATTCTATCAGTGACGTCAAGCTTGTTATTGCCATATTTTGCAGTGCCTTCAATCATGTTTCTTATGTAGTCTGTTTTTCTAGAAGCAGCAGCTGCTGGTGCGAAAGGAATAGAGATTCACTGAGAAATCTAAAACAGTGCCCAGATCTTTTGGGTGTGATTGCAATTTAACTGGCACCCAGCAAAGTGCAAGAACAGATGAAAAGATTCTTCATGGTTTTTACTACTTTGTGTGGTCAGTAGTGAGTTTTGAGTCATTCCATAATTTGTCATTAAGAGCAACCCCCTCACCTTCTCGTGGGAAGAGAAACAAAGACCAACAAACATGAATATTATCAATTCTCTGCGGAGTTGAAGTGCACTTATTGTCTAATATATATAAAAAGGCAAATAAAGAAACAGCTCTGAAAGTGGAATAAATTAGCAAGCTTTTAGCTAAGTGTGCTACAGTCGCCACAGGATCAGTGTGTATTTTTGAGAGACACACTTACGGTATTATATTCTCCATTACATAGAAGCGNGATCAGTGTGTATTTTTGAGAGACACACGATATTATATTCTCCATTACATAGAAGCATAGAATCACAGAAAGCCTAAGGTTGGAAGGGACCTCCAGAGGTCATCTAGTCCAACCGCCCTGCACACGCGGGGCCACCCAGAGCACGGGGCTGCATCCAAGCGGGGCTTGAAGATCTCCAGAGGAGACTCCACAACCTCTCTGGGCAGCCTGTTCCAGTGCTCTGTCACCCTCATTTCCAAGTTTGTTGCAAAAAGTAGTTTGCAGCAAAGGGACTACGGAAAGATAATGCTTCCAAGACAGAAAGACGGACTTACTGCATCATGAAATGAAAGTGTGTGGGTTTTTTTGTTGCCTTTTTTGTTTGTTTGCTTTTCTGTTTATATGGGAGATTTTGTGCTTTTGATTTTTCAAGTAAAGAAGTGTGGACTTAGCTGCACTTTCAAAGAACAATTTGAGTTAAACCTGAATTTTGTGAGAACCTTCAATAAAATTATTTTTCTTCAAAATTTCAGTCTACTAAAAATTGTTCTTTTTCCCCCACAAAGTCCATACCTTTCTTTTATATTTTTATATTAAAATCACATACTGTAGAAAGGGTAAGAAAGGACTCCTAGCTATGTGTTTCTCAAGGGTTACTGAGCATGGCTTTCAGGAACGAGGGGTAGCCAAAAAGTCTGTGACAGAGGAGGTTTAGGGCAATGGGGAGGCTGCAAAGTTGTTACCTGTCAGATGAATTCTTATGCTTTCTTGTACCCAACCAACTAGGCAAGTACAATTGACTTGTTAATCCCCAAAGAGTTTAAGCTACATGCTGTAAGAGCATGAAAACTAATTATAGAGATGGTTTAAGCTCCTCTAGAGGGTGTCCATATTCACCACGCTCGAGTTGATAAATAATAACTTGATGGCAACCAGTCAAATTAGGTGTTATAAAATCACAACCTTAGTAGTGTGAATGGCAGCTTTAATGCTAGAGGAGTGACAGTCAGATCATGTGAGAGGCCTTATTTTCACTTCCTTGCTTTGTGGATGTGCATGTGGCAGTTGTGCATAGATTATTACTAATCATAAGCAAAACAAGTTTTTAATACATATGAACCGATGGAAAACTTCAGGCACTAAAGTCTTTGAATTATTGTTGCTCTCCCATCTTTCTCTGTGATAATATGTGTGAAATTCTTGCATTTTGTCCTTTCCCAGTTGGAGCCAGTTGGACAGAAGCAGCCTTACAGGTTTACAAAAATATTTCAAGTTCAGTGTCCATCTCAGGTAAAGGTTTTTTTTCATCTCTTTGAAATTATTTATTTACTCTTTACAAAACTTTCAGATTTTCAGCTATTGCTGCCTTATTCTGAAATTTTGCAATGTGCACTTTCCCACTACTAAAAATTTATTATCACTGAATTTCACTGACTACTTTTTAAAGATGAAATTTTACGAAAACAAACAAAAAAACTTTTGACAAAGATTACTGTGCAAGATCTTTGCGGGGAGAGGGTGGCGGGAAAGGGGGGGGATTGAAAAAATGATCAGTTAATCTGAATAAATTAATTGTGAATATCAAGAAGCATTGTCAGTATTAAAATCACTTTCTTTGATAAAATCAAGTCTGTAAATTTCATATATTTGGGCTGTGTGTGACTTGACTCTGTCTTCTGTCAGATTTGACTATTTTAGTCCTAGGAGCATTTAATAGAGTGGTACTGCCTTCAGGTTTAAACATCTCTGAGGTTCAAGAATCGTGAGTCTTGAGCTTTTTTGCATCTAAGCACTGACTTCAATAATTTGATCCTGATGAAGTATTATTGGTGTCTAAACTGTCACTGAATAACAATTAAAGCAAACAATCAATTACAGTATAAGAAACTTATTTATCTGTTTTATTTGTCTAGAAGACGTCAGTATAAAGCTGAGTGTATTTTCACTACTGTTGATAAAATTCCTTTTTTGTCTCTGCAGGAAAATCCATATTTTTTCACATATAAAAATAGTAACTACTCATCTTTACCTGTGATGTCAAACACCAAAGCAACATCTCAGGTAGAGTAAGCCTGTTTGTTTGATGCTGGCAACAAGAATACAGAGCTCAAACTGCTTATTTGCATGCTTGTAAGTCACTAAATGCGTAGTACAGACACGTATCAGCACGTTTTCTTCTTGATGGATTTTGCAGAGTATGAGTCAAGGTAGATGTCTTCAGTCAGCATGAAGTCTTGTCTTTGTGGTTGAGAACCCTTTTTTAACCTTCTGAATAATAATGTTAACTTCCCTGTGATAAGAAGGTAGTGAGAACAGGGCGCTTTAGTCTTGCTGTGCAGGAAGCTAGATCAGATCAGCATGACACTGCTGTGTGGGTCTCATTTGATCTATTTTGCTTGTTAGTCAAACAGAAGAAGAAAACACTTTTCTTTTTAGTTTTTCAAGAGATAATTGCAGTTGTTAGAGATAAAAAGCATGTTTTCCACCATGAGGTATAAGCAGTATTTGGTGTTTCCAGACAGCTGTATGGGGCGGGGGGGTGATACTGCGTGGAGATGAAACATTATTGTCTTTATGCCCCTAGATATGGTATGTAGGCTGCATATATGACATTGCAGTGGCACTGTACATTTCTTGGATGTATACAAGTTATAGGGAAAATCCATTAATCTAATGCTCTGAGGCACAAGTGGTTTGTCACACCAGAAGGTAAAGAGTCTGATACGAAGTCTTGCACTGTCTGCCTTTCCAGGAAAGGAGTTATGGAACAAATATTCCCTGTTCTGGCCATGGTCCCTCAGATACAGTCCCGACATCAGGTAAAGCATTATGCAACCGCTTTCCAGAAACCCTTCAACTGATAATAGAAGGGGAGTAAGGATGAGTTTTAGTTAGGAAAGGTGCCCCCCACCCCCCTTTTTTTTTTTTAAGCAGTGCATTCTGTTTGTCTATTGTATCTTCAAAATGCTTTTTGAGCAACATAAATTATGGTATAGTAGAATTCAAGTCTTCCTTCAAGGACGGTGAAACTTATGCAGCTGCATCTTATATGTATGAGTGAAAAAAAAAAGTGACAGTGGAAACACCAGGAGGAGTTGAATACTTTAGCTGAAGTGTGTGGGAGCAGTGAAGCTGTGTCCAACCCCAGCTCCTGCATTCGGTGATCTCAAAGGACACTGCGGACCTTCTTAGGCATTGGTGCAATTTGGGATCCGTCAGAATGGGAGCTCCTGAGGTCTGGTTCCTAGTTCTCTCAGGCAGCCTTGTTCATAAATAGGATGTCTTTCTATGCGTCCTCTGAAGTGGAGCTTAATTTGCAATGTGATCTTTAATGATCAGTTTAAGGTAGCTACGCTGTTAAGGAAAGTATAGAATAGGGACTTGGTACTCCTGTCAGTCAAGCAAAAAAGCCATGGGGAATCTAGCCCAGGTGCATTTGTCTGCCTAAGTATACACTGAAATGGTCCTGAAAATTTCACCCTGCACTGTCACTGCAGTTGTGCCGCCCTTTTAGCTATTTCCACAGCTTAAAACAACTTGAGTAAATTTAGATATGACAGTGAAATCTTGCTGCCCTCCCTATCACTGTAGCTAATGGGCAGCTATGGTACAAAGGATCATCTCTGTTTTGATGACTGCTGGTATCTGTCACTCTAAGCTGATGCCACCATAAATATTAAAATATAATTTTTCAATGCTTTCTGCTTATCCTGAGGAAAAGTTCTGATATGCACCAAAATTTAAAATTTCTTTTCTTTTCTCCCTTACTTATACCACGTCTTTTTAAGTTCATAATTTGAGACCAGCAGATATTCAGGTGATTGCTGCCCTGGGGGACTCCCTCACAGTAAGTAAAGATCACTGAGTAACTATGATGTAAGCAAGTAATAAAATAGCAACTTTGAATTTTAACCAGAGAGTGAATGCAGCCCTATTGGGCCAAATGTGTGTTTTCATGCATTCCTTTTCCATGCTCCACCTTGACCAACAGCTAATCAGTTCATGGGTCTAATGTGTGCACAGTCCCCATGTGAAGGTCACCAGGGTGCTGCATAAGAAAGCTGCAAGACTAGATTTTTATAGCAGCAAAAACAACCAACTAGAGTGAACTTGCAACAGTTGATTTTCATTATTGATTCTAGGCAGCTCCCCAGGTATTTGCCTTTGAAGCTATTAGCAAGCAGCATAAATAGAAAGAACAATTTCTGCAAATAACAGGTATAGCTGTATTACCAAAGCCTATAAAACCATGCCTATTTATGTTAACTAAATATTTGAGTCAAATTAGAGTAGATCATCATGTGTACTAAGTGTAATTTATCTAGAGAATTTTTTTAGCACTGTTCCTAGGCTATCTATAATGGTTACTCCTAGACTGGCTGCACTTCTCCAATCAGTGATTGTTTTACTCTCCTATCGTAGTTCTTACTTCTCATGTTCTGTACTAATCGCTCAGTTGAATACTTGTAATCTCTTTTTTCTAGGAAACTGGGAGTAGGAAGCAGGAAAATCACTGTACTGCTTTATGACATTTTTATTATAATAAATTATAAATTCAGAACACTGCTATCTTATTTATTCCTTATGTAAATTTAGAGTTATTTGAACCTTTCAAACTTATTCAGCCACTTTTCTGCCACTTAATCTACTCGAGAAGTTGATAGAAGGGGATAAATTATTGGAGCAGGGTTGAAATACCCTCAGGCCTTGATCCTCCTGAGAACAGAAATCTGGTATATTTCGGGGAAGATTATATAGCTTGCCTCATTTACATCCCTTTTAATTATTTTTTCTGTGATCTGCTGGAGAGGGTAGGTACTGTAGCAAGCCTTATTTTCTGAAGCTGAACTCTTCTGCTTGCAGGCAGGTAATGGGGCAGGATCAAATCCCTATGACGTTCTGGATGTCCTCACTCAGTACCGAGGTATTTCCTGGAGGTGAGTCCCCAGAATTCCCCCCAACCAGAATTCCTTTGTTTCGAGGAGTGAAAATCTCCATTTTCTGGGCTCATGATATGCTTGTTCACTCTGGTATCAAACACAGGCTTGTGAGTCAGAGTGAGATTGACTTCACACCCTGCATGGAGGCTCCTGCTTGTGCCTTTACTTCTTCTCTTCCATCATGGCCAGCGTTGTCCATCTGTCTTGTTTGAATGGGCTACAGAGAGCCCCCAAATGGAATCACTTACACTGTTGTTTCCTACACAGTCCCTAGTTTCTTGACCCTTTACCAGTTTTATTTACATCACATGAATGTAAATGCTCATTGGACAGCAGACTTATGTGGCATTTTATTAGACAGGTCAAAAAGCCGTACTGCAGACAGACAGTCATGTTCATTTATTGTTCTGCAACTATGTGACTTAACACTACACTGTCATATTGATTTTTCTGCTCCTTTCTTACTCATGTGAGACACTGCAGCTTTACCGAGATTTAAACAAGCACTAGAGTGCTTCAAACTATTCCTTCTTAAATTAAAGAAATATGTTAGAGATACCTCCAGCTCTTTATACTTCAGTCTTTAATAGTATTTCACTGACATTGGCAGAAAAACAGATATAATAGCATTACTTTATTATGTGAGGAAGGATAAAGAACACACAGACAGATGGTGAATTCTGTCCGTCTAGTAGTATTCTTCCAATGGAGTGAGGTGGGGAAAAAGGTGTTCAGAACACTTATCACTCTACAATATTTATCTTTAGAACTTTTTATGAGTAGAATGATGTTTTACAACTATAAATGGAATTAATACAGGTTTTAATAGTGATAACCTTGCCAAAACTGCTGGAAAGTATTCATTTTTTAAATTCTCATTTGTTTCTGCTACATTTAATGTGTGCCAAAGCATGAGAGAATAAAATAAGAAGTTAGTGTGCAGGATTTTTAATATAATGATTACAAAAGAATTTCTAAGCTTGTGATCCTGTTGCTGTACACACAAAGAGCTCGCTTTGACTCACTTTTATTTTCTGGCTGTTAAATAGTATCTTATGATTTGAAAGGAAGGAGGTATACACCTATGTATTAAGTGTGTATATACAGAAACACCATAAGGGGGAGCTCTCTTACTTTTTCCATTACCTTAAAAAGTCAATCAAATTTTGGAATATTTGTCTTCCTTATTTCCTTTTAACAGTGTTGGAGGAAATGAAAACATAAGCACAGTCACGACACTAGCAAGTAAGTGCTTTTTTATGTAAACTTGATACATATGTGGAGTTGTCTATTAGTTTATAGAAAAGACAAGAGGGAAAAATTGCAGTGTGGCTGAACCAATTCCTCTTTTTATATTTTTTTTCTATGTTAAGTGCTGAGCAGAAGCTACTTAATAGCCAGACTTTAATTTGTTGTGCATGGCTTCAGCAATGCAGTTTGTAATTTCCAAGGGAGTTGGTGGTTTCAGCATATTTCTGTTGGTTATAATTCTACCCAAACTGTAGATGAATCAAATATTTTTGCTCATAGCGTAAAAAAATTATTTTGGCTGCAGGGGAAGGTTGTTTTAAGTAGGATCAGTTACAAGATCAGATTTTGCATGCTTTAGAGGTTGGGGCATTATTGGATCTGGTGTGCTTTTGAGACTTGTTTGCAACCTAAGATCTAGAAGTTAATGTAGGCCTTTAGGGTTAATATATCTGGGACAATCAGACTAAAAGATTTGATTCGAATCCCTCTGTAGTTTGCGTGACAGCATGAGAGTCTCCTGGGTATAGGATTGCTTTACCTTGCTTACTAGGCAAAATGGCATTGCTGGCTGAGATGGTCATGTTAAGTCACAAGCATCTGAATTCGTGCCACTGAGCAAGCTGAAAGCAAGAAAATAGTTGTCATGATGAAACTCTACCTTTAGTGTACACAGAGGTTTATTTTTGATGGGTATCTGATAAAGCTAATCTTTTATTAAGGTCTAATCTTTATAACATGATTTGTTACCTGCTGAAGCAAGCAGCATTTCAGGATACTCTTTTCTGCAGATATCCTTCGTGAGTTCAATCCTTCCTTGAGAGGGTATTCCACTGGCACTGGGAAGCAGACTACAGATAACGCTGCCTTCAACCAAGCTGTGGCAGGTGATCGTGCAGAGTAAGAGGAAAATTCTTCTAATAGAAAGTTGACTTTTCTTTAAAAATCAGTGCCAACTGAAAAAGGCCCAAATGCTGATCTTCAGCAGGAGTGCGATAAGACTCTTCAACTTGATGATCCTGAAGGTCTTTTCCAACCATAATGATTATATGATTCTAAGACTGATGGGCACACCTAAATGTATTTATTTAGCCCATATTTAAGACAAAGACTAAGAAATGCTCTGGGAGTTTTGCAGCTCTTCTCGTATTTGCCAAATAAAATAACAGCAATGGCAATGCATTATTTAGCACTTTCTTCCAAGAAGCTCAAGATACTTTGCAAAGGCCATTCAAAAAGACTCACATCCCTTTGAGGCACAGAAAAACAATCCATATGTTACAGGGGGACTCTGGAGGATATTCAAATCCTGATGTTGGTAGGATAAAGTTTTCATTTGGTGAAAGAGGAAGTATGACTTGCCTATGATCTATCTATGGTAGAACTGAGAATTAAGCNTACAGGGGGACTCTGGAGGATATTCAAATCCTGATGTTGGTAGGATAAAGTTTTCATTTGGTGAAACTAAGACAGAGGAAGTATGACTTGCCTATGGTCTATCTATGGTAGAACTGGGAATTAAGCAGAAGCAGCCACAATGAGTCATCAGTGAAATTCATATCAATCTTTTCCCCTTTGGGAACACATCTTCTAAAACACACTTCAAGGCTTGATGCTTGTAGTAATACTGCCATACACACACATATATGCTGCACGGTGATATTGTGTATTAATAGTGTAAGTGGGATATTGAAGAGAAGCAAAGTAAACTTGTATTGTAGCACAGTGTATTTTCTGCTATAACTTCTAGAAGTGCAGCTATGCATTATTTGCAAAGTGGTCTAGTCTAATGCTTGGTAGATGCTAAAATGTCTTTTTTTTTTTTCCTCACTGATGCTAAAATGTCTTTTTTTTTTTTTTTTTCCTCACTCTCCTCCCTGAATAGCTTAAAATATATCCTTTCATTAATAATGTCTATCATCCAGCAGACAAAAGTAACTGGAGATTCCCCTTTTTTCAATTATTTGAAGGACTCCCATGCATCAGCTTTCCTCCTTTTCCTGCTGTCTCTGTAAAGTTCCTTAACTTTTATTTATTTATTTATGTTTAGGGATGTTCCTGCACAGGTTAGAAGTCTGGTGGACCGAATGAAGAACGATACTGTAAGTGAGTTTAACGTGTCAACGAATACCTGGAGGATGACGAAGTTAAGTGGTGCCATGATTTTCTAACAGTGTAACAGGCCAGCATTAGATGCCAAACCAAGCTCTGCACGCAGCAGCGTGCAATGAAATATCCTCAGTGCGGAGCCTGCCTGAGCACACTCTCAGCTGTAGCTTTGTCTTAACTAGCTATGTTACAAGCATGTGATAGTTATCTTGCTACAAAATCCAGCTAACTGTAATCATTTTCTACCACAAGGTAGCTGGTAAATTCAATAAATCCCCACCCAAGCCGCCTCACCCGTTAAGACTACAGAAGCTTTTGTCTGCTGGGATTTTTACTGTGATGCTCTTAACTGCCATGCAAGCATATGTTTTTGCTAGCTGTGATGCTGAGGACAACCTTTCCAAAGTGTAATCGTATGGAGTCAGTGTATGAAGTGAACGGCTTGTTTTCTTTAAAAACAATTCAGCCTCTTTTTTGCGAGTGAGTCAGCAGCTGATTTTTGACATCCACATTTGTTGTTAGGAATCATTTGATTAATGGCCTGTAAAACATACATCAGGCTGAGGATTGCCTACAGATTTTTCACCTCAACTGCGGCTTGGAGTGTTTACTATTTGTAACTAGACAAACATGCGATGCAATCAGTGATCTAAGTTACACGATATTATTTTGGCTTGCCTAGTGTGCATTTGGAAAGCAGCCAGAAAGCTTTCAAGATAACTCTGTGTACATGTCTAAGACAAATATGCCAGTGAAAACATATTGGCAAAAGTATTTGCAGTACCTTTCTTTTCAGTGCACTTTCTTGTAAACAAGGTCTCACTCTCGTGGCTGTATCTGAAATGAGATTAAAGGGGAGAGCAGTTAACAGCTAAGAAGTTGGATGTTTTTCCTTCGAGGCTTCTAAGCTGTATTCTGTCATATTTATTAGCTTGAAAACATCACAGCACATGGAATAATAAGCACAAATGCTTTTTCTTTTGACTAATTAACTAGAAAGAGTGCTCTATTAGAGGTGACATATCTTTGATTTTAGAGCTTTTTATCCTCTTTTTAAAGCACCTGTTTATGGCAGGAGAGAAAGTCTCAGACTATTTGAATTTTCATAAATAAGTCTTGAGACCAAACCACTAGAGAAGGATTTTTATCAGCTGGGATAGATAATATTCTGTCTTGGAAGATAGGTACTTTTTGCTTTGTTGAGGCTGTCATTCTGTTACTGCTGGTGTTAGGCACTGAAGTTCAAGTGTTAAGATACGGATCAGATGCACAGTACTAAGCATATCTGCAACTTTCTTCATAGCTAAGATTGTTTGTGTTTACTGTGGTGTAATTGCTATACATTAGCTCTCCTTTGCAAAATCCTGCCAGAGAGAAAGTGCTGTAATTTTTGCCAATATTGTTAGATAGAGTTGAAACCACCTCCTCCTTTGCAGTCTCCAAAAAAAAAAAAAGTCCTCCAGAATTTTCCAGCAGAACAGTTGCATTATTTATTAAGCAGTGAAACATATGCCATCTTTTTTGCAATGAAGATATATTACCAGAATTGTTAGAGGAGCCGGACAATGTATACATAAGATATTACTAAGAGAAGTGAATGAACTTGAGCATTTTTTTCTGAAGCCAATAGTTTTACATGGTACTACTGAAATTATGAAGCAACAATTGTAAATTTACTTATATCATAGTGGTTTCTTCTCACAGTGACAACTGTAAATTCATTTTGTTGTGATTACATCTAGNAGCAGAACAGTTGCATTATTTATTAAGCAGTGAAACATATGCCATCTTTTTTGCAATGAAGATATATTACCAGAATTGTTAGAGGAGCCGGACAATGTATACATAAGATATTACTAAGAGAAGTGAATGAACTTGAGCATTTTTTTCTGAAGCCAAGAGTTTTACATGGTACTACTGAAATTATGAAGCAACAATTGTTGCTTCATAACAACAATTACTTATATCATAGTAGTTTCTTCTCACAGTCACAACTGTAAATTCATTTTGTTGTGAATACATCTAGAAAGCTATAGCCAAATAAATGTTAAATTTCTCTTGAGCATGTTGCCTGGCTATGTTTTTTCCCTTCATAACTTCCATTGCATCTCTTTTTATTATTATTATACTTTTTGTGTGTTTGCAGAGCATAAATTTTCAGACTGACTGGAAGCTCGTAACGCTTCTCATAGGAGCAAATGACCTATGTGATTTCTGCAAAGATCCAGTAAGTCCGCAGCTGCGAGCGGGGCTGGCTGGTCACTGGGTCCATGTGCCTTGCAGCACGTGGGAGGGCTGAACTCAGCAGGGTGGGGACTAAACTAAGGCAGACTGAGCTAGCTGTGCAGCAGCTCAGCACAAGGGGGACATGGAACTTCTCAAGAGGGTCCAGTGTAGAGTGACAAAGATGATTAAGGGACTGGAGCATCTGTTTTATGAGGAAAGACTAAGCGAGCTGGGCCTGTTTACCTTGGAAGAGAAGATTGAGAGGGGATCTGATCAATGCATACAAATACTTGAGGGGAGAATGTAAAGAGGATGGGGCCAAACTCTTCTTGGTGCTGGCCAGTGACCGAACAAGGGGTAGTGGGTATAAATTAAAATGCAGGAACTATAATCTCCATGTGAGGAAGAGCTTCTTTACTTGCTAGGGTGGCAGAGCCCTGGCACAGGCTGCCCAGAGAGGCTGTGGAGTCTCCTTCTCTGGAGATCTTCCAAACCCACCTGGATGCCACCCTGTGCCACGTGCTCCCTGCTTGAGCAGGCGGTTGGACTAGATGATCTCTAGAGATCCTTTCCAACCTCAACCATTCTGTGATTCCGTGATTGCTCTGTGGCCTTCAGGTCGTTCAGCCTGTTGTTACGATAAAAGCAGCGATACTTCCAGGCCCCTGCAGATTACATAACTGTGACTGCTGCTTTTGGCTGTTAACTTGAGATAACTTTCCGTTATCTAGCTGATCAGCCACCTATAGATAGGGACTGTCACAGCTGTGCTCTCTTCCTTGGCCCCAGGCACACTTGGAGGCTTCCCAGCGCTCTGGCTTACGTGCTATGGGGCGGATCTGTCAGCAGCTCATGCTGATACCGTTAAACCTTCCCATAACCTTCGCTCTGTGTGATTAGAGCGGGGAAACACTGTGGTAGACGTCTCATGTAGTGATGAGACCTTATTGTTTTACCTGCTTAAAAGCAGCAGAGCACATGATTTCCATTCCACGCTATTATTTCAGATAAGAGAAAACCACCAAAGCAGTACAATCAAAATGATCCTAAAGCAATGAATGATCATATTAACCATTCTCACCTTCTGCTCTCAGCTTGGACCAAAAAAAATGACTGTTGCACATAAAGATAAATGTCAGAGAGATACCATTCAAAGGTCGAAGCAATGCTTCCTTTATATTGCACAGCTGCCAACAGTGCAACAGCAATGCTCCCTCCTGGTGATTTGGGAAATACATGGGGGATCTGACCTGTCCAACTTTATAGAGTAGAGTTATGAAGTTCACAAGGAACATATGTATGAAATTAAATCAAGGAGAAGTAAGCCTGAAAATAAGGGAAAAAAAATCTAATACAGAAGTCTCACTGCGGTCTGTCGTCTTTTGCTCATCATGTGAAATAAAAAGAATTCAAATTCTATTGGATCAAAAAGCAGAGATGTGGCAGTGGTACTCAGGACTGTATTACTGTTAACCCAAGAGTTATGAGTGAGAGGCTCCAGCTAGATGTTTTTGGGCCTGTTTGAATGAGCCAACTGACAGTAATGCAACCTTCTTGTTTCCACAGGTACACTATTCTCCTGAGAACTACACCTATAACATACAGATAGCTTTGGACATGCTTCACAGAGAGGTAAAATAAGGTTTTCTAGTAATGGAGGACCCTGGAAGTATGTTACAGAAAACACAGGGGGGGTGCTGAGTTCTAGCTGATGTACTGCAGACAAATTGTGTTTAAAAAAAATGCACAAACAGGGAGCATTCAGGTAGTGCTTCACTGATCATTAAGAGAGAGGCTCTGGAGGGTGAAGTTGGTGGTGAGACCGCTCAGAGTCAGCAAGTGCCTGAGCTGTGTAGAGAAAGCCCTATAACAGCACGTTGAGATCTTTCTGAAACCATCATCTGTAAATGTCTGACCACCAATATTCGAACTAGAATGAGCCCGCATAGGCTGTAGTTTAGTATTTTAACTGTGTGGGATTAAGTATTAATTCACACATGTCTATTATAAACAACACAAGCTGTTTCGCTCAGGAGGCCTGTCATATTAGCAGCAATCTGAAGTCTTCTCTGGCGGTGGGAGGGCAAAGATGGCACTTGGTGCTCCCAATGCCAGCTCGGGGTTTGCTTCTTCTCTCGGCAGGTTCCACGGACACTTGTGAATCTGGTGGTGGTGCTTTCTGTATCAAGCCTTCAGGAACTGTATGCGGAGAGAAGCGTTAGCTGCCCAAGGCTGCTCATGAGGTTTGAAGATGATTTATGTTACTGCTCTCTATTGCTCACAAAGAGCTGCAAGGTCTTCTTGGGAAACTTTCTTGTTAAAGGGGAAAGGCTCTAGTATTCCCAGTTACTGAACACCTTCCTCTGTGTATATATGTGTATCCACATGTTCATTTAAAAATAGCATTTAGAAATCCCTGTCTCTGTATCTGTGAACCCTGCTGCTATCACTTTTTGTGAAGCTGCCATTTCAGTGACTCATCATTTGTGCTGCAGGAGTTCAAGGCTAAGCAGAAGGAGCTCTGCTGTGCACTTGCAGGGCAAAGACGGTAAAGACATTCAGATGCAGAATTTTAATTGATGGAATTAATTTAGCGTTCTTTGTGGAAACCCTAAAACTTAAGACTTTCCTCTCGCTTATGTGGTTTCTGATCTCTGTGATCCCCTTGTGGGTTATTAGCTAATTGTTAATTAGTCTCTTGGGTAAATGTAGCACAGCAAAGCATTGCAGACCTCTTGCTCGTAGGCTAAGTGATCTTCACAGGTCAGCACAAATGCCCAGTGCAGGTGGCAGGTCTGTGACAAGCTCCTTTCTTCCTCCTGGCTGTGAGCAAGAGGAGGGAGAAGAAAAGAAAGGGAAGGGAGGACTAGAGTCCAAACACAAGAGAACCAGGCAATTTCCTGAGGCAACAAATCACGGGTGGCCGTGAAACAGCCTTAGCTCTGCTGCCCACTTTGCTTATGCAAGGGCCTGTGAAACAGAGCCAGTAGCTGCTGTGACTGTAACTAACCTGGGATTATAGCCAGTGCCAGGATATCTACTCCCCAAGGTTCCCTAGTAAAAGCTGCTCCTACCTACCACCAAGATGTGCTCCTGACTGGATTTTCTTAGTTTCAGAAAAGCAAGAACTCTCCATTTGGTTAACTTGGAGGCTAGAGTCTTAGAATCACCGAAGAGCTGCAGGGTCTTCTGTACCCAGCCACCTCACCAAGAAATCACCTTGGCAGTCATCTGGCTGGGTCCCATCAGCCACGAGGGCCTCTGCAGGCTGGCAGCCCCTGGCTGGGCTGGCAAGGACATTTCAAGGGTCTTGCAGAAGAAGGTGGTTTTACAGGAGGAACATAGATGCAGATCCCTTGTGATTTAAGGGCTCCGTGGTGACTGTGGATGGTGAATTAGCTTCCCAACTCAGAGTGCTGGTGCTTCACTTAGGCTGTTGTGATTTTTCTTCAGATTAGGCCACTGGCTAGGTTGCATGCATATTTCAAGATCTAGTCATCAGGCAGGGGTGTAGATAGAGGAACCTGGAGGATTAGATTATCATGAGATACCTGTAACCTTCTCCCCATCATTTCAAGTGTCAGGCCGAATTTAACATGTTCCTGTCTGTCAGCAAACACTGCTGAACTGCTCTATGTGAAAAAATAAATGCCATGAAGCTGATTTGAAGAAAAGCCTTGTTCCGAATAGCCAACAACCTTAAAGTCTCTGCCATTTTTGCCTTACTCACCAAAATACTTCTGAATATACTACTTAGTGTTGTTCTGTCTTTCATATAGATGTCCTATGAAAATAAATTGTGTTGTTTTGTTAATTATTCTCCATTAATACTTGCCAGTTTGCAGGCAGAGATGCATATAGTCTTGGTACATAACTACACTGCCATAGGAGTGTTCTTTTTTATTATTTTTATTAAAGTGTTCTGTTCTCATTTGGGTTTCTCAAGTGATAATGAGGTGTGCCCAGAATGGGAGAACAGCAGGAGAAAAAAAAAATTAAGTGCTTGAAGGGTCAAAGCTATAGGGCGCATTCAAGATGGTCATTGCTAGTTCATATAGCTCAGGTTGGAAGGGGTATCTAAGGTCGTGTCCTCCCAAACCCCTGAGCACAGTAAGGTCAGCTTCAAAGGTGAAGCAGGTTGCTCTGGGCTTTGTCTGGTCAAGTTCTGATCCCTCTAAGAATAGAGATTCTTCAGCATCTCTGGACATCTGTTGTGGTACCACCACCCTTAGCAGGAAATTCACGGCAACTTGTGACCATCACAGCAGGTTAGAGCAAACTTGTGGAAGCTCTATCCTTAAGTGTGCTCATATAATTTTATTGAAACGAAATATATTGCACAGGTGCACCTATAATTAGATTTTGTTCCTGTGTAACCTGTTTCTCATTTTATATTCCTGTATGTGTCTGTAAAAAGGTTTCTGCCCAGTATATGGGAATCTTCAGAAACTCGAAGCTGGGAGTTAATGTTGTCAGTGTAGTCTTTCAGAAAAATCTCCCTTCAGAGAAGCTTTTTACTCTGCAGTTTTTCAGCTGTGAAAAGGGAGCACAAAACAAACAAAAAACAGATCTCAGCATATTGTTTTATTGTTTTTTTTTTAATTGTTTTATTCTGCAGGATGTTATGCCCTTGTTTGTTAAACTATGATGTCAATTCCAGTGAATTTGAGATGTTTGTCTCCTTTAATAAAAAGTATCAGGTAAGGTAAATGGAATTTTAAAAGAGTAAATATAGTCCTTCTGTTCTCTTTTTGTTCTGTTGGGAATAATGAACAGGCGGTGTTATTAGTGATACCAGGTTCTGTTGGAAATGACTTTATCAAGGGACCACTGAGTGGGTATTTGGAGTTGGAGGACAGATTCTGTTCACTTTAATGACATTTTGCAGCAGTGATTGTAAAGGAGGGGAGGAGGAAGGTGGACGTAGGCTATCAGGTAATTGCACTGCTGAAGTTCTTTACAACTCCAATTCAATAAAATAACAAAGCAGATAAGAAGCAATTTGTTAAAGAACCATAGAGAGTAGTGTATGTCAGGGAACCAGCAGTTTTTTGACAACTTATCTTGTTGGAAATCAGATTAAGTCAAAGAATGTGATAACTCAGGAATGAAAGTCAGGAATGGGATGACAGCCAAACTGAAAACCCTTTAGTGGTTCTGGAAGAAACTCTTTTGACAGAAAGTCTAATAAACGAGCAGGGCCTTGCCCGTGTCAGGTAATAAGCCAGGCTGCCTTTTTGCAAAGAAATCTGCCATGAGTTTCTCAAACCTCTGCATTTGCTGCCTGGTGCAGGCTGGAAGGCACAGTAACTTTGGGGTTTCTGCACTGGAATGGAGGAATCCCTGGATGAGCTGTAGGTTACTGAGGACCCCAGTGATCTGAATGTGAGAGAAGGAACAGTGGTGACTTTTTGTTTTTGACTCTTTAGGAGAGAACTCGCCAATTAGTGGAGAGTGGAAGGTATGACACTAAGGAAGACTTCACAGTGATTTTGCAGCCATTTATGATGAATATAAGTGTGCCAAAGACAGAGGTAAAAATAGCAACAACAAAAGAACTCCTATGTTAAACCCTAGTGTCATTCCCCTGACTTTCCAAGATTATCTTAGCTATAAATGTGACCAGCATTATTCTAAGCACTGCTATATCCAGTAGAACTAACATCCAAAATTGCAGAAAACACTCATGACATAGCCTGGAGAAAATGAGAAATAGAAAAATGGGTCCTGAAGGTACCATTTGGAGCACTGAAGCCACCCCTTGCAATCACAAATAATAATGCAATAAATACTTAATGGCTCTAGAAATCATATATTAAAAAGCTTTAAAGGGCTTCTCATCTCCAAGTTTCTAGAGCTTTCTGGCCCAGCTCAGTTCTCCTCTTCGCTAAGGCCTTTGTGACTTCTTGGTTCAAAGTCAACTGGGATATTGCATTGGAATAAAGAGAGGATAATTCAACTCTTGTTCCTTTCTCTAGGATGGTTTACCTGACAATTCATATTTTGCCCCAGACTGTTTCCACTTCAGTCAGAAAGCTCATTCTCAGGCTGCACGTGCTTTGTGGAATAACATGGTAAGATTTTATACCTTGCATTCTTTTTTCCTCATCTTTTCTGTCTTGTCTTTGGCAGTAAAAAAGAATTAAAAAAAAAAAGAAAAAAAAGAAGTAAAAAAAGAAGTAAAAAAGAGCACCACTGCATGGATAGCCGTATCTCTTCTGAACTGATAGTGGTATTTGCAAAGGAAAAGAGAGCTCACCTGAAGGAAAGTCACCTTAAACTACCCATATCAAAATAACACATCCCAGGGCATGTTAAGGCTATGGTTGTTGGACTTCTCTCAGGAGATAATGCATACCTGTTTTTTTGATTATTACAGCACATTCCTGACATATCATGGGAATAGGATAGGCCATTTAGTATGTGAAAACAGCTCTCAAGATAAAATCTTGGGACGTCACGTACTGTGATTGGAGGCCGTGGTCAGGCAGAAGCATGGCGTGATAATCCTCTTGCTGTGCTGTAGAGATGATTTCCAGTGGTTGGTAAAATGGTTACCTCTGCTGGCCAATATTCATCTGCTTTTCTTCTATGTTCCCTCCACCTATTTTCCCCACAGCTGGAACCTGTAGGTCAGAAGACAGATAATCAACAAATAGAAGAGGAAATTGTTCTCAAATGTCCAAGCGAGGTAAATAAGGGTATTTGTGCTTGTTATATGCAGTGCTGCTGGGAATGGCTGTGTGTTTGAGCGAGTCTTTGCCAGCAGCTTGGAGTATCATCCTCCAGAGGGGTCTCAGTTTCTCCCCTGTGTTTTTGGTGCCACCCAGTATGTGCCAGTGTGCCCTTCCCACATCCTATGAGATGGAGGGCAGGCTCTTCCTAGGAATAAGCTTCCTGACAGCCTGATGTGAGGGCAGGGCCTCCAGCCTGTTTAGACCACCTAGATTTCAGTATCTATACTGAACAACATGGCTTCAGTGGGGAAATAAATCTCTGCTTATTCTTCTGATGCTTCACGTTGACTCAGATTGTCTTGCTTTGTAGGCTGAGCCATTCCTGAGGACGTATAAGAACAGTAATTACACATACCCTAGCCAAGTTCCAGTAAGTGTCAACACCACCATCCCACTGTTACTCTACAGCACGTGTTCCTGTGTGGTAGTCAGATGAGTCATGCCTTGCATGACAGGCAAAATTGGTCTTTGGACAGAAGGGTTGGTTTTGGGAGGTGGAGAGCACATCACAGAACAAGAAAGTGCTCCTTGAGTTAGGTAAAATGCATTTGGTAAGACCTGTAAATCACGTGTTCAGATGGTACAGTTATCAGGACAGGATGCTACTATAATCTGATTAATACTGAATATGACTAGTGAAACAAAGTCTATCTGACATAATTACATACTAAACCTGTTCTGGTTTACCCACTTGGCCTCTGTTAAGAGGTAACTAGTTACTACTGACTATTTTCTAGGCAAATGCTATTCAGCTTTCTTCTGTCTCTTTTCTCTTTAGAGTTATGGAAGTGAGCTTCTATGTGAAGACTGGACTCCTTCCTCCCCTTCTGCAGCTTCAGGTAGTCTTGCCCATTTTGTCTAGAGATTGAAATACTTTCAACTGTCTTTCTAGATTGGTTTTTGGTTTTGCTGAAATGACTGCTGGACCATGAAAAGTGCTGCTCAGCAAAGATGTCACGTTTTTCAGCAGCAAATTAATAGATATAATGTCAATTGATAACACACGGTCACATTCTGACTAAGTAGCTCCTCTTGACTTGCTGACAGTGAAGCTGACAGCTTCAAAATATCTTATGAGAAAATTCAGGCTTGCATGATAACATAGCCTATAAATGTCATCACCTACACTTCTGGGATGGGGGCTGGAAGTCCAGCTTCTAGCATATTAGTCTGGGATGTCACAGGATTCAGCTTTTCAAAGAACATCATGTAGCTGTCTCCTTAGTCTTTTTCTGACTTTTTACAGCATTTAGTATGACATTCCACTTTGTGTGATAACTGCGCTGTTTCACCGTCATCTCAATGCTCAATATTGTTTACAATGTGTTGTGATTTTTCTCCTTGCTCATCAGTCTTTTTTAGTAGCAATGTTAGCCATTAAAAAGATAATGCATATATGCTGCTGCTTTTACAATGTAAAATGAGCTGGAGAAAGCATCTGTTTCATCATCTGGGTATTACAAAAACCATGTGACTGAGCACTAGAATATACAACGGCACATTTCAAATAGATAGTGGTGAAAAAGCGTCATTATTTCCTGTGCATATTCAGCTGCACCTCTTTCCTTCTACAGTGCATGCCCTGAAGCCAGCTGATGTGAAAATCATAGCAGCCCTTGGGGACTCTTTGACGGTAAGACGATGGTGTTTTTACTGTTTCTTGGTAAAACTGCCAGCATACACTTGCCCTTGTGGTAGGGAAATAGCTGTTGTGCCTGGAAGTAAAGATCCATTCATTCACGAGTAATGATGGAGTTAGGAGCTAGAAAAGAAAGAGGTATCAGTTCTCCAGCACTCTGTTCCCTCATGCAAATATTAATGTACTTCAAAAGTACACAGGCAAATAATTTAAGGACATGCTTAAAGTGTTTGTTGAATAGGTCACAGAAGAGATCAGATGAAACTAATAGGACTTTTCACAAGCCTTAAGTTACTGTGTGCTTTTTTTTTTTATGCTGCATGTGTATGTTTGTTTATTTTTCTGAATAAGAAAGAACTAGTGAACCTGTCCTTTTGCCTCAGTTCTTTCAGGAACAGAGTGTGACTAATAATAATAGTTGGATAATGAGATATGTATCTACAAAGAAAGAGTCCTCTGGCTTCACACATTTCAGAAATTATTCACTTTCTTTATTGTTCCTGTTCTAACTCATAGCCAGTTTGTTCCTAAGATGTAGTTCTCCCTGAGGAGTCTCACTTTGTTTGGTAGGCTAGGAGGAACTTGTATCAAGATTCAGACATCCTAAATTCTGATTACATCTTTTTGCCTAATTTACCTTGGGCTAAAGCCTCTGAAATCCTACAGCCAGCCCATAGGAAATGCTGAGCAGAAAGATGCAACTGGAATCCAGGTTCTCCAGTTCTGAGCCTAAATAACAAAGATATTGTGTGTACAAACTATGAAGCCTTTACAACTATCTGGCAGGCTTAATGCTGGAACTCCTACACACAAGAGGCTACTGAAATAGACGTATTTGAATGCAAATCTGCAATATTGACAAAGACAAAACAGTATCTGTTTGCAGTTGCCATATGATGATAACCAGGACTCTACAGGTGTTTCTGCTTCTAAGTATAACTTGTGGGAACTGAGAGTAAAACCCGTTTTCATAGAAACAGCGTTTGTGCGTTACCTTCTAGGCTGCATGTGGCCAATACACAGACATTTTGAACTCTGGCCCTGTGTTAATTTGACAAAGCTCATATGTAGGAGAGTGCTGTGGTATTGTTTAATCTGAGGCAGCTTTTGAAGAGACCCATTCAGAAATGAATAAAACAACTTTGAATGACAGTGGTATTAATAATTGTGCTTTCCTTTCATTTGATAATGAAAACTGTTCAGGCTGGTACAGGAATTGCCTCAGATAATCTCACAGATCTGAGCACTGAATACCGAGGACTTTCTTGGAGGTAAGCCCCTGTCCAAGGTGACGAGAGATGTAAGTCTTCCCTGCCATTAAAAGTACTGTTCTCTTTTCTATGTTTTGGTACTTTCACATGCCAGAAAGTGGAAGGAGTTGTTTATCTGGCTAGCATTCTTATGAAGAGTTCTGGTGTTGTTGCAAATGTGGTTCCACATGAAGAGCTTTCAGCAATAGATTTTCAGCCAGCCTTTTGGCTTCTCTCATGCTTTTGTCTTGGACTGCTCATAACAGTTTGTCTTTCTGTATTGAGTGGAGGAAGTGGAGATCTACAGAACTAAAGAAAAATCACTAGACAAACAAGACAGATTTTTTGTCTTTTATTCTCAAAGTAGTAGTTTGCTATTCTTCTGCATGCTTACTATTCCAGAACTTTCTGTTGGACTGGGGATAACTGGAGAACTTTTACCACATGCCATATACAAGGCTAGACTGTGTCCAGCTAAGACATGAGTGACTGGCATTTCTTTTTCTCTTTTTAGTATTGGAGGGGATGCTTCCTTAAAGGATGTGACAACTCTACCTAGTAAGTAAATTCTGTCTTAGATCTAACTAGTGAAATTAAAAAGAGGGGATGGGCCGAGTGGTAGGTTTGCAGAGATCTTCTTCAAGGTATTGGAGCATAATTCACAAGATCTTCCTTTCAAAGAAACAATATCTTAAGACTAATGAAAAAATCATTCGCTTCATCAGTGATACTGAGAAGAAACTACAAAATCTCTTCCTTTTTTCCCTCTCTCTCTCTTAAAACTGCTTCATGGGTGTTACCTGACTTTCTAAATAAGCTCGCCCTGTCCATATTAAAAGCGTTTGCTTTTAATAATTTTCTAGCACAGGTTTTTTGTCTACTCCCCTCCCCCCCCGCCCGAGATTTATGTTTACAGGCATCAGCCGTTTTGGTAAATACTACTTGTACATGTAACTTGAGGACAATAATTTTAACTTTCTTTTTACTAATACCTACAACTTTTCCTAACTTGGCTTGTTGTTAATGTAAAGCCACCAGTCTCACTTTGGATCAGCTGTAATAATAAATTCCACTTGAAGAGGGTCAATAATGAGCAGAGAGGGACAGTTTATTATAAACAGAATGTAAGAAGAACACCTTACTAATAAGCAATTATAAATAATCCGTTGTTTCACTATATAGCTATATAGTGAAATTAGCTATTAACTATAGATGCTATTTTGATAAAGCCTTTTAAAATCATTAAAATGTGTTTAATTGAATGATTGAGGTTAAATTGGAGTTTACATTGTGGCTTTGTTTTCATTATCAGCTCAGAATTCTGCTGCCTGCCTCCTCTTAGAAATTACTGTTGAGATGACAGGGCAAGGTGGAAGGACTTCTGAACCATGCATTGGGAGTTTTCTTTCAGTTTATCAATAGTGTTGTCAAATGGTGCACAGCCACAAGGCTGACCCAAAATTTCTAGCTGTATCCTAGAGTTTATTGCTTCTGGAATGACTGACATCACACAGTGGGGGCTGCACAAAGTCCTCATCAGATGACTGAGCGGGTTTTTATTCAGGCTTTTCCCACTATAGCAAGGAAGATAGCTGCACACAACAAAATCCTGCATTCTGCTCATCTTATTCCCCAGAAACAGTACAGGACACACAAGGTGACCCCATGCTGCCTGAGCTGCTGCTCACTGGTTGCTGCTTTCATCTCTGCTTGGTGGGTGTTAGTTAAATGGAGACTGCAGTGGCTGTACTGTGCTGTCCATAAGCAAAAATGTGATGTGCTCATGTGCCATCATCCCAGGAGGCAAGAAACTGATAAGGTCATTTTCCTTTTACTGCCACCCTTCTTTTCCAGACCTCTTTCGAGAGTTCAATGCCAAGATCCTGGGCTATTCAACTGGGACAGGACGTGCAAACGAATCAGGCGCGTTCCTTAACCAGGCAGTCCCTGGAGCTGAGGCTGAGTACGTAGCTCTTTGTTTCACCTTTCAGGTAGTGGATGTTTCATCGAATTCCCTTCCAGCTGCCTCATGTGCTGTCATGACTTGCTCTGAAGCAGGCAAAACCAGTTGAGGTGGTGCAGAAAATGGGCTTAGCTCAACTTTCAGTTGAAACCTGCAGTCCTGGTTATATGCCCCATGAGCAAGAAATAGGTGGAAACTGGTGATGGTGGTTTCTACCCTTTATCTTCAGTGTTGATAAATCTTTGAGAGCAGGGATGTTTTAAGAAAATGAGCATACAGGGAGTTGGTAAAGAATTGATAGAAGAAAACCTCAGTGAAACCTTCCATAATCCTGGCCTCAGGCACCTGGAGAGACAGGCAAGATTGACAGGGAGGAAAAAAAAAAAAAAGAAAAGAAAAAAAAAGAAGTTGCAGGCTGGAATATGAAGAAAGTAGAATTGCTGATAGTCACATTTGGGGTTTGGTGCATTGCAGACCTGGTGCAGTTGCAGGCAGCTCTGCCAATTTATTGGGTCTGTAATGTCTTGCAGTCATCTGAATTTGGCCCTTTGCTTCTAATCATACCTGGAAGCCTATGTAAGTTGAACTCTGATATGTGCTTATCGTAGAAATTCCTGGCTTCTTATTGAAAGAGTCATTGCTGTTTAATTAACAAAAGCAGATGGTTGCTGGGGTTCAGTCAGTTTGGACAGGGAATCTGGCAGAGAATGCTTGCATTTGACACTGTGGGTTGATGAAACTCAGCTCTCCACATATATATATAGTGTGTGTATATATAATTTTTTTTTAGTTTAAAAAAAATCCTCTTGATTTCCAAAGAGCTCTTCGAAGTCAAATCCAGAAGCCAAGTGAAATGTTTGAGTTTGCTGCATATGAGTGATGTCATTTAGGAGTTGTCAGGTATTATTTATGGCTCTTCTGCAGTTCTTGAATAACTCGAGTCATACTACTCAGTAAATGTTTATTTTTCTGGACAGAAAGTGTGTGCTAGATGTCCTGAAGTATCATACAGCCTCTGTTTCTGAGAGTGCCATTTTGTGGTGGTGACAGATTTTTTTTCAGTTCATGTTAGTGAAATACGCACATGGATTATGGCTCTCATTGAGCCATTCATGAGAATTCATGAAGAGAGTGCTATATGCACCACGTTAACTTCTGGTTTTGTTTGTTACAAGAAGGAATGAGATAGGTAGTTGCATTAGATTTTGCATTTGTTAAAACCTAGAGAGGCTGTCTGGAGTGGGAGAAGGATTGAAAGAGGATAGTATTTCCTTTCAAGTCACCAATATGCATGCCATTATTATCAGTAGCAACCAAGGCATTACTGTTAAAATGGCTACTGAATGACTATCTAAATTAATTGATGGGATGTTAATTCAAAGGATGACTGTCCCTTTTGTCCATATCAATTAGTCTTATCCCTTCCCAACCATCTGGATTGGATACTTATTGACTGTTGACTCAGAATGCATCAACGGTTCAATGACTGCGACTGTGTGAGAAATCTAAGGTGTTGCAGGCTGCCTGCTCAACGGGCAATGTTTCCTCTTGATGATTACAGAAATCGGTGCCTTAACTTAGGGACTTCTGCAAGGAGAACAGAAGGAAAATCCTGATAACTTGTGACCTGTGATAGCTTTGGGACATAAATAAGTAGGTTAAGACATAGGACAAAAGCAAGAGTGAACAAAACTATTAGATTCGTACAGTGTCTCTGTCACAAGTAGACGTATGCCAGGACTCACTCCCCAGTAAATAGACTTATATTAGTGTTAAATCAATATTCAGCTGGAGGGAGGTGGTGAGAAATACCTCCAGCATCTACAATAAATAGAGCATCGCAAAGGAGAGCCGAGCTCTGGTTACCGTACAAAACAAGTGTGTCATGCTTATTAATGTCAGCTGATGGGCTTCCAGAAAGGATACACAGTCGGTGAAGCGTTTCTAACAGCCAGGATAGCGATGCAGTACATCCCAGACCACAGAGCTACCTGGAAGGCCAAAGCTTTCCACACGTATTCTTTATGCATATTTGAGGACTGATGTGTCAGAGCAGAGGAGAAGATTGAAGTGTTCGCTCTAGATAACTCAAAATTTATGGCAGTTTTGTATATGTTTGTATATATGTAAAAGAGAGAGTGTGCTTGCATGGCTATTGCAAAAACACAAAAGTTGCCAGCTTATCTGAGGAATCTTGGAAGTTGCTTGGATTGTTATTAAGAAATAGAAATAGGCTAGAAAAGTAGAGTCCCAAAAGGTGTTTGTACACAGCTGAAAGTTTATGTATTGACTCTGGGTGCGAGTTCCAGAAAGCAAGGAGATATGCACAGAGTTGTGTGTGCACAAACTTGCTCAGAAGGCTGGTTAAACACTGAGACATGCAACTCCTTTGTTGATTTAGTCCATAAGAAATGATAGTGGCGCAGTTCTAATCGGACCATCTGCAAACAAACAGGATGCTATGCACTGTCTGGCATTTCAGCTGTTGTAGGCACTAAACACTGTAATAAACTGATCTTTCTATAAATCAAAAGTATAAAAAAAGTAAACCCAGACTAATTACTGAATCTGTGTGAGATTTGTATCAATCATTTTGACATTTACTTTCCATAAAGATGCAAACATGTAATTTGATAACTACAAAATGGAAACTGTAGTTTCTCCTCACTTGATTCTTCTCATATGTAATAATGCATAGAATTTAAGGCATCCGAAGAGCATGATTTTGCCGTCTGCCTAAGAGTGTTTCTTTCACTTACTGATTGTCCTTCTTCACAGGCATTTACCTGAGCAAGCCAGAACACTCCTGAGACTAATGAAAACTGATCCTGTAAGTTGTCTAGGACTTGAATCTTATGGTATGAAAAGAAACAGGTGTTATTTCTTATGATAGAGCTATCTTTAAGGATATCATGTACATACCAGTCAAATAAAATGGGGCTCATTTTCTTCATTACACAGAGAATTGACCTCAGTGCTGACTGGAAGATCATAACGGTGCATATTGGAGGCAATGACCTGTGCAACTATTGCAAAAACCCTGTGAGTAGTAGAAAGTGTTAAGTAAAGCAATAGTGGGACTATGATTTTAATGTAGAAAGACCTTAAGGGAAACCCGTGAATCTTTAGAGCCTTTGACAAGGACGATCATGAGCTGCATGTTTCACAGCGTATGTTTCGATGGTGGTGCTGCTGACAGTGGCCTGATGTGGAAACATCATTGACAAAAACTGTTGTCTTTGCTCATGGTCATAAAAGACAGTAAAAAATTGAAGGGCTAAAGAGAAGAAAAGCTTCATTCCTCTGATATGGTAACTTTTGCTGCCAGCATTGCCTCATTAGACATCCAAAAAAGAATTATGCTGCTTTGAACCGTTATCAGTCCGTCCCAGCAGTGTTTTTCATTGCCTGATATCTCAGTGTAGGAGCTGCTAGAAGCAGGTGAGGTGTATATAGAAAGTTGCTGTGATGCTCAATATCCTTTGAATTGATGCTTCTTTAGACTGTCTTGAAGACTGTCTTAAGGAAATCATTGTTGCTGAATAGGCAGATGTCGAGGAGAGGCCACCTTCCTCTGACAGCTCTTGCTCTTTCTCCTTCAATACACTAACTTCCAACTTGTGAACACTTTCCCCTGCAGCTGTTGTGCTTGGGGTATTTCCTTCTTCTGTAGGAGCCTTGATAGGTGTTTTTGTTGCTGCTGCCAAATATTAATTATAGCTATATTTATAGCTATGTCCTTGCCTAGTAAAGATTTCATCTAAGTTTATGAGAGCTTATCAGTTGCCTGTGGGCATGCCCGTGTCTCGTTTGTGTCTCGTGCTCTCACATTAGGTTCTTTTCTCCATTCTTAAATGAAGGACCCAGTGCTTCAAGGGGATTTATTTTAAACCCCAAATTAACTGAGACTTTGAAGATTTTAGATTAACTGATAGGCTTGAAGTTCATAGTCTCTAGAAAGGAGAAAGAAAACTTCACTGAACATACTGCTGTATCACAGAAAAAGGGCATTAATGTTCTCTGTCCTCAGAACTCAAATGTCTTATCTTTGTTAGCAGTAACTTTTTTTTTTTTTTTTTAAACCAGGATCATTACTCAGCTGTGAATTTCACTAGACGAATTCAAGAAACCCTTGATATTCTGCATCAGCAGGCAAGTGCTGTGAAACTGTTCTGGTATTCTAGCTTTTACTAGTATATAAGCGTTTGGGACTAACGTTTGTCATTCCCTCCACTCTGGTACCAAATATATTCTATTAACTTCCATAAAAACATTTTCATTTGTCCACCTGAGAGTAGTGAGATGCTGTCTGAAATGACAGACAAGAATGCTGGACCATGCTGGACCATGCAACTGGATAAGGATCAGAAGTTGGGTCAGGGAAGTTGTGTGGGGCTTTTTGTTGTTGTTGTTTTTTTTTTTTTTTTTTTTCCCCTCAACAACTCAGAAAAGAAAAGGGAAAGAAATGTTTGGACTTGGTGACATAAAGTTGCCTAACCAGTTCCTTTTAAGCAAAGGTCTGATTTTCCTTTCAGGTTCCCAAAGCCCTAGTGAATCTGGTTGATGTAATGGACCTTCTACCTCTGAGGCAGTTGTTTGTGGACATTCAAGCTCAGTGCCCCACTTACTTGGCAGAGTAAGGCTTGCTGTACTTCCTAGTACACTTACTGTCTGTGACAATAAAGCACATTCTTGTTCCGTTCTTCTCCTTGTTTGACCTGATGTTAATGATAGCATTAGTGTCCTATGGACATCCCATTCACGGCTGACACCATCCTGCCTGAAGGAGCTGCCTATCTTGTCTTTCACCTAAAAGAACACTTCCCAAGAACCAATATGGTTTCTACAGCTATTTCAGGCTGCTCCTTATACTAATTTGAGTTACAGAGTTTAAGCGACTCTGGACCAGTGTTGATACAGTGGCACAAAAATGTTCTTTGGAAAGGTTTAGGGCTCTGGAGGGTCGAATTGCCTGTGCTAAATAGTAGATTGGGATTTCTAGCTGGGATGCATAAGGACTGCTGATTCTGTGGCTGGCTCAGATAAGGCACCTTGGGCTATGCTTAAGGTAGCAGAAGTTTTAGATACCTGAACTAGGGTTATACTTGGGTTAGGATAGGAGTGAAAGGTGGTGATGGGAGATTAGAACATCCCTATCTAGAGTTTGCATCAGAGATAGGAGGACTTGCTTGGGATTGAGGGCTGGGGCTGGAGAGGAGCTAGCTGCCTGAGAATTTTATTAGGGCCTGGGAGGGATTTTCAGGGTTAGGGACAGAAACAGGCTTGTTAGAGGTCAGTGATCTGAACTATTAAACCATGTCTGAAAGTTACAGATCTCCCTGTGACTCCAAAGGTGTTGGCTTAGACAGTGAATGAGACAGTATTTAACTTGAACAAAGTGGTCAAGTGCCCTGTCAAAAAAATGACGGTGGGCCTGATATGATCAGAAAGGGTGAGGTAACAGGCTTAACCTTTTGCTCAAGGATTGGTGTAACAAGTTTAAACTCAAGGCAGGGTTTTAGGAAAGGTAGCTTACCCTTATATAACTGTGTTTTGATTTGGGCTACTGTGTTCCCTTCCAGGTCAGATTAGGAGCACATTAGGCTTTGCATAATATTTCCTTCAACTTTGATTAAGATTTGATTTGTAGATCAGCATTCCCTTTCTGACTGAAAGCATTATGGGGCTGTTTCACCTTCAAGCATGATACAAGAGCTAAGGCCATTCCATTTTTTTGACCTCAGTGTAGCGAACTAAGCAATCCACAGACCATCAGTTTTAGGGAAGCTTCACTCGCCTAATAATCTTTATTTAGCATTTGAACAAATAGAATTCTCTGGGTTAGGGCTGCTATGGCATTACAGGTCTCAAGGGAACAGAATTTGCCATACTAGAGCAGTTTATAATGAACTATGCTTCTTTTTCTAAAGTTACAGGTGCCTGTGACTTAGATTAGGATTTTTAGAGATTTGTGTGAAGTATCTTCCTATGGAAGACGTCTTGTGATAGATAAGGTAGACTTCCTGGACTTGCTTTCAAGTTATTGATACAGGGTTTCTTGAAGTATGAGTATCTGGATTTTCAGGCCTTTTGAGGAAATGGGAAGTATTTGCAGAGTAGGCAAGTTTCTCTCAGAGGCTTTATTGAGATGGGTAATCCATTTTTTGCTGACCCTCTAGACAAGGACACATTCTGCATCTCAGGAATGCAAAAGGAATTGCTGCCTGGAAAGGCTCAGAGGCAATGCAGCCAGTAAATTTTACAGATCTGTTTTCTAGCTCCAGAGGCAATGTGTGTCTGTCAGGCTGCAGGGCCTCTGGATGCAATGAATGGCACAGTAGAGTGATCGCCATCTCAGTATGCCTGGGGGTGAAATAAACTGATATTAGAGCAGCATCACTCATGTGAGGCAGAAAATAAAACCAAGGCTTGAAATGTTGAAAGATGGCAGGGACCATCAGACACATTCAGAGAAACACTAGAGTGTAGATCTTGTTACTCCGTGTTACAGGGCTTTGGGTGGCAAAGGGTGACTTCTGCATTCTCAGGTTTTAACTGTCTCTATTTCTGTTTACTCCTTTAATCTCTCCCTCAGCTACCTTTGTAGCTGTGTTCTCCTAGGAGAAGAAAACTCACAAAATGTGACAATGGTGAGAGAAGCTACCAGAGCTTACCAGGTATGTTCATCAGGAGTGATGCAGTCACTTTACTTTCAGATGAGGTGAGCCCAGCAACCTGTCTGATTGCAAATCCTAGCAATGTCTTAGCAAACGGGTCCTGTAAGCTATCCAGGAGGTAATTTGATATTATCCAAAATACCATATGACAGCAGCAAAGCTGTTCAGCAAAATTCTATTCCATGGTACAGATGGATAGGTGGGATTTTAGTTACCAAAATTTGGTTCTCCCAAAATCGGTTGCAGTAATGTACTGTACTGACACATTGCAAAGGCTCTCCTTTTTGTCAGTGCCCCTGAATATTTCAGCCAAAAAGCAAACGCCTCCCACTGATACTTGCATTTTCAAAGAAAAATGATGATGATGGAGAAATGTTGATTAATCAGTAGTCAATTTTGTTTCTGCAGCTTGCCATTCAGGAATTGGTGGAATCTGGCAGATATGATACTCATGAAAATTTTACAGTGGTAGTTCAGTCTTTCCTTCAAAATCCCAAGATTCCTCTTGATCAGGTATGGTCTGAAGACACTGCATGCAAAGGACTAAGTGCGAGTATCCAGCCTTTAGAGTCGATATATATAGTTTTAGCTTATCATGTTTTATCTTTATTAGAGTTTATTGATTTTTTTGGTGTAATAGGTTATCAGGCTTCTTCGTATGATTGTCAGTTCTTTGTTTTACACATCGGACTGTCATTATGAATTACTGTTTTGAAATATTAATTCAAACTTGAATGAAGAGCCTGTTCTCTGCCCAGTTTCAAAGTTCTGTAAGTAGTTTTCTTTCTGAAAAATATAACGTGGTTAATAAAGACAAAGATAATAAGTTACAGCTCTTAAAGCAACATAGGTGCTCACTGGGGACTACATTATCACCTCCTTTTCATGTCCCCTAACCTACTCTTCTGTGTCTGTACAGAAAGAGAAGTTTACACAAGATGTAATGGAGATAGATGTATGCAGTGACCTTTTCCCCTGTCACTAGCAACTAGAATGCATTTCAGTTTCTTTCTTTGGCAAGTCCCAACAAATTGTAAATCTAGGAAGTCACCCAAACCTTCTCTGGAACTGAAAATGTATGTGCCAATTCTAATACACCTGCAGTTCCCAACTTCAGCTGGGACTAGTAGTAGAGGGGACAAAATAGGATGGAGAAGATGTGGCTCTGATATCATTGGATCAGGGTGATCTGGAAAATAGCTTGGCTGAAAATAGTTTAAAAAGTTCAGATGCTAGACAAAATTCTTAAATTTCAGAACTAAATACGTCACAGAAAAGGAGGCATTTGTTCATTTATTTTTCTTAGTTCTTGTGAATAATTCATTCTGAGGAATTTTGGTACCAAAAGAACACAGAAACAAAACATACAAGGAGAAAGATATCCCTGAACACTTTAGTCTCACAGATAATAGTTTAAGAAAGCTTTTTTTGTTGTTTGTTTTTAATACCTTACACAAAATTCAGATGTTCCCAAACAGAAAATTCTGCTTTTCAGCTTGGCAGAAGATCAAATATGAATCCAAATTTTCATAGTAGACTTCTAATGAGCTAACGCAAACATACTGTGTCAAAACCTATTAAGATTTGAGGAATGAATGCTCTGAAAAAAAATGTCATGTAATGTAATCTAGTCTTTCTCATCTTGATAGACTTGCATGCAAGTCAAGATATTTAAATTTCCACACTGTATTTCCTTCAGATGTTCCATTGTCTGTATTAAAGTACAGCTGTGCTCAAAAGGACACTGTTGGTGTATACGGTCATTTTGGCTGCCTTCACTCAAAAGCATTTTAGTTGCTCTTTGCTTCTTTCAGAACTGACACAGCTGTGAGAAATGGGATGGATTCTGTTCCTTGGGGTACATCATCAGAAATATGCTTGTTTACCACGTGAAAGTAACTGCACAGCATAATGTTGCCTAGAGAGCAGTATCAAGGAGAAGAACCTATGCTTATTGAAGAACCTTGAGAGAATAACCACCTAGCTCAAAATCCCATTTTTTGCTGTTTCTGTGTGGATCGCACCTCAAAGAAGTTGAGCTTCTAGGCAAAGAGACTAAGCATTTCTAACAGCTGTTGTATACTTTGTATTGTTAGATAATCAAGAGACTCTCTGCATTGAAGCATTGAACAAAAATAGCATCCAGCTTTCATTAGTGGCTCTGCTTTGACCTGAAGTTGGAGCTCTATGGCTCTTCTGCGCTCAGATGTCCTTTTATGTTTTCATTTTCAGGATGGGAATCCAGACATTTCCTACTTTGCACCTGACTGTTTCCATCCAAGTCAGAAAGGTCATTCTCAGCTTGCCAGGGCTCTCTGGAACACTATGGTAAGGGGACATGCATGGCACATAGTATAGTCATTACTATACTACCATTATTTATGTAATTATTAATGTAATAAGCATTGCAGTTAAGGCCAGGACAAGTTCGGATCTTGGTGATGAGCTCCCGTGTTTATGTTTCTAGTTTACTAGTCAGATGCCTTCAAGTTTAGAACTGCCCTCAACCTAGGTCTTGCTTTTGAAAGTGGATAGGGAGGGGTGGTATAAGTGTATCATCTGCGTATCTAAGGGTTTCAACTATCTTCCAGTTTATTTCATCAATTGTCACTAAAGGTAGGATAATGCTTATCAAGTATAATGTTTTAGTGGATTTATTTGTGGGAAGCACAAAAAAGGAATCCTAACTATGTATGCCAATTTAGAATGGGTTGCTGAAATTGCTCAGATAACTTGTGAGTAGGTTTTTTCATTAGGAATTGGGAAAATGGCTTTGCTTAAGTAACCTTTAGCTTATCTCATTTTTTATTGAATTTTACTTATTAAAGATACTCTTTTTCCCAATTTTGCAGTGCAATAGGAGTGTGTGTGCAGTTGGAGTTGGTGTTTCAGATCTTAGTAACTTCTGTATGTTTGTGTGTATCATCTTAACTGCTAACATGATTGCTTGCAATCAAGCAGTACCTCTAAACAAATTTGTTTCTATTTTCTGTTGATTTTCTTGTTTCCTTTTTCTTGGAATTGGTAACATGCTCTTCAGCCATAAAAATTGAGGGACTCAATATCATCTTTTGTGCAGGAGAGGATAGTTTATGACCTTGTATTCTGGCGTAATCCAAAAGAATTGCATGTGCCTGCCAAAATCCTCCTGTGGAGTTTAAACTGATGCAGTGTAGCTTTCCACTTCCCATTTTAAACATCTTTCTAGAGTTGCTGTTTTATTATACAGTTGTCATATTCTTTCTGAGAAGCAGATGCATTTCAGTCTTGGGTAAATCAAGATCTGTAAATACAGGCAGCTTTATATAAATTTGAAAGGTGTATTTAGATTCTTCTGGATTAGAATTTTTATACAAATGTAAGATGAGAAGACACAGCTACAATCTTTTTTTTGTCTTCCTTTCTAGTTCCAACCTGTAGGACAGAAAACTGACTCCTTTGACTTCACGTCAAGCATCACCCTCAGCTGTCCAACTCAGGTAAATACCCCCACACCGTGGAAGCCAGGTATCAGCTCTCTGTGCTTGTGCTTGCTGCAGACAGCAGGGACTGAGTACGTCTGGAACAAGTCTACTGAAAATTTTCACTCTGCTTAACTCTGTGTGAGCAGATGCTCTGGTGTAGCTTGCTCTTTAACTGTGCAGTTAATACTGACCGGTAGTGTGCTGATTTGTGTGTCTTTGGCTGTAGGAGATTTTGTTTTGCTACGTTTTTTAGCAGTGAGGCTGTACTGAAGATGCAAGTACTTTTAGGTCATGCAAGGGGATTTTGTCCATATCATGTCCACTGTGTGGTAAAGGAAGATCTACTGGGTTTTTGATGCGCATGTTTCTAAAGTTCCCAGATTAAATCCCACTTTATTTCAGCATAGTGTGTGTGTTTTTTTTTTTAAGGGATCTTAAGAAGTTTTATATCCCTTGCAAATAATATATATATATACATTATTTTCAGAACTGATATGCCCACTGTACTTTGAAAAAGGCATTGATATTAATCACCATAGCTTTACTCAGAAGGCTGTAAGGTAAAGACTATAAAAGTAGAAAGCAATGGAATTGGTTGTTTCCAGGGAATTCTACTGCAGGGTGTAGTAAACAATTTTCAGATTCTGTTACATTCTAATATTTTGTATTGTTATTACTGGAATTGTTCTGGTCTGAGGTCAGTTGGCATCCCAGTGAAGATTTTTAGCCTATAAAATGTATACATCTCCATGAATCTTGCAGGAGGATGGGACAGAAATAACCATGCAATTTATACACTCTTTCTTCGAGGTGAAAAGTGAGCCATGCGGGATTTAATGTTCCCTACTCCTTTTCTCATGCAGGCAGATCTGCCCATTTTTTTTCTGGGCTTTACATCTGGATGTCTTTTGGAAGGACTAAGCATCTAATTAAGTCAAAGTAATTTGTGGAAAAGCTAAGAGAGGGACAGAGGGTTAAATCACTATGCAGGATCTGAATGTCTGTTACATGTCATTCTTACCATAATGTGCTAAACAAGAATCTCACTTGTGAATTTTAAGGTCAGAGCATGGTTTAAAAAACTAGATCCCAAATTTTCAGCTTAGGCAATCACTAATTATGTGGGTATTTTGTTTGTTTTTGTTTCTGTTTATTTTTTGGTTACATTCTATCTTGATGTCACTTGTTTTGTGCTGTGCTATGTGTTCATTGCTTGATCTGAATTTCTCTCATTTTTTTTTCTTCTTTTTTTCTACTTTCACCAGAACACCCCCTTCTTGGGAACCTCCAGGAACAGCAACTACACACAGTCCCCTGTGGATCCTACTACCAGGCCAATTGAGGTAACTGTAGCTTCTTTTGTTTGGTTTTATACAAACTGTGCAAATCTGCCCCTGGGTAGGGACTTCACATCATTCTGAGTTTATAAATGAGATAACTTATTACCAGTTTTGAAATATGGGTGTCTCTCTTGCATAGCACTTCTTCTCATTATTTTTTTTTTATCTAAAAGCCATGTAAAGTCCATTGTATCACTTGGCGCAATTGGTGCTCAACAGGTAGCAGTCTGGGATGTACCACCATAGCAAAAAATAAGTTGCTCATAAGAGGGGGAAGAGGATTTAGAACCGTGAGATCCCAGACAATGTGTTTGTGTCCTACTCGCTTGCCGTGAAGGGAGCTGAACCTGTAGAGGGCAGTCACTCATGTCTGTCCAACATGTTTCCCGCAGCAGGGGAACTGGTAGGGATCTACTGGCAGGCATCCACTCTCAAAGGGAGCTTTTCACTTTCCATCATGACTGAGCAACTAGCACAGGGGAGATAAACTGTTGGAACACACTTTCCATAGAGCTTAAAAGGGAAGCAACTTGCTTGTGATAAACAGCTGCAGGCATGCAGAATTCCTGCAAATGGATGCTATTTTTTGGAGGATAATAGTAGTTGGAGATGGCTGTCCAAATGGCTTTAGACTAGCTAGTCTTTGCTGTCTAGCAAAATTATGAAATGTTCTTTGTACCTTGAGTTTATGAAGAACAACGACTAGTATTCCTTCAGCAAGCCATGGTTTGCAGTGTTCATTGGGGAACTAACAGGAGTTAATTTTAGTGGTTAATTTTGCACTTCAAGAACTATTGTTGAGACAGTGAAAATGATAAAGCTGAGACATAGTAGACAGTAAGAAGAAGGTTCCTCTCTTATCTAAAAATAAACCCAACTGTCGATTATAGCCTCTTGAAACAGCTTTTAACTAGATGGCTGATTGTATGGCCTCTTATATTGTGTTACATATAAGAAGTTTTTTGGCTTTTTTCCCCCCTCTGTTGATGCTAACTTCATGAAACTCTTATATTTCCTGAAGACCACTAATCTGTGTAGCTTTTGTCTGAATGATCATATAGAATAACTCAAGTTGGAAAATATCTCAGGAGATCCTTAGTCCAACGTTTGGCTCAAAGCAGGGTCACCCCTGAGATCAAAATGAACAGATATTTCTGCTCCTACAGGGAGCTGTCCTTCACAACAATTACAATTTTTCCCTTGTGACGTTTTCAGCTAATATTATTTTTGTCATTATGACAGAGTGTAGAGTAGGACATGCATCATCTGCCTCTGAGTAAACCAGGATGCTTCTGCAGTTTCCTCATTGGTGGAGTAAGCATAATAGCTATGATATCATTTGTGAGTATATAGTAATTACTAAATCTGATTAGAGGTTGACAGCTCTATTTATCTGAAACATTTGAGGCTTTTTTAAAAAAAATTTATATTAAGTTAAAGCAAAAGATTGTGTGCACTTTTTAAATGTTTCCAAGTAAAGAGGAGACTCCTTTTAAGATATGTGGGAAATTAATAGAGCTTTGCAGAAAGTTTTTGGTTTTGTTGTTGTTTTTTTTTTTTTTTTTTTTTAAATCTGAGGTGTCCTCAGATCAGAACAGGACTTCAAACTTGGAGTCCCAACCTCCTAGACCAAGGACAAAATTTCCAGTCTTTAAAGAGGGGGAAAAAAAGTTATGACTTCTGACAATGTTTTCATAAGAAAGATATATCTAGATGAAATGTTTGCCTCTGGAAAATGGTACGTTTGGAAAATTTCACCAAAGGCACTTAATATTTGGCCAGCACTCCACAAGGAGAAAGGGAAGGGACTCTTAGTCATGTATCACCAAACTAGTATATACATCTTGATTTTTTTTTGCTCTTAATTGTGGAATTCAACTGCATAAATATTCCATATTAACTTATAATCGTAAAGTGACCAGGCTTGTTGTTTATTACTTCAGAACTGGGGTAGCGACCTGCTGTGTTCTGACCAGACTTCATCCAGACCTGCCCCAACATCAGGTGAGAAAGAACTTGTAAGCTGAAATCAAAAATAGGAAAGATTTCCCATTTTATTTTTAAAACCAGTAAGGTCTTGAAGCTGCAAATCCTAGACAGAAGGGAAGCAGTAAAGGCTGGCACCCTTAGCAGCATGGCAAGAAAGTCTGTCTTGCCATACACGGCAAGCTCTGCAGTCCAGCAGGTGTTTCTCCATGCATACATGTCATCATACAGGACCATGTGGCTTGGCAAGCCTGCCCTTTCTGGCCAACCCACCGTGTGGAGCAGCACCGAAGGTGCTCTCTGCATAGCTAGAGTGTTTTGCAGGAATATAGTTAATGGGAAGTATTGATCTATGGGCCAAACCTTAAAAGCAATTAAAAGAGAATGAATCTATGCATCTCTAAATGTATCTAATCTGTTTTCATTTCTTCCTAACATGACATGTGGAAACTGTTTTAAGGTCCATTTATTTTCTTGTTAGTTGAGGATATTATAAGCTCTTGCAATTTGCTCCCAATGTCTTTTGCTTAGTTGAGGGATGGAACTTTTGTAGGCTTATTCTCCTTAAAAGTCTGTAAAAATATCATCGGGTTGGAACTGATGATTCTTTATTTTGATGAGCAGCATTTTGGGTGTTAGTTATCAATAATTCAGCTTTTTTTTCCTCCTCCTACTCTAGTACATGAGCTGAGTCCTGTTGACATCAAAGTCATAGGAGCACTGGGAGATTCCCTGACTGTGAGTACTGCTGTATTCCTAGGTTTAAAACAAGAAAGGGTGGGAGGAGTTATTTTCCACCTGTTGTCACGTCAGCCCCTCGTCACTCAAAAAGCACATTGCTTTTACTTGGCAAAGCAAAACTCATCCACCTGTGTCCCTTCACAAAAGAAATAGCTAGTCTGGAGGGAGGCGAGTGATTTGAGAATTATGTAATCCAGTAATGAATAACTTGGGCAAGAGGTTTCTTTCATGTGTTTTTGAAAAAAAGGAGTGTCCAATTTGGAGGAATAGTCTTTTCTGACATAAAATCATGAACAAACGATTGGGAATTCTCATGCAATGAAAAGTGTTCATGAAAATCCCCGTGGAAATAACTGACTGCAACATGGAGTGTTTCTCATTTAAGATCATTCTGACATTAAGTATTTCAGAGTTTTGCATTCAAATATTGCTTCTGGGGTTAGGCACCTTCCAGTTAAAACTCTGTTATATATATAGATAGATATATATGTATATAATATATATAATATAGTTATATTTCGTGTACTGAGAAAATGCAAATCAAAATGAAGAAGAACAGTCACAGAAAAGAGTGAAAAAGGATAGCAGGGAGTACTGCAGATCTGCACTGAAGCTCTTTAAGGAAAAAGTTTCAGAATTACACAGCAGTATAGAATTGTTCTGGCATGGGATGAAAGCAAATCTTGGTGTCAACAGTCCTGATGACTGACTGCTGAGCAAAACCAGTGCTTGTTCTAGCAGCTTCAGCTCTGGTAGAGTTCAGAGGGAGTTGAAGGGACTGAAGCACTCAAATGATCGGGCTTATCTACAGGCAGGTGTGCATGTCTTCACCTCCCCACTAGCTCTGATAACTGGTTGTGTGTGACCTGAGATAATCCTAGCCTTGCCCCCTGCTGAGCTTTGAGCTTTTCTTAGAAGACCTCAGTAATGACCCTGTGAGCCTCCCTCCTATCAGTTACCGTAACTCCTAAAATTAATTGCCTGACTTCGTCTCACCAGGGCACACATCTTTTCTAATTTTTCATTCTCTTAAACTCAGAAATATCTGAGTATGCTACAGTCATGAGGGCCAAGACTCTGGTGCTTGAGGCCCTTGTCTCAAGGGCAAGCGAGACCCCTCTGAGTGGCAAGTGGCTGTTGTATTTCATGTTGTTCTTGCCAGCTGCAACTGGCACTTGTCACTGCAATGTGACTGGGGCTTTTGTTAAGGAATTTAAGTGTTACTGACACTTACTGACACAGGCCCCTGAGGGCCCTGAATGCAGTGCGTGTTTATGGCTGAACTTGCACCGTGTTTTTTTTGAAGAGTATGAAATGAAGTGAAACCACTAGTAAACTAGAAGGCTTTGGGAGATCCCATTTTCACAATTTCTGTCCTGAATGCAATCAAGGTGCTGACCTTGCTAGAGGTTAAATTATATATATATTACTGCAATCCATTACCTGTCTCTTGTGATCTGATNTCAAGGTGCTGACCTTGCTAGAGTTAAATTATATATTTATATATATATATATATATAAAATCTTTTATAAACTCTTGAGTTACTGCAATCCATTACCTGTCTCTTCTGATCTGATGTCTTTCCTTTGTTAAAAGAAGAGATATTTAAGTTCACACTGCAGGAAGGCCAGTCTAAGTCTAAGTCTGGGTGCAGCTGTAGATTAATGAAACATTGAGCAATTTAGTCATGCCACTAGCTGGAGTGTGTGTCTGTTTTTGACTTTTCAGCACAAGTACACAGTGAAAGCAATACATTTGCCAACACTGTATTGGAAAAATATATATATATAATATCCCACCATCCCACCATCAAGTCTGTGAGTTAATAAAGTCTTGTTCAAGTGAGCTTTTTTTTTTCTAGGATATGCCAAATCAAAGCATTTTCCATTAGGAGGGGGAAAAAATGCTGTTGATATTAATTTGAGTCCCCTTGGGTTGATGAAATAGCTTTATTAGAGGAGTAATTTCCAAACGATATGTTCTTGATCTTGTGGTTTGATGCCTTGTGGCAGGACTGCATCTCCTCTGATGCTTTATGCTCTGTTATCTAGTTGACCTGCTCTTACGTATGAGAAGACCATGAATTTGAACCATAGGAGACATAAGGTTGCCCAGGGGCCAAGAATATTGGTGAATCAGGGAATGGAATATGTATAGCTCCCATTGAATACTTTAAAAACTTTGCCGAACGCAGAGGGAAAATGTTTTCTGCACTTTGAAATCACAATGTCTGCAGTTTTATTTTTTCTCTCTCTAACAGTAAACAATTCTTCCAATCTTTTTCAGACTGCTGTAGGAGCCCAAGCAACAGACCCACAAGGAGAATGGAGGGGATTTTCCTGGAGGTAAAAACACTCTGGTATTTTTGTCTGCAGACACTGTTAGAAGTATGAGTCACCTGGGTGTATGTAGTCACATACTTGAGAAGATGAGAATGAGATGTCCCAAATAAAGACTTGCTGCCACAGCTGTAGTAACTAAATCCTACTCCTAGTGACCAATGCCTGCCTAGAGGGAGTAGATGTGGGGATAGGAGATTAAGAGCAAGTATTGCATGGTGAGCACTAGCAGAGGGAGAAAGAAAGAGCTGCTTGTCAAGACTAGATGGAAGAGAAGTGGAGAGATTCTTGAAGAAGATGGTTCTCAACTAGTGTGCCCCAATCTGAAAGTGTTAGTTTATTAGCAGTAGTGTATCTCCTGCTGATTCCTCTGGAGGTGATTCAAAACATCCCCGATACTGTAATTATCTACTACCGTGTCTAATGGTAGAGATAATGGATCCAAGTGTGGATTGTCCTGGAGCACTACATGTATATTCAAAAAAAAATTGTCATATGTGTTTAATGGCTAAGTTTGTTTGAGGGTAATTGCAAAGTGGTCAAAGACAATATATGTCTGGATAGGTGTAAACCTCGATGTCTGTGATAGCAGTCAGTTTTCTTCCTCTCTATATGTAGAAGTACATAGAAAAGCGCATGCATGTATACACTCTTCATCTTGTTTTTTTTTTAATTCCTTCCTTAAGTGTATAATGCAAGGATAAGTCTGTTCAGGAGAGGCTAATAAGGGTGGTACAGAAACGTATTGCTTGTGCTTGTACATAGGCAAGCTTTAAACTGTAGAAGCAGAAGCTTTTTACATAGTCTATATTTCAGGATCCCAAATAGGTCATTAATGAGCATTTATTGCAGTCTCCTAAGCAAGTGTTGTTGCAGAAAGGTCACAAGATCACATGGAGTATCTTTGGTGAGGAAATATTTTGGGAGGGGGCAAGATGGGGGTATTTTTTTTTTCCTTTCCTTTTTTTTTTTTAAGATGGAATCCTGCCACATGTGTATGAGAAGGCTATTTCTCACAGCATTTTCTATTGCTAGGCTGTAGTCATAGTGTCTGTCTTAGCAGTTTGATTTAATCCAAAAATCTCCTTTCAGTACTTTCCCTGAATCCTTACTGGTGTTGTGGTTTATCTTCTTAGTCCTGTTCAAGGTTTGTCTTTTTTTTCCTTTCTTGGCTGCTACAGCAACAACATATGGTGACAATAAGACAGATGGCTGCAGGATTTGTTTTACTCAGTGCTTCTGTTCTTTACCTTTGTAGTATTGGAGGTGACGGGACCCTGGAGACCCGGACTACTTTACCCAGTGAGTATCCTGGAAAACCAACATAAGAAAAGGGGAAGGTATGTATTATTCTGCAAGTAGTCCAGGCAGATGCTAGGAAACATCTGGAAATTGTCATGCTTTCCTCCCAAACAGTGTGGGATGCCTGACTGTTATGGATACAAGCAGATCATCTGAGTCACAGCTGCAACACAGACTGACCTTATTAGCTCTAACTTCTCAACACTACAGGATCTGCATGTAATTGTAACATCTTTTTGGCAAAACTGATGAAAAGCAAATGTGCTGAAAGGTGACCAAAGTTCAAGGCAGACCTGCCCCTCCTTTATTTTGGCTGGTGCTTTCCAATGCCTGATGGTAATGGCTGTGGACAGATGACGGGTTGTGAAGCAATTAGTGGTCCATCTAGTGAAAGCTGTTGACAGAGTTATGGTTCCTCCCAACAATTTCAAGTTGCTAAATTGCACTGGAGAAAAATCTAAAATTACTATAAATTTCTTGTCCTAGTGTTCTGCATAACCAGTGGCTGTACAGTTGCCATGGAAACTGTAAGTGGTCAGTGTGACCATAAATTAGAGGGCACCTGGTTCACAACAGTTCATCTCTTTGTATGTGATCCATGCTGTGAAGTGGTCTTGACAATACCTGTCATTGTTGGGAGTAAAATTTGTTATGCTTTGGCTTGTACCACGCACGTCTTTGTCTGAAGAGAATAGAAGGCACATTTTATTACGTATGCAGCATTGTAAATATGACTATAAAGAGGCTTCAGACAGTGTTACAGACACATAGTGCTTCCCCACGGAGGGTTTTAGTGAAATCTCTAAATGCAAGATAAAACTTCTTTGCATTAAGTATGGGTAGCTGGAGAAGTGTGAGGCAGATCTCTGTGTTTGGAGCATCTGAATGAAGCAAAATATTAAG
The DNA here is from genome assembly GCA_013389825.1 of Crypturellus undulatus. NCBI lineage: Eukaryota > Metazoa > Chordata > Aves > Tinamiformes > Tinamidae > Crypturellus > Crypturellus undulatus. The sequence goes on along the minus strand of VWPW01030187.1, from coordinate 838,259 downwards.
GGAGATAATGGTGATCACTCTGGCACTCGTACTGAGGAACCGCACATGTGACTTTCCAGGTTGGCCAGATCCTGGCTCCTGGGAGACCCTTAAAGAGATATAGCTGCCACACTTAAGCTTTGAGGCAGTCTGGAGCTGCCAAGGCAGGGGTGTCCGTAACTGAGTTAAAGCGACAACAAATCAAGAGAAAACCCAGGCCTGTATTTTCATCCCAAGATTGGTTTGCACTCCTGTGGGAAGCAATACTGTACTGCGGCTGGCTAACCATCATGTCTTCCGCTCGTTTTCAGATATCCTGAAAAAATTCAATCCCAACCTCTTTGGCTTCTCCACTGGCAACACTAAGGAAACAGCAGGATTCAATGCAGCGAAGGGCGGTGCCAAAGCAATGTAAGCATGAGTGCAGCCAAGGGAGGGCAAAGAGGGGTTGGAATCCATGGACGGGCAGGTTATCTTTGAGCTGCATGTTAAGGCTGAGTTAATACTGATGGTCTTGTAGTGTGCATGTATCTGAGGTCTGACTGTTGTCTTTTAATTAAAAAATTGGAGGATTTGTTTCCATCTTTTTCTAAATTAGGGGCAGAGAGAAACCTCCTGTCACCTGGCTTCTGTCTAGCACCTCCAAACTAATGCCTTAGTGATGATATGCTTCTAATTCTATCAGTCCCTTTTTCTACGCCACCTTTAGTATACAGGTTCCTCATTCATTGTCAGGCCATGTCTTTAATTGGGCAAAATTCACACTCATCTCTCAGTTGGGACATGTGCCTCAAATTATCACTTAGAAGCCCACTGCTGCCCTAATTTGCAGTGCAAAGCAGAACAGAAGGAATGGTTGGGATTTCTTTCTCTTATTAAAGAAAAGCTCTGCTAGTCTGAGAGACAAAGTACATGCGAATTTAAATTTCTTATGCTGCACCTGCTCTATGGATGCTCATGGTTTCTATTTCCAAGACTTTGCCACTTCATTTACCTCAAGAGAGTCTCAGGGTAGCTAGCAAAGCATATGTGGTTGTGAAATACTTTGTGAATGTACTGAGCAAGGACTCGAGGCACTCAGTGTGCTTCTAGGACTGCAAACCAGTGCAGCCAGATCTACAGAGTTGCTGGAGAGAGGCAGGGCTTGTTGGGCCAAGTGTCTCGTTCTAGTATGTCAGGTTTCCACCTGTTACCTCAAAATGGTTTGTGGTTCACTCCATGGATGTTGCATCCTCCTCTGAGATGGGCTGGGACTCTCCAGCTGCGAAATTCCACAATGGTGTCTCCCAGCTCTAAGGCATAAAATTTTAAGGGTAGATCAAGAAAGTTTTTTAGGTCCCTAGCTTAGGAGTAAGCATCAAACTCCCTCCCTGAAGCATCAAACTCCCTCCCCGGATTTCGAAGGAAGTTATGCAACTAAATGTCTCTGTGCACCTATGGCTAAGTGATTTTCTTCAAACAAGATAGATTTAAGCGAATTCTGAAATGGGAAGAATTTACCCCAGTTCCCTGCCAGTTGGCAGCCATCCTAACTGAAGCCCTTTCAGGTCAGATTATTCACTGGTTCAGCTGCTGCTGTGTTTAGTTCCTGTTTGTTTGCACTCTGTCTTGAGGCATTGCTTTCCCAGTACTGATTTTTGCTGTTCCTAAGGTTCCCTGAAAAGAGGAATGGGAAAGCAGGAAGATGATGCACTTCCAGAGTATGCATCTAAAGTACTTCTCTCCCCTCTCTGCAGCAATATGTCATCCCAAGCACGTGAACTGGTGGAGCAAATGAGAAGCAGCTCGGTAAGCGAATTGCTCCTCTGGGCCATCAGGGTTGGGAACTCAAACCACCCCTCAATGATCCTGTGATCTCTGGGAGATAAGCATAACTGATGGGACATTTGAGTGCTAAAGAGTGCTTTACAGAGGGGGAAAATGGTTTTCTCTGGTGTGCCTTCTAATGTGAAAGCACAATGGATCAGTTGCTACCATTAAAAGATCAGAATTTACCTATATAAATCCATGTAGGTAGTGTGCAAGCACACAAGGAAAGGGATAAGGCAGAGACTTGTGTGATTCATCCAGGGATTGTAAGAACTGCAGTGGGGTGGAGGGGAGCATGCAAAGATGGAGGAAATCAGGTGAGCAGTGGCCTTGAAAGTGGAAGTTGTAAAGACTAAGCACAAGGCCGCTTGAGTGGGGACCTGGTGACCAACACCAACCATGCCACCTGTTTTTGAGTTTTGGTCTGGGGAATGGCAATGCTAGGGAAGCAGATTACTGAAACCTGTCCAGCAGAGTAGGAACCCAGAACCCTGGGTCAAATCATAATCTCTGGTCAAGATGCTCAGGGTAGGGGCTGAATCCCTGCAATGACACAAGGTTTGGGGGAACTGGTAAGGGCTATAGAGTCCTGGGGGTGAGAAATAGAGAGCAGCCTCAGTGGGCTTTCACAAAGGCTGGCTGCATTTGCCCCAGCACATGGCTGGCTGGGTGTCATCTTTTGGGTCGGGGACAGGGCTGCGTAAGGGAGGGGAGTGCCTGGTGCTCCTTGGCGCAGGCTGAATGGGAAAGGAGGATAGTGAATAAGCAGGATCCGTCGAAGCACGTGTCTCCTGGTGCCAGCACGCTTGATGGATGCTCTGTGCTGGCCCCACTGTCAGTTAATCCACGTTACTGACTCCCTGGCAGAGTGAGGGGAGCTGGCGCTGGAGTAAAGTAATAGGTAGTGCTGGAGCTTTGCTTTATTCCCTGCTTTTTGTGCTGATTCAAAAGGAGTGGGGGGAAGTCCCTGCTGCACTTCGCCTCTTGTAAAAGGCTTCCTGAGCAAAGCCTGGGGTTAAGGAGGAGGATTCCGAGTGGTAGGCGATTCCCAGGCCCTTCCTCTATTTGTGGTCTCCTCTCGCAGATGTTTGTTATGTAAACGCACCACTCCAAAAATAGTTGCCTCCGAGTCCTTGCTTCGTGCTGAACGTTACAAAACGCCCGAGTTCCAGCTCTCTCCTATTGTTAGCCGCCGTGCTGACGTGGATGCTGCAGCTGCCCTTATATGAGCTGGCTGAAGTCACCCGCCTCCTGGCCGCTCTTCTATTTCCATCCAGCTGCCTGTCCCCTGGGGCACCCCTCTCCCTCCCTGGCAGCCAGGGCAGCGCTCGCTGGGCTGGCAGTGACTGCGGCTCCCGTGCGTCACGCGCGCACCCGCTCCCTGCCCCGCGCGGCACCGCTGCCGGCGGTGTCTGCCCGTGCCTGGCGAATCCCGCCTGGCCATCCCTGTCCTGCCGCTAACGTCCATCCCGGCGTGCTTCCTCACGCAGAATCACATCTCCCGCCTCGGCTACCCTGACAGTGTTTTGTCTGCCAAAGGGAATTTCTTTCCAAAAGAAAAAGTGAATTGGGGCCGCGCTAATGAACAGTCCATATTTTCCCCTCGGACTGCTTTCTTCTGCCTTCTTAACTCAAAGCCTCCTTTCTGCTGTTCTGACCTGCTGCCTGTAGCCTATTTTACCCTACTTGTAATGTTCCCTCTGCGTGGCTAAGCAATTCTGAGCCAGGAAGAGACTGCAATCTGCAATCTGTTTTTTATGTGCCGCTAGAAAATTAATTTCAAGGAGGACTGGAAGCTGATCACTGTCTTTGTTGGAGGCAACGACCTGTGTCAGTACTGCTTGGACAAGGTTGGTATCTCTGAATCAGGCATGCTAGTCTGGGCATTTGGCAGGTGACCAGCCTTGGAAATTTAGCCTGCCTCTCTTTCGGTCAGCCAAAGCTCCTCTTTGTCTAAAAAAAACACTTAGACCTGCTGTTCCTTTCATCTGTGTTGTACCAAAAAGGAGCACGCAGCATTTAGTATTGGGGCTCTATAGCTCTGGACTGATGCATTATTTAAGAGCCAGAAATCTGCACCATACTGAACAAAACACAGAGTATAAAGAGAAGAGGTCTCCCAGCCTAGCTAGGCAAAGCATTCAAGACAGTATGGTGTTTTATGTGTGTTCTTAAAGACATGGATGAGGTTTTATTCTGGAAAGAGTCTCTATGAAAAATTTCTTGGAGATGCCTGGTTATTGCATCAAAATGACACTAAATAAAACTCAACAGTTTCTAGTGAAAAGGATGACTTTTTGGCAGCCATCACCCCATCTAGGAAGGTTCCCATAGTACAGGCTGTGGGCCTCACCCCAGCCCATGGAAATGACAGGTATTGCTCTGTCAGTTTTGTTTTTATTCCCTTTAGAGGATGCTAACTTGCACTTCTGTCTCCTCCCCCATTCAGCTACATCTCCACAGTTACCCTCACCTTGTTTTGCCCAAGAGTTTTAGGGGGCCTGGCTGTCTTCATCTCCACTTCCCTAAATTGACAATTTAAGGGAAAAAAATTACTTACTTTGTTCGTAAACCAAATACGTCTGGCCTTGGCCCCATAACAAACACCATGTATTCCCGAGGTGTGATTTATGGAGTCATTCATTGTGGAAAGACTCTGCCAAGAATTATTATAAACCGAGGGGCGGGATGGATCTGCAGGGAATGTATTAGTTACTTGGAAAAACAAACTCTATATAACCTCTATTTGTGTGGCAATAAATCTTTTGATCCAAAAAAATATTATCTGTGCTATCAGAGACATAAAGGAGCATTGAATCAGTGCAACTTCTCATGGGGCTCTGTTCAGTTCAGGCAGTTAAGCTCCTTGATTACTGAAAGCAGACTGATCTTTTGTTGTTGTTGGCTTTTATTTGCACAGGAAACCTATTCAGTAAAAAAATATATAAAGCACCTTCAGGATACTTTGGATATTTTCTATAAGGAGGTAAGGCTTTAAGATATGTTAGCAGACCATGTTCCTGGCAAGCTTGGTGACGTTTGTCTCATCCTGATAGACTGTCAGTGCTTGTGTTTCCTCCAAGGTCATCTTCCAAATAGCTGCAGTTGTAATGCAGCATGAGGAGCAGTCTAATGAGTGCGTTGAATAATGCCCTGAGAAAGAGGGCTGATGCTTCAGGAAGAAAACAAAACAAAACAAACAAACAAAAAAAAAACCACTTGTGTTTCACAGTGCTTCTGCTGTGAGTCTAATGTCTCGCTACCAACTTTGATGGCTAGACCAGCTGCCCAAGGTGTTATTTACTGTAGAGAAAATGGAAATGCCCCAGTTTCAGCCATTTTATACAAGTGGCCGCTCATTTTTTTAGTTGACGCCCACAATGTGCCTCCCCTCCTCGTCCTTGCATGTTACCCTTCCACATGGTGTTGGGTGCAGTCGGTGAGGTTTGCACTCGTGCTCTGACCTACCCATCTCACTTCTTCCTCACTTTGTAGCGGTGTCGCGTTCAGTGGCTCGCTATGACTCTTTGTTCTAATCCCTGCAGCTCCCCAGAGTCTTTGTCAACATGGTGGAGATCCTGGAGATGTCTGGACTGCGTCAGATAGCAGCAAGCTCTTCAGAGTGTGCCATGGCAGAAATGTGAGCGAGTAGAACAGACCTTCACCTTTCAAAAGGCCTTTTTTTTTTTTTTTTTTTTTTTAATCAGTCTATACTACTGCTACAGCAGGACATCCACAGTGAGCTTTTCAAGCTGCTTTCATTGCTGCCTTTATGTAAATGCAGTGGTTTCCACCAACTTACTGTTGCTCCTTCCAATATTCTGGCTAAAAGGCATGCAACTGTAGTTGTACATCATCACTTTTCTTCTCAGCTCTGAGGTACATGTTGCATAATGTCACCATAAAATTGTCATTCTGCTGAGCTTCAAAGGCTCTTCACGTAGGCATTTGCTACTCAGCCATAGAGGCTGACATTCCCTCCAGCGCTGCCTGCCCTATGGTGCAGGTTGAGATCAGTACAGCAGAATGAAGAACCAGAAGCTGCTTTTCACACCCAAGGGAGGAGACTCAAAGACTTTTTCTCTCTCAATCTTCTTTGAGTTATGATTTTCAGAGCAGTAGGCACTTCACAGGAGCCAGTACAGGCATGAAAAAGCTCTTTAGTGAAGTATAGCAAAGACCAGTCACTGGAAGCTGGTGCCTAATGAAGTTAGGCACACATTTTATAATGAAAGATGTTAACTACTGGAAGACACTAGTAAGGAAAATGGTGGATTGACTGTCCTGCTTGATGTCTTCACGTTAATACCAGATCCGCCTCTCCGTATACATTTCAGTCAAGGAGACATAATTATCCCTTGATACAGGGGTAACAGAATGAAACACAATAGTTTGAGGAGTCAGATTTCCTGAACAATTTGTCATCTGTCTTTAAACTCTAAAATTTCTGAAATTCTCCTGTAAGCAGAGTAGACTTTTTTTTATTATTGTTTCACATCACATGCATATTCTAACATAGTGATTTACTACTAACATACGGTACAATATACATTTTGTTCCTGGTTCTCAAGAGTTCAGAATCCTGCATTTCTTAGTGGTTTTAACTGTGCAGGAGAAGTGTTCAATAGGGATATTTTTCTGATGTGTCTGCCCATCTCAAAGCCAGTGCAGTGACTGTCCTCTATCTGAGCTTTTGAATGCTTGTTCTGAGCTTCCTGAAATCAAATATGTTGCTAAACATAGACTGTTCCATGTTAACTATTAATTTTAGCATTTCTTTCCCTGAAGGAATGTTTGCCCATGTTTCTTAACCCCCAAGGAAAACTCTTCTGAACTGCTAGAAATGAAAAGAATCAACAGAGATTTTCAGGTAACACCTTAAATCTGTAATTGATCACCTTCACCTGTGTCTCTATTTTACTTTTTTAAACTGTTTCCCTCATTTCTGTTCCTCTCAGACATACCCTCAGCAGTACGGAGAAGCAGGGTTAAGTGTGACTCTAGCCCAGAACCCCAACAAGCTCTACCTAGTTAGCAAAAGTACAAATCTTTCTGGGCTGCCTTATTATTTGACCCCACTTCTGAGATGGAAGCAGACTGAGACAATTTCTGTTTCCAGTTACTGTTTGGGTAACCAAAAAGGAGTTACTGACGTCTGTTTTGTGTTATGTGTTTTTGTCCATCGTGAATCTGATGAATAGTTTTCATGAATTAACACATCACTGTAAGGGTGACAAATTAACTTGCATCAGCTGCTTTGTGGTAACACTCAGCAAGGAAAACAAACTGAACTAGCCTGATATTCCTTTCTTTTGCCATGAGCTGAAAGTCTATGCATAGATATTTTACCATGGGTCAGCTTGTAATCTGATAGTAACTTGTCATAACCTAAGGCATAAAATGCACTCCAATTTAACAAAAGCTCTAAGCAGCTGCTGTAGAAGAAGAATCTTTCATCATTATTCATATGACATAGAAATCGCTGTATCAGCTCCATGTTCTCTAGTTCACTGTTCTGTCCCTAGCAGAGGATGTTGCCTGATGAGTCTGACAATGCTCAAAAAATCCACCCTAAAAAATACTCATATAACCCTGCCCAGGGGGACATGTTTCTTAACTAAGGAAGGGGAGTTAAGAATATTTGGAGATATGACCAGAAGCATGAGAGTTTATACCCATAAGCTGCCAAGTAGTAATGAGATGCTTTCATTATCTACATGAATGTCCATGGCCATAACTTTAAAAAGTAGCAGCTGACTTTCAGTGCCTACTCTGCTTTCTGGAAAACTGGGCAGATTTCTGAAGTCTCAGACTGACACTCAACTCATTTGTAACTGCTAAAAAAAGGGAAGGGAAGGTTATCCCTTTATTTAAATTCTCTGTAACCTTTAAATCTTGTTGCACAATTGTGTAGCACTGGTTTTATAAGCTGTAAAGTATGTTTAAAAAACTGTCATCTCTGCATTTCAGAAAAATGATTGTAGCCTCTTTGCATTTTCCTCATGAAAAATCTCTTCATGAACCACATTTATTTTCTTTGCCACACTCTGGAATGCTTTACACTATGCAGCTGAATTTATATTAATGATTTATGATTTTCTACAGTGAGAGAATTGTAATATGCATAGTTTTGTGATTGTTGACAAAAGTTAGATGAACCCTCTAAGTTACTTTTCTACTTTTGGCCATGAAACTCCACACAGGCTGAAGCCTCACAGATGGTCAACAGTGGTCGATATGAACAGCGTGAAGACTTTGCAGTTGTCATGCAACCATTTTTCCGAAACACCTTTGTGCCCCTGGGTAGTGTGAGTGTTGTTTTTTCTTGTTCATCATTCAGGGACCAGTTTCTTGTTCATCATTCAGGGAGCAGTTTCTTGTTCTATCTAAATTAGTAAGATCCATAGAATGAGGACTGAGGTGTCCTCTTCTCTGCATAGTCTAGCAGTTCAGTATGGAGCCTCTAGTGAGGGTAACAAGGGAAAAAATAGAAAGGACTGTAGTTCCTGTGAGTTAAAGTGGCTTTGGGAAACATTCAAAGTGTGCATGCATGAAATAGGAGCACCCTATGGCTTAATCTTGATTATATGTTGGTTCTCCTTCTGGTTTCCCTGCAGCCTGCATATGGGACTGGTATATGCCAGAATTCTCTTCTGCTCTAAGTTATAAAATATGCTCATGTTTTCTTCATATGGAGACCAGATCACTTACTGGAAAATGCTGGATGGTTTGTCCCGGCATAGAAATAGGAAGCAGCTTTGGACCTAAGTCTGATTCTCTTGTTCTTGAGCCTTAACATTTTGTACACTGTACCATTTGGTAAACAAAGATTAAGCATGAACCCTGGTTCAAATCACCCAATTGTGCATAATTGTTTTGTTATATCACCACCATTGTGTTCTGGCAGACTTGAAGTCCAAAATCTTGACAGTGATAAGGCAAGTTATCACAGCCCACAATTTTGAATATTCACCTGAAATACAGCACAAATTTCAAATTCTGAGGCAGAGCTATGGAAACTTAAGTAAAAACAAGCATCCAGTTCCTACCAGTTGTTTGCGAGGTGGGTTATGGGTCAACAGCAGTGGCCTTGTAAGGGCTATGACTGTCAGTTCAATGACAAGTTCAGTTTTGGTGTGGAAACTGCTGTTCAAAGTTGAGCAGATTGTGTTACACAGAAGGTCTCAAGATGCAGCACCGAGCTTGTGGTTAGATAGTACTTAAGTTTATATACAGTGTCAAAATAAGAATATATCGCCACTAAGAAGATTTTAAAATTGTGACGGGAATATGCCAACTTTAATGTGGTTTTAGATACAGTATGTCAGATGTCTAAGTTTAATAAGTGCTGAGAAAACTATTTTGGTTTTTGTTGCAGAATGGAAAGCCGGATTTGAGTTTCTTTTCTACAGACTGCTTTCATTTCAGTGAAAGAGGCTATGCTGAGATGGCTGTGGCTCTCTGGAATAATATGGTAAGAGATTACGGTATAGAACTTTGTGTGTTTGTGATAGGAGTTCCCACAAAAAGATCATGAGAAAGGTGTTTGAAATAAAAGGGTAAAGAATAAAAGGAGGGGGAATCCTGAGCTTCTAAGAAAAGGTCCTGATTTGGCAAATGTTTTGCATTAAATCAGATTCAGCCTAGCCAAACATTCAAACCTGTAGGTTTCTTAGAAATGCCTATGTTCAGTTGCCCTTCTACAGTGAATTGTTAGATTTATTAGGAGAGATACATGCAGTTGAATTCTTGCTGCCATTAATAGTATGGACATGTTGTACCGCCCACTCTAGCAACTGAGGCAATTCTAGTAGTCACTGAAACTAATGGTGAGCTGAGATTGCACCTAGGCTTCCTCTGCAGTCGCATCCCTTCTGTCATGTGGGGAGGAAATGACAGCTTTTGAGTAGTGCTGGCAGTATGTGAAGGGCGTGTGATGAACTTGGCGACTCGAAGGTTGCAGTCACTTTCAGAACAATATTTTTTTTCCCTCCACTGTGGAAGGAATACTATGGCATTTTTATGCTGCAGCTGCATTTCTTCCTCTTCTCACATAAACACCAGTTCCCAAACACACTGTGCATGGTGTCATAGGTCCTGTACCCTGGATAATACAATAAACAGGCAGAATTGGAGGCGAATTGCTTTTCAGTTTAATAAAAAGGTTGAGTGAGACAAGAAACTTGCAGGATCCTCTGGAGTGAACTTGAGCTCAAGGACGGGGAAACATAGTGCAGAAACCCACGCAGTTGCTCAGCACAGCGTATGAGCAGAGGGCCCAGATTATAAGAAGCAATATACGGCCACTTGCAGTAAACCATTGATCTGTGCACACACAAGTCTGCCTATTTTTCAATGTCAGGCTTCACTTTCTGGGCTTCTAGGTGCACAGTAAAGCCTGTCAGGCTGCTGGCATTAGAGCTAACAGTGGCCTGAAAGCCCCAAACAAATGTAGAAAACACTCAAATTATGCATGGCTGTAGGTGCCAAGAAGGAGGGGAAAAAAAAAAACCATACCTGAGCATCTGGTAGCATTAAGATGAGCTTCTGTTGCCACGTGGTGTTTCTGCTGGCCATTACTCATTCCTGAATCATGATCAGTCCCTTTTCTATGCCACCCAAGTTTTATCCTGTCCAGGCCGTCACTCATTTCCTACGCACATAAGAATATTGATAAAAAGCTTTCTACTGGGGTGGTGAGAACCAGCTTCATACTAATGTAAAGCAAAACTGTTTACTCCAACAGAGCTATATTGATTTGCGTTAGCTGAAGGTTTGGCTGTTTATTATTTAAATACAGTTCTGTTAGCCCATCTCTGTTTTCTCACTTGCCGTCCTTGTACGGAGAGGTTGTCCAAGCGTGCTCTGAGGCTGTATTGTTTTCTTGTTCCCTGGAAAGCTCAGCGGGCTGTCGGCTCACGGCCAAGCCACATAAAGGGCAGGACTGTGCCTGGCCGTGGCGTGGGCCTGCAGGGATGGCGATGGCTTAAAGGGCCTCTCCTTCCCCTCATGGTCTCTGCCCTGCCTTGCCTCATGCACAGCAAAACACTTTCAAGGCAGAAGGCCCTGTTGTTTAAAGGACCCACCAATGTCTCGCCCATCTCCTCAGTCTACTGTCTGAGGAGAAGAGCCCATGGACAGTACATTTAGCTTGTCTTCTATCTCCAGGTTTGCTGCAAGGCTCTGCAGGAGCTGCGTGCTGCTTTCTTCCAAAAATTGTCCTTTATACACAGGGACTTGGTGAGGCAGTTATCCTCAGAGGGCAGAAGCTCATGCTTTTGAGGTAGAGGGTGCAGAGAAGAGGCAAATACTGGCTGCAGAATTTTGCACCTTATCATCCTTGTCTGGGCTCCACGCCAGACTCCTTACCAAGTGCTTTGGCATGGGAAATATTACAATTATCTACAAATAACCAGTTGGACTGCAGACAGAACACTGTAGGATGTAAGCCATGTAGCGTACAAATAATACCACCAGAATTTTGGCTGTTCCCTTTAAGATGGAACAAAACTACCACATTCCGTCTTCTCAACATTTGCTAGCAGAGATGCCAAATTGTTAAGACTTTCATGCTACATTTGCCTTCATCCAGCAGCAGAACTCTGTGGCAATCGGCAAAATTTGGAATTCAGTTGTTTTGCAACTCATCTTTTCCACATTTGTTAATTTCCTTTCCCTACTTACATTTTTCATATAAAAGATGCTACCTTCCACATCTCATTTAGTTTCATTGCTCTCATTTTGTTTTTGGTGTGTACTTCCACTTTTCATCACCAGACTATAGATTATTCCCAGTGTTTCCATAGGGGAATCTTATTAGTAGAATTTCTTTCCTATTCCCTACAGTGTATGTAGTGGAGAAATTGTTTCTTTTCAGCATACAGCTGACACTTTAATCTCCCGAGGACAGTAAATGCCTGTATAGATAACAGCAGAAGCAACAGCACTCCTCTGCACTGTATTCCCAGGAGTGCTGGATGACAGTTCTGCTATTCTCTTTAGACCACTCCTGAAGTCTTTACTTGAGGCGTGTTCGTACACAGTTGTAAACACTCTGGCTAACATGACTGAGCAAGCTCCTGCCTGCTGGCTTAACCATGGTAACTCATGGCATGTGCACTCCCAGACAGCGAGGAATGCCTGGATGTACTTTATTCTGCATTTGAAATGCACTCGGGGTGAGCCCTAGTCAGTCAGTGCAGCTTAGTTGATAACATAAAAGGCTCTGCTTAATGCAGTTCTTTCAATCTGGTGAACATAGCCTTAGCTAAAACTGCCAGAAATTTCTTGTCTGCAAAGGCTGCAAAGATTGGTATTATCTCATCTAGCCTCTATAACCTTGTATCATTTCTGAAGCATCTAAGCATCTTTCTTTCAGTGCTATGCTAAGTAACATAACTGACATCTGTCATGCGTTTGGCTCCCTATGGCTTTTACTGTCATTTGGGATGTGTGTGTCAAGGGAGAACTGGGTATATACCAAATCACTTTGTTTTAGCAGGATATTTCACGTATGTAGTATTCAGTGTTATTTTCTCCTACACTGCACACAAAAGGAAGGAAAAGTTTCTCACGTCCCTCATTCCTAGGGAGCTCCTCAGCAGACGGTTCAGCAGATTTCAGTGTTTTTGGATCATGAGTGCCACAACATTTAGAAACTTTCCTGCGATCTACCTTCTCCCACATTTCTTCATTGCTCCAGGCATTAAAAGTTTGGATAAGAAGTTGTAACTACCCAAGTCACGAGAGTTTGGGGAAGCAAGCATCAGCATTATGTTTACTATTGCTTTTCTATTCTTCAGCTGGAGCCAGTTGGTGAGAAGCAGAGTTACAACAACTTTACTCATGACAGATCAAAACTCAAGTGTCCAACCCCAGTAAGTAAAGGCCAAGATGCACATACTCTCCTTTGAGAGTATTGGGTTTTTCTCCTTTCTCTTTGTTGGTAATCTTTATTAAAAGAGTATCTTTTTGAAGGTTTAAAGCAGCAAAAATACCTTCCTGTTCTATAACAGGACATCACATGGGAGGTCTTTGGGAAAAACTACTTAAGATTTAATGAAAAAAAAATATCTTCCTCTCTCTGTTGAAAAGCCTCTCACTTAAAGCCATTTTACCTTAGTCTGTGTGTTTCCATTTGGCTGCAGCAAACGAATTGGGAATTGATGTCACGGCTGATGGTTCTGAAGTAACTCCTCTTTTGTTCTTTCAAGAGCTTTCAGCCTATAAAGTAGAAAATAGTTTTAATTCTTTAGGGCTAAAATAGAAGGGAGAAATGGTTGATCCACCAAAGACTGACATTTCTTCTCTGGGAAGGAGTGATGGCATATTGTGTGAATGCTGCCCATTGAGTCATCTGTGGTCAGTAAAACCTTTTTGATCTCTCTTTGTAGGAGAAACCCTTTCTTTTCACAGTAAGAAACAGTGGATTTGGAAATGAAACTCCCGTCTCGGTGAAAACTGAACCTTCAGTTCCCTACTGGGCTGTCATCGTGGCAGCGATGGCTGGAGTCCTGGCAGGTTCGCTGGTCATCTGGGTTGTGTCAGCAAGAAGAGCCAAGAGATACCAACATGAGGCAGGCACAGCAATGAATTTGAAATCAACCTCTCTGTGAACCTGAGGCAAGAGGAACAAATATCTATCTCCACTGAGGTCATTCTGGTGTTATGCAGAGAGCAGCAGGAAAAAAAAATGTTGGATATTAATCAAGTTTCTTTGTTGGCCAGTGATTTGTGGGTCCAGCATTTTAATCAGAAACATACTGTAGCATAAACTTCTGCAGATCAGCCAGGTGGAGGAAGAAGTTGAAAGCATTAAAACTTTTTCATGATGGAATACCTTTCTCCATTTCATGAAAATTACCCAGGATGTCAGTTGCTTGCCTGAAATGAGGAAACTGTTTGTTCATCTTGACCCCTTTCTTGCACATCTGCTTCTTTTTCTTACAAAACAGTGGATATAAAATACTAGAAAAGAGTCCATGATTATTGCCTAGTGTTTCTCAAAAGCAAGGTAAGTGAGGTGAGATGAAAAGAAATGCCACATTTTTTGTGTGTTAGATTCCAGCAAGATCATTGAGTTGGGAGGTGCTAAGGTCATTTTACACTGGGAAATACAAAGTCATTACAAGGTGTTCAAGCCACTCTGCGAACAACCTAGAACATTCACATGGTAACCAAAGTGCAGTGCTGGTCCGGAACATTGCCGTGGACTCTGGGTTCTATCTACCCGGGCTTAGAATGGAGCTACACTCCACTTGAAGCTTCTTCCTTTGGACTAAATAGCCTGTGCTAGTCCAGTCTTATCTTTGCCATGGCTGCATTGGTTCCAGAGTGATTCCTCAGGAATATCAACACAAGCATGAAGCTATGAGATCTAAACAAGTGTAAGGTACCGGCAACCTAAACTGCATGACCCTTCTTACAGGGTGTGTAGCGTTTTCAGGTCTCCCAGACTGCAGTCTCCTTGGTTGTTCTCCAGCAAGGGAATTTGTTGAGTTCTTTCAAAATTCTGGTTAGGAGTTCAGAAAACCTCTTTTCTGGAATTTATACCTTCCTTGTCTTATACTTGTAGGTTAATAGAGGTTCTCCATAGTCTTGTTTTTTCATATCACTTTAATTTCTTATGTTTTAATAAATAGTGTGCTTTTTTTTTTTTTTTTTTGAAGCCAAAGTGTGCTTTGTTCTGGTGTGATTTTTGTGAAGCGTGCTACATTCCCACTTTAGAAATGCAAATGAGCTGAAAATTAAATGGTTTTAGGGAAAAAATCTGTGCCAAGATTCCTAAATCTACTCATTGTGCACAGACAGTATTTAGACTCTACTATTCTCCCATTTCACTCCCATCTTTGTCTTTGCTGGGAGAGGAAGAAAAAAAAAAGAAAAAAAAAGAAAATAGTGGGTAAAATGCAGATGATATAGTCAGGTTTCAGGAACTGAAGTTGCATTTGCCATTAATTTGATCTGCTCTCTCAACTCGGGTTATTACTAGTAGAATTTTTAATTGCTTAAATGTTATCTGGCGGTGTGTGTTGGAGTTGCACTGTGAGCACTATGCGCGGCCCCAGCAAAGAAGTACTTGGAAGGCAAAAGTGAAGCACCCATGTGCAACTTGGGCATTAAGCTCAGGCAGCCCATCTCTCCTGCTCTTTCTGTCCCCATTTGCACTGCTTGTGCTGCTCTTCACTTGGGAGGAAAATAAAAAGATACCATTTTCTGCAGATCCTTTCATCAATACTGGGCATCTCAAAGGAAACCCAAACAGTTCAGTGCTGATTTACCTTTCTAAAGGATCCCAAACAGTTCAGTGCTGATTTACCTTTCTAAAGGATCCCAAACAGTTCAGTGCTGATTTACCTTTCTAAAGGATGTGCTCGTGTGTGCAGGGAATAGGACGGAAGTCTTGGAGCATGAATCACAGCTGCAAAATATTATACAGTTTCTCATAGTGGGTTTTTCTTGCCTCCTGGAGATGGGTACAAGAGTGTCTTGGGTTTCATGCTGGTGTCCCTTGCTAGAATAACTGTTTTCTCTCTTAAAAGGCTTTATTTTGTTCTCAGCTTTGAAAGCCAAAATATCAGAGATGAAGTCTGTTGGGAAGTGAAGAGAATAGGAGGTTGCCAGCTCCCTTAGCATCCTAAAGTCCAGATTTCTCCCAGCGTGGAAATAACACTTGTGTGGGACTGCAAGACTGTAGGTAGTCAGTTCCCTTCCGCAGTCAGCTCTGTAAGGAATGTTTTCTCTATAGATACTATAGAGCTTATCTTGTGTTTACTCCGTGCTTCTCCTGCAACACAGGACTCTTCCTTCAGTTTTGTTTAGTTTTTGTAGCTGTGGCCCTACTGCATCACACAGGAGCTGAAGAAGGAATTGGCGGGTCCCTTAATTTAGTCTCCAGAAAAACCTTCTGGGATTTTGCTTGTATAGACTGAAGTGATGAACTGCACTGACATTTAAAAATAAAACTGGGAGTCATGCAGTTTGCAGCTGCTTCACAAGCAAAATTGTTTTCTTGAAAATACTGAAGCAGAGCATTCCCTCTGTGCTCATTAAGCAGAGGGAACATTAAGCTGGAATGAATGACGGATTATTGGGTCTCAATCTTAGTCCAATTTCATTCAGTGCAGTGTTAAATCAGAATGTAATCTATGCCTCCCGATGTGTTAGTTCATTTCCCTTCCCCGCTCCCACCCCCTTTTTTTTTTAATAGCTTGCCTTTCATTTCAGCTGCTCTATGACATTTTCCCTCACTGGACTGCTAAACAGTCCACACTGGCTACTGAAACAAAACTAGAAGAGGTGCTTAGAAGCCCCTTCCAAGTCTGTATGGAAAAATGCTTTAAATAGCCACTATGTTAGCTCAGGGTTATGTTTTGGCCATTTTTGATCTTACATGCTACAGAAAAGTATCTTTCCAGAGGGATCAGTGATTTCACAATCCCCTGTAAAAACTTGCTTTACGGATCCTTGCTTTGGAGGAGACCAGCAGCTCCATCCTTGGGAGCAAGAACTGTTTCCGGCATATTTTAGGGTATGGGCTCATGGTGAAGGGCTGCAGGAGCAAGTGCTACACTGTTTTGCCTTAGGAAGTAGTCCAGACTTCAAATGTTAGATGGAGCCTCACAAACGTTTGCAAATAGCTTGCTTACAGCGGAGTTTAGCGATTGAAAACCAATTTCTAGCCCCTTTTCACTGCTGATGGACCTCCCTATTATCATGGTACAGTTCTGCAGCATTTTGTTTTGCATAATCAAATGGTACGAAAGAATTTCACCTAGCATCAGTTTGCCCCCAAATCCAGTTTAGGTGTGCAGCAAACTAAGGAGAGAGAGGAAAAACTCTGAAAAGCAGCTGCAAAGAAGAGTTCTGCATCACTTTGGCAACTGCTGATATTTCCTAGATAATCTAGATAACAACTCATCCTAGCTGGTTAGATATAAATAAAATAATTGCAAGCATTCAGTTTTAACTGTTTATCAGTATGTTTTATGTTGGGACATGTAGACAGGAGATATGTTACTTGAAGGGGAATTTAGCTGAAATGTTGAGGTGAAACAATCCTCTCCATCCTTAAGAAAGGGACTTTGGTAATTTTGCCACACAGGTATGGAAAAATCCTAGGTTCTCACAGCTCTGCAATCACGTGATCGATGTTCCTTGGGGAAATTAAATAATTTGCTGTTGCTTGCTCATTTTTATTCTCTCTAAAGGTGCCTGGGATTGAGGAAGGAGTGAGA
Organism: Crypturellus undulatus; assembly: GCA_013389825.1. Taxonomy (NCBI): domain Eukaryota; kingdom Metazoa; phylum Chordata; class Aves; order Tinamiformes; family Tinamidae; genus Crypturellus; species Crypturellus undulatus. Next base: position 821,235 of record VWPW01030187.1, on the reverse strand, counting down.
CTAAGGTCTTTCCAGAAGTGACTTGCAAGTTACTGGAATGAAACCAAGGAAGGGAGAGGTGATGTATCAGCATTAGTCCATAGCTAGGAAACAGGGTGGTGGAAGAGAGGAGAGAGGTGGTCATGCTTCAGTTTAGCACGGGCTGAGCACCCTTCTGTTTAACTATAAATGACTGGTCTTGCCACAATTTGGCTTTTCTGCATACCGCATGTAACACCATCTTTTGCCTGTTGAACTCCTGTCTGAAATCGGTAAGGTTCTCTGACACACTTTGAAACTCAGTGCGATCAATACCTGCTAAATGGGGTAGGGAGGGAGAGGGAAAAAAAAAAAAAAAAAAGGCTTATCCACTTAGGTGGATTTTACTGAGAAACTTCATCTTTCTGGAGATCAGGCACTTACTGGTTCACTGAACTGTGCTTTCCTTTCCTTTCCTTGCAGCCTGCTAGCAGGATTGATAAAAGTCTGGCAAGAAAGTGTGCTGGAGAGTGGTGTCAGGGGGAGTTTGGGATCTGTGAATGTGGTTCTGTGTCAGGTTCTTGTGTTCTCCAAGCCTTCTGCTTCAAAGGGAGAAAGTGCCGTGCTGCATCCCATGAATATACCTGTCCTTACAGGAAGGATTTATTAGCCCCTTTGGACTAGCAGAGTTGTGTGGATGTGGGTCAGCAAGCCGCAACAAGTGTGTTCTGCTATTGATCCACAGGCTGACCCTGGAGTGAGTTCAGTTAGAGACACTGGCTGCTTCCAAATACTAACAGCATTTTCTCATCTGTGTAAAATGGTTATTGATGGCAAGAAGGAAAATGCACTATTACCTCTAAGGTGTCCATATTACAGCTATCAAGGATTTTAATTCCTCTTTGGCCCTTTTTAACCCTGGGCTTCCCTGGAGGTGAATGGAAGCCCCACGGGTGGGTGCTGAGGGGCTCAGGCTGCAACAGGATAAAATGCCCAGAGCAAAGCTGCTCATGAAGCCACTTGGCTGGACTCTGGGCTAGGAGCAGCAGGCAACATGGACCATGGGCACTCCAGGAAAATATTTTCTTAAATTCAGAATACACTTTCTTAAATCAATGTGGTTCTGCAGTCAGTGCTCTCTGCTAGTCACGGGAGCCCACCAGAGATTTGTGTGCACTTGGCAGGTTGCCCCACGAGTATCCTCATCGGAATCATCTTCTGGGGAGTTGCAATTGTGGGGAAGACACGTTCTAGGTAGGTTAGACAGCACAAACCAAGGATCTTCTGAAGACTTCTCACATTTCTCTTTGTAGCGCTCTACTTTGAGCAGTGACCTTGCATCGCTTAAGAGCTGTCATGGGACGGCCAGAAAACTCACCTGGGCAAATGCTGCCTCTAGGGGCAGGAGCGCAGCACCCTTTACCATCCCACAGCAAAACTGGGTCATCGTATGGGGTGAGGCAAGGAAAAGTACTGAAACAGCAGGGAGACTTTTGCAGGTTGCAAAGCTGAGCCTCAACTCCTGCAAAATCCAGAAAATGAGGGAAAGGAGAGGTGACAGGCTACGGATGGAATTGCTGGCCTACACCGCCTCTTTGGAAGGATGACTGGTATCCTCCTAGGACTGCTTATGTGCTACAGATTAAAGTTAAAATACAGAAATGTTGGGAACAGGGCCTAGAACCTAGCAATACCCTCTGATGAGAAGAAATAGGAAAAAAAAAAAAAAAAGCCCATGACTCTATAGTCTGTTTCTCTACTCTCTACCTGTGTTTTACATTGGTTTCTGCATAGTAGCTTGGTTTCCAACTACCACCACCATTTCAGCCTAGCCTGATGTCTAGGGTCTCCTTCCAACAGGTATAAAATGTCCATTTGAATTTGCATTAAATGGAGCATTGTATGTGGATTCCTTAACTCCTGGGAACTTGCCCCAAGGGCCAGACTGTGGAAACTCCCCATCTTCTTTCTGAGCAAAGGTCACTGACTCCTGAGGCTGCTCTAGACTTAACACCAACATCGTATTTCAGGTAGGATCTGAATATCCCTCCCTGCTCAGCTCCTCTGGGGGTCTGAGTCCAGCTGTGAATCTGGGGGATCCACAGCTGGACTGTGAATCCCAGACAGCCTCAGGTGTGAGACAGACGAGGAGATGGGCACTGTGAGCAAGGTGGTGATGTGCAGCAGCAGAACTTGTGCTGCCTGAATACTTTCCAAACCCGAAATCAGCAATGTCTATGGATTCTGAAAAAGTTACATGGACTTTTGTGAATTGCATGTATAGGATTAGGCGTCTCAACCCCACCATCAAGAGTCCACTACAAAACGTTTTCTCTGACCCTTGTCTGAATATCACACAAATGCCTCTCTCTGCTCCGTATAATGTTTATTCATTACACACAAGCTGATTTTTTTTCTGCTGCTGCTTGTACGGCACTAGCTGTACAACCTCTTCACCCTTTCCCCCACCTGAGACGTCCTTTAGGACTGCCAGAAAACTATGGTGCAAGGTATGTAAATAAGCCAGCCTCGCAACTGGGACATTCCCCCGGCTGCTACTTATTCCGTAGTGAAATACTTGATGCCTTTGTTGAAGCATCATCTAGAGCATTTTGCAAATGTCCATGAGGGTAATTTCTGTGTCCTCGCATTCCTAGGAGATAGTCTTATTACCCCGACACCAAAGATGATGAAACGTGTGCACAGAGAGGTGAAGTGATGTGCCCCGGGCTCTGCGGTGAGTCAGTGACTGAGCAGGAAATTAAATGCAGAGCTCCTGGCTCCGCAGACGCAGCCCAGTTGTATAACCAAGACCCAACTCGTTGCTCCAGCGCCGGCGCGGCTGTGCTGGTAGCTGAGTTGACTTAATGCCTCTCTGCCCCTTTGCTTGAAGGCAAATGCAGCAAAGTGCTGCCGGTCTGTGCCCATGGGCCCTGGGAGCCCCCACATGCCCCACGGGCACCGGGGCAGGGCCCTGACCCGCCACGCGCAGGCTGGGGAAGGGAGTGCACGGGGGAACGACCCGACCTGCTCGCGGGCCGAGCGCCGCACGCGGCTCCACACAGCAAGGAGAGACCCGGCTGCACCCCCTGGGCACCCCGACGTGCTCTCACATCTGGTTTACCTGGGCAAGGGGTAACCTGTGGGATTGAATATTTACTTTTTTTTTCCCCTCAGAAAAGTATTCTATTGGGACAAAAAAATGATGCTGTTGAAAGGGATGACCTTTTTTGTTGTAGAAGATTATTGGTCTGGGTTTCTTTTGGAAGAAAAATGGTGAGGAAAAGTTTATTTGAAGTGAAATTTTTCATTTCAGAATGGTATTTCAAAGCATATTGGGTTTCAGAATATTTAGAAGCTCAGGATGTTTGCCTCTGGATTTATTTTTCCACTTGAAAACATACAGTTGAAGAATGTTACTGATTTAGGACCTTTTGATTTTTTGTGTGTTGTCATCCTGATTTTGAAATGGGAGCTAATTTTAAAATGTCAGCGTGTGGCAGAAGGATGAAAAGTTTTCCTTGAGGAAAGTTCAGCTGATTCAAAGTCATCTTCTAAAAGTCGCGCTCAGCATCTGCCTGGCTCGGGGTGAAGCTCCAGCTGTGCTCCCCCAGCCAGAGAGTCGCGGGTAAATACCCGCTCTCAGAGTTTTTGTCTGATTTCTTGGTACAGGGAGGAAACAGCTCCAGCAGCCCCTTGACTGCAGCTTGTTCCAGCCAGAAAACTGCTCCGGGTGACCCGCTGCCAGCGTTGGGATCGGGGGCTCCAAGCAACCACTTGGGTCGCGGAGCTGCTCAGGGGCTTCCTCCCGCCTTCCCCTCGGACAATTCTCAGCAGAAACCTCATACTTTCCTTTTAGCTTTTTATTTCTTGAATGCTCAGGCCTCTGTAGGAAAGCAGTTATGAGGTGGGATGACTCAGGGTGACAGGAAGCAGGTTTGCCTTTGCAAATTACTGAATCCCGGGATTATGTGATCTGCCCGGGCGCTTTCCTTCAGCCATCCCTGGAGCTGTACCAGCCGCCTGTTTGCTATGGCAGGCTAATTATGACTTAGTTTGGCCACCGCCACCAGCCGCCTTTGATTTCTTTTATCTAATGGAGCTGGGCAATCACAGTGAGGTGCTTCGGGACCTTCTCCCTGCGGGAGGCCGAAGGAATCCAGAGCGTATTAGAAAGGCATTAGCTTCTCCTTTTCTCTCTTCTTTTTTTTTTCCTCTGGAGCTGGTCCAGCTGGAGCCCAAACAAGGAGAGGATGAGCGCAAAGGGCTCTGCCTCCCCGAAAGCACGCGCTGACGTCAGCCTCCTCGAGCCGGTGCTTTAATCACTGCGGGGGGAACGTTCCTCGCGCGCTCCGCGGCCGCGCTGCACAAACATCAGCATTTATGGCAAGGAGGATTTGGTTTCTTTACTGGTTAAAAGAGTAGTAAACTGGTAATGCTTTTACAAGTTGCTAGGCTGGAAGGCCCAGAGATCTGAATTCCTGCTGGCTCAGGCTAGATACAGTCAGGACAGCAAAAGGGCTGCTGTCTTCCCCTATATATTTCTACCTGAACTGAAAGCTGGAGACAAGAGGCTAGTCCAGCCACTATTTGCAGTAATACTGATAGCCCCTCTAGCCAAAACTGGGCAAAATACTCTGGAAAAAACACATACAGGGTAGCAGGCATGAGAGACAGACGACCTAGGGACCTCTGAAGGTCTTTATGAGGCACTTAAAGCGCTGAAAATTAGCAGACTTGGTTCTTGTTTCTCCTCATCTACTCTGAGCAGTTATATTCTCTGCGTATGTTGTGTGTGAGCATGTGGGAAGCAAGAGTACGGTGGAGCCACCCTGCCTTGGCTCTTTGCCATAGGTGTGCCTACATGTGAAATTCTGGCACAATAGCTGCCACAATGCATGAGCCAGGACGGATCTCGGTGGTGCCATCTGAAGTGGGATGTCAGTCTTCAGGGTGCAGGGAGGTTACCTCCCTGCAAACAGAGTTGTCCTGGAGAAGAGGGGGGAGGGTGACAGATACTAGTGATACTAGAGACTGCTGTCAGTGTAAATGCAGTCAGCTGGCCCCATCAGCTGCTCTCATTAGACCGCCCGCTTCACAATAAAGTGGTTTCCTAATTATAGCCTTTGCGTTAGCCTCCATACTGTAGTGCTGTGCGTCATCAGGTGCTGCTGCTTCCTCTGAGCCTCTCGGAGCACGCTGCCGCGGAGGGCTGTCTCAGCACTAATGCCCTGCTCGCCAGCGTAATTAAGGGAGGATTACGGAGGGATTCGTGGCGGCTGGATTTCTGCTTCACAGTTCCTGTGCGCTGTGGCTGTTGCCTCTTACAAGGTCTTAGGTGGCTAAGAGGCTTGAGGGCATTTAAAACATACACATCCACATGTACACAGGCATACTCGTAAATGTGCATAAAAATATACACCTCTGTTTCCCAGTTAGTGAACATTTCCCAGCTACGTGAAAAATTCTGTGCTGCTGGGTAGGAAAGACAGAGAGGGAGGAACTGCAAACACTGTCATTATGGATTCAGCTGGACTCCATTCTTGGTCTTTCTCCCAGCTCCATCTCTCACACCAAAAAAGCACGAAAACCATGGTCGATCCTGCAGAACACCAACCACAGAGCCACCACACTTTACTCTCTTATCTTATGAAAACAGATACTCCCTCGTAGTTGCCTCCCCCTCAAGGAAACCAAAATTACTCCTGGAGTCGAACAGCCCGCAGCTATCAGCTAAATTCAGACCACCACACAGCACGAGCTGTCCCCTGGAAAATGCTCAGAGCTTTGGGGTTTTAAATAATTAGCTTGAGGTGCTTTTTTATGTGCCTTTTTGGATTTGGAAAGCTTGTTTAATGTTTTTAAACTCTAGAGGCTGGAAACGTTTTTTACTTTTAGATGAGAATAGCAATTCTCACGTAATGGGAGTTGCAGAAGCCAGGGCCATATAAACAACACTAAATATTGTGAAATTCGTGATAAAATCATCACATTGTTGCTGATGTCATCCCACGATTTGACTTGCTAACAAGGGAACCCTGACTCTGTTTTCCTGATCTCTCTAAACCTGCCGCCTTGCCCATCTTTTTTGAAATGATGTTGCTCAAAATGACCAATATGCCCCAGTATAGAAATGTGATTCAGCCTGCTGCTCCCTAGGAAAGATTTGGTGGTATGGCCCTCCCATCACTTCTTCCAGACAAGGTTCAGCTAATGCAAACCAGCTTATTGCCACTATCTCACGTTAGCTCCCCGGGTGAAATAAGCTACATAAGCAAATACATTCTTTTCCCAGCATAAACACCTCAAAAGTAGGGTTTCTACCAGTACAGGAACATTATGTGATTTTTCATTCCACCTTTGCTGGACATTGCTATATTGATCAGCACTAGACACAAAAACAATAACCAACTACAGTTGGTGCAATCCAGCAGGAAATAGAGTTCCACAGAAGCCCGCTTTTTTGCAATTTTGGGACAATGGTGACCTAAGTCAATGGTGACCATTGTGACTTAGTGTCCTAATTTAACTTTGGGGGAATTTCTTAGGATAAGCATTTCAGTTTTCTACGTGAAAGGTTTGTTTTCAGAATGTCATAGAAATACTCAGAAGGCAGATTACAAAAAAAAAGAAACAAACTTCATTCATCTGAAATATTATGATCAATTCTAGAAAAACAAAAGATTTTTTTTCAGAGTTTTGCAACATTCTTTTTTTTTTCCCCCAGAATGAAATGAAATGAAGGCAAATTGCAAACGCGCATTTCGTCCCACAGCTGAAGCCTGGGTCTCGGTTAGAAGACAGCCCTGCTGATGGCCAATGTTTCTGCTAAGCTGGTATCGTGCAGGTAAACGGCAGAGAAGCTGCATTCCTGGCCCTCACTGCCTCCTGCCAGGTACCGCTCCTCTAGGGCGGTACCACACGCTCCTTTCCAAGCCTGCTGTGCCCATTCCCTGTGCTGGCAGCTCCTACGTCTAGGAGATACGGAAGTTCCTCAGCTGGAGCTGCAGACTGGCTGGTGACTCACTGCGCTGGGAGCTGCATTCAGAGCTCTCCCAACCCGTTCTCCGAAACAAACGTCTGAAACCTTCGTGTCCGCCCTGCTCTCTGCCTAGCTCCTATCACATGCCTTAGGAGAGAGGTCTTTGCTCCTTCCCCCAGTTTTCTGGATGAGAGAACTCCAGAGGGTAGGAGTAAGCAGGAGGAATCACCCATGCTGTACATGCAGTTGCCTGCCTACCCCCTGCACCTGCTTGCACCCCTCCCCCACCTCCCTTGTTGGCTTCCCAAAACCCTAGGAATTCTTCATCGAGGAGTTATTCCTTCCTGACAGGAGCCAAGGTGGCAGAAGCAGGTGCACAAGGTTCTCCTTCGGTTGTGGGCCCCGCTATGGTCCCTGATCCAACTGTCCTGGTCCAGGACAGCCCTCGTCCAAGGGCTCTTCTTGCAGGTGTCTGGGCATCCTCCTCCTCGTTGGGGCACTGCATGTGGGCCACTGCTCAGGTCCTGCCCTACATCTTCCTATACCACACAGCGATCTGCATACCTGTCCTTGCCTGTAATTGGTCGGAGTAGATGACCTTCCGTTTTCTAAGGGTGATAATAAAGCAGGAACCTTCAGTTTTCTGTGGGGGTCTCCACCCACCAAAACCTAAGTGAAGTGCACTGCAACCCTTGATTCTTTCCTGTGTGTTTCATTGCTTTTTGAATGAAAAGTAACTTGAAGAATTTCCAGCTGGACTTCTCTATGGAATCTGAATCTGTCCATGATCTCTGCTAATTGGATTGGTTTGTAGAAGAATGTTGCTTGTGGTTTGGATTTCTGTAGAACAGTTAATGAAGAAAGGGGAGGAAAAGATGGGATCTAACTGCAATTCTCAAGAAAAAGCTACCTGCCTCACAGCTTACCCTGTTGCACAATGGGTATAGACATTGCCCAAATTTGCAGAAGTAGTTTTGCATGCATAAGCAAATCTGTGGACTATGTGGTGCTTAATATTGCTCTGCCCTTGTATGTCAGTTGTGCAGGGAATAGGCAGCAGCATTCCTGCAACACGCCATGCCTTCTTACACCTAACTTCTGCTTCTGGCACCATTGCTCTGATAAAATTCAGAATGCAAAATGCTTATCCTGAGAATGTCTTACACACAGTACCTAACTTCTGGAAATACCATTGACAAATTGGTAAATTTAAATGAAAACTCTGATTGCCTGGGAAACCTAAGTTCAGAGGGTAAATAATTTACCTCAGGCCTAAGAGTCAAAATCAGCATGACTATACGTGCCTCTATTGACCATGGAGGTACCGTGCCCACCACCTTTTGCTCTGTGGGTTTGTTTACCAGAGCTACCTGTTGTTGTTATCCCCATGTCCTAGCCTCTGGGGCGTGTGCCATGGCTGCATAAATTATGTTGGGATGACTAAAAAGCGTTTGCTCAGGAAGCTGCAATCCCAATAAAAACACTCTAATGCTCCTTAAAACGCCACCACATCAAGAGTGAAAAATGCTGCTTGCGACTCATTTAACAAGGTCTGTAGTTCACATATGTTTTCTGTTTCGTGCTCCAGACTTGCTTCTAGCTGAAGGCAACCAGAGAGAGCCCAGCTGTGACCAATTATGGTCAGAGATGCATGGAGGTTAGAGTTTAAAAGTGGTGTAACAGCTCAGTCATTCACTCTAGCTTGGGGAAGCAGTTAAGTTTTCTCTCTATGCTTTGATTTTTCACCAGCTCTGAGTATTTTGAGGCAGATTGTCTTATTTTATGTTAGCTTCAGGCTGATGTCATGCCACTGAATCTTGATTTATAAAGGTAAGGTTACTGTGAGGCCTGTTTAGTAAAATCTAAAAAGCCAATCTGTGATTTGCTCCTAGCTGTGGCAGTCTTGCTGTGTGGTGAATATAGAGTATGGCCTGACTGCAGGTATAGTCTGGCCCTGCTGAATGTTATAGACCTAACTGAATTTACATCACTTAGTTGAGGACTGTGGCAGTTTCATTTCTCTGTGCAGGGGTCCAGGAGAGCATTAGTCTTTCAGTGGATCTGGATTTAATATTTTTAGGGCCTGGCTGCCTGAGAGTCCTGTAATCGCAGTTCAAGCACTCAGCAGAATATGTAATGTACCGTATTTGACAGGCTCCCAGTTGGACCTGCTGCAGCAGGGGCAGCCCGCTGGCATCCCGCAGGTCCTGGGCACCAGCCAGAGCGCTGGGCAAGTTCCCCACGAGTCCCTGGGGTAGGAACTTCAGGCATTGCCATGCTGGGCATGGGCCAAAAGCAGTCTGTGTATTGTGTGTGGGGGGGATAATCTCTACTCTCTCCTCAGAAAAGGGTAAAACAACTCAGAGGAGAGCAGAGGGGAAAGAGCCTCCAGGTGCCTTGTTGGGGAAGGCACAAAAAAGCAAGGTGGATGCTTCATCCTTGCCCTTCATCATCTCAGAGATGCCTGTGGGTTATTCATAGTATTATTGCTTTTTTGGGGGAGAAATTGGCATTTGTGAGGATTACATATTTGTACACTTCACAAGGGAGTATTTTTTTGACTTTAAAATAGGAAAAATATTAGTTTATTACATATGCAAGTACTTTGTGTAACCTAGTGACTGAAGCAGTCTTCTCCTGGAGTGCAGGTAAACCCTGGTGCCCCTTGCAGGAAGGCTCAGGTGGCACTTCCACGGTCAACCTTTGCGTGCTTTGCTGTTAGTCACAATCTCAGCGTTCGGGCTGCTCCTGAATTTATTTATTTGTTTCTCTTAATGAAACACTTGCCCTTTGAAATACCCAGTGCTCAGTGTAGCTGCTTCAGGCCCCTGTGTGCCTGCAACACTCATGCCTTGCAGATCACATGAGAAGCCCAAACTCTTCAGTAAGGAGATGGTAAATAAACTTTCAAAAAGAAAACAAACAAACTCGGCCATATGAAGACATTGAGATTTGGGCTCAGTTGCTAGCAGGGGTGGGCTGGATGTGAACTTAGTGAGCTGGCAGGGAGAGAGGGAAGCAATTTCTGCTGCCCACCCAGCACCTGCCTTCCTGCAGGGTCCCAACTCATCACTACGGCCACTACATGTGTGGGTTTGTCCGTGTTTGGTTTGAATTTGTTTGCCTTGGCCTGCCCTATGTCTGGCCTTCACAAGTAAGAGTATAATGTCCTGTATTTACCCTTCTTCTTCCTTCTCACCCGTACATGGTCCTGAGGTCAAGGGAGATGTTGGTTGAGGCCAAAAATATTTTAAAATGAAAAGCTTTTATAAGGATTGAGTGTTCTTAAATAAGTCGAATATACATTCTGTAAACTATAGTCTGTAATTAATGACCATGATGTAGTTCAGAAATACGAAGCAAACTTGCTCCTTGTTTTCAGCATTTCTTAGCACAGGTCTCAGTCACCAGTCTTAAAGGTCACTTTGCAATCTGTAAGCAGCTTTAAAGCCTGCATGGGCCTTAAAGCATTGGGCTTAGCCAGTGGAAAAAATCTCCTGGAACAAGGTAGGGTAACTGCCAGGAGAAAGCTGGAAAGGGGCTCTCTGATCAGTCTGTCATCTACTCCTGATACGAGCAGAGGAAGGAGAGCAGAAGGTTTTCTAGAGGCAGAGCATATGTCTGATTCTTCAGAGCTTCAGCTAATAATTTGCAGATTTATCCATTTCAGGCTTGTCTCCAAGTGACCAAATGTAAAACTTCACACTGCCTTATGGCTAACTGAATTTTGCACAAATTGGTGAGTAGTCCAACATGACAGGCTGATATTCCCCTGTAATGTAGCCCATCTTCCACCTTTTTTAGTCACCGTGGCCTATACCTCCTACCATCTGACCAGCAGTACTGGTGGTCTGCTGCTTCTCGCCAGACCCTTGTCAGCCAAAGCGTGCTATAGGCTTAGCACATTTCTTTAAATCTACTGTTTTTTCTTTCCATCCCAAGGAAAGGTGAGAGCCTAGCGGTCTCCTATAACAAAAACAATGGCACAACCATGTTGGGATGCGTCACAACACAAGGATCTCTTCCCTCCCCTTTTACACATTAAAATCTAAGCTTTGTGCTTTCGTAATGAAGGTGTTGAAAGCACAGCCTCACCCAGACCAAGGCTGTGGACAGACACCTCTTCTCCCAGCAGCTGTGGAGGGGAAGAAGGTTCTGCCCCTCTTGTCTGGTAGAATCCAATTCGGTCCCTTCATGTGAGGAGGAGCTCCAGCTGAAGCAGGAGGAAGGCGTGCAGGAGCCTGCCTGCAGGACTGCGCAGAGAACCTCAGGCGGGGGCAGGGATGATCTGGAGGGAGCTCAGCATGACCAAATGCACTGGGAAATGCCTGGTTGCTGTTGATTTCACATTATGCCCTTTGCTCTTGCTGGGTGACTCTTCCATCAAGTGCTTCTGGTATTTAACATGCTGTCTTACACCTGTCAGAAAATCTGGGACAAAAATCCACCTTGCTGCCTCCCTCCTGACTTCCTATGCTCCGTTCGCATACCCCTCCAGGATGCCATGCTGATGCCAGCTGTCAGTGATGGGCTGTGACTAATGTGCATTTTATTGAACAATAGTATTCTTGATTTGTTGTTGTCCAGCTTCAGCCCTTCTGCCATCTTCTCTTCGTGTTTCCCCACTTATTTCACGCATCCATTGCAAGTGATTAGCTCTTAGAAGCAGGAATTGCTAGTCTGGTTTCCTCAGGACATGAGGCTTCTGTGATAATGCTACATAGGTCTTCAGATAACTGTTGAATGCACTGGTTGGTGTAATTTGGCTGGTGGAAAGAGGGCTCAAAGGTAATTGAATTCCTGCAAGTTCTGTGGAAGCGGGCAGCTAGCTGGAGGGAAAGAGCAGCCATGCAGTCACACAACAGAAAGGCAAAAAATTGGCAGATACCAAAGAATTCATAAGGAAGACATGTAATAAATGTCAAGAAAGTTCAAGAAAGCATCTCAGTTTGTACCTGCAAATGACCACAATACACAAATCCGAAAGGAACCTAGACTTTTTTTTAGATGTGTTATGAAATAACGGTAATAAAGGCAGCGTGTGCTAATGTGTTTTCCATCCAAGAGGGTAGTTCCAGAGCAGCATCTTTCTGTAGTCTTGCTGAGTTTGGCACTTCTCTATAGATTTTTCTGGCACTGTCTTGTAAAAATCTTATTCAGTCTTAATGCTCTAATTTTGTCACTTTCATTTGAAATGGTGGCATAAGAGGGCTCAGAAGGACATTTGGGTTTTCTTCATTGTTCCTGCTGGCCCTTTACAACAGGGTTCCCAGAGGCTAAGGGCAATCTCCATGTTGCATCATTGGGATCCACCAGAATGACCGTTTGGGATTAACGTGTTTCCTGTCTGTCTCTTACCCAGGTCTGTGCAACTGAGGAGACCTGATCATCCATAAGCTCATCTGACCTTTGCAGCACTTGAGAACTGCCAGAACACAAAATTTTCCTCCTAGCTTTTCATGCCTTGTCAGTGCCAGATTCCCAGCTCTCTCCTACACCATTCCTGTTCCAAGGACAAATTCCTCAAAGGGGTGAGATGACACATAACCATGGGTAACCTCCAGAAAAAAACCTCAACTGTTTTGCAAGTGGCAGGTAACAGATCCAAACTTGGCTCAAGATTTCTGGCTCCTAGTGGCAAAAGAGATAAGTACAGTACTGAAAGTCAGTGCAGGGTTAATTCTTTCTCTGTCTCCTTCTCTATCTTATTTTGTTTCCTCCCCTCTCTTGCAGAAAGGCTCCTTTTCACTGCAGGAGACTTCTAAAAAAACCAAAAGCCTTGTGCAGTAGTTCACCTGTCATGTTTTGTGGAGCGGTGCCATGTTACGGAGATAAACATCAGTGCTTAGCTTACAGATTGTCTCAACACCAGGGAGGCTGTTATAGGGACAGGTTTAATAATTAATTGCTGCTTTCCCTAGACTATGCATCCTGGGTACCTTACGGAGCATATTGTGCACTGGGTAACAGGAGGAGGCCGGGGAGACAAAGCATTAGAAAAGGTAGAGAGACTGAGATCAAATGACATTCTTCCTCGTGCTGTGGTAGAAACTGGTATATACTTACCTGACCCTGAGAGAAGGGTGCCGGGAGCTGCTTACAAGTTCTTGAGGCCAAACTATTTGTATGCCAGGGTTGTAGCTAAGTAAATGACTCTTCTAGAGCAGGTATCAGGAGAAATGGGAGAGATCAATTCCTTGGCGTTCCTCTGTTGTATCAGCCCGAACAGATGTTGACCTTATACTTTTCTTAACAGATTTTGGGGTGCAAGGGGGTGGATGTCACCGCTCCTACCCTTGCTGCTGCCGCCTCTCCCGCTGGAGCAGGATGCTGCTGGCCCCGCGGTAGCTGCCGGCTGCCCTGCCATGGGGCCGCCACGGGCCTCCCCCTGTGCCACGGGGCCTCCTGTGCCACTGACTCGATGGGCCTGGGCAGTTTGGCTTGTGCTGGGGCCTGTCCATGCCTCGAGAGGACCTCTTGTGCTGCCCTGACGCCGGGTGCTGCAATCAGGGTTGCATATAGGCCAAAGGGGGCATGGGGGCTGCCTTGTAATACTGTGCTGCCTAAAAATGGTCCTGAAATGTTACGCTGTATATTCTTCTCATCTATGATTAGCGCTCTGTTTTTCTATAAAAGCCACAGACCTAATGAAATTCAATGCCGCAAAGAGTAATAAGAAAAATATTGCTGCATCGAGCCCCTTAGTGACCACAAGCCAAAGAGCAAACACAGACTCTGCTCTGTCCATGGCCGAGCATCTGCGTGTATTTCTGTATCCGCCTGGGGCATTTTCCCATGACAGTTGCCATCACTTAGCAGCTCCCTGGGGGCCTGTGTGTTACGATAGAGGTGCCAATAAGAAAGGTTAATGTGAGCCCACACAGTAGGGATGACAGCAGAGGGTCACGGGCCTGGCCAAGGAGGTGGCACTCAGGAGAGGACCAGTCCAGCTTGGAGAGCACAAGGTTTGTAGGGAAGGACAGACCCCCCAGTATATCAACTGCGCCTTTCTACAACTAATGCTTGTTTTCTAAATTGCTGCAAACCCATAAAGGGCTTCTGCTGAAAGGTTATTAATGATGTGTTATTAATGTTATGTTATGTTTATGTTAGAGTACAGGTATAACCTTGTTAGCAGTGCTTGTTTGTTAAAATGTGTGGGAAAAAATATAAATGTATATCACTTAATAGCATGGAGTTGCACATTCTGGCAAACCTGTGGTTAGCAATGCTATCTTGCCAACTCCAGTACAGCGGCATGATCCTACCATGCAGGTTTATTTGATCACACGTGCGCATTTACTCATATGAATAGTTTGATTAATGAAAGGAACTAAGTGACGGATGTGTTTAAAACTCCTGCAAGGATAAGACTTGCGATAGCTGCTGATGCCATGCTGTGAGCTTAGGCGGCTGCCGCTCAGTGCATGTGTTACCCTTGTTCGAAGCTTATTAATGTTCTGGGTAAGATGCAAAGCCTATTTTTCCCACGTCTTTTTTCTTTTGCTGAAGAGAATCTTGATTTCTATGAGTCAGAAAGTGTTCTTTACTAAGCATGTCAACTCAGATGGATTTGAAAAATACGTTTCCTTATGAATTGTAGATGGGTCTGAAGCTTCTTTGACAAGTACATTACGCAAATTGAAATAATAATAATGGATTTGGGCAGTTAGCTTGCTTTTACAGATGGGTATGATGCTGTTGGGCACATTTTTCTACTGCTGTTGCAAAAGGAAGGAACTCTTGAGCTGAAAGGGGGGTTTAATAGAGGAAATTTACTAGGGATTGGACTGACTTCTGTAAGGAACACAGATTGCAAGGTAAAGCTGTGCTTGGCAAGCTTTCTCTTACGGCAGAATCCTCAAAGTATAAATCATCCTGGGCCAACTGAAGCTGCTTTTACACTGCTTGAATTTCTTGCCTTGCATTTTATAATCATTTTTGGTGGGTTTTATCAGCTCAACTGCTATGGAAAATCAGCCTAGTTTGAAGCACAGCAATCTGTAAGGCTCTCCACCGTAAGACATTTGACCTCATTAAGTGTCTCTGGCATAAAGAGAGATTTTTAAAATACGTACTGGCAAGCTGTGTGCGAAGAAGCCGTAAAAGCAAGGATGAGATGAGGGAGCCGTGCTCTCAGGGTCTGAAAGGCAACAGACACCCTGTGTGACTCCACGGCGTCAGAGGTTTCGGACAAGTGCCAGGACACGCAATTGTGAGCCCGTAATTGGCTTGTAAGATTAAATGCATTTGAACGTCAGTTCCATCTCTGATAAAACAGCTTTACCCTGTCCCTTCCTTTGCTATAAGTGCTCATGCTCTCACTATCCTGCAGTGCTCTTTTCCTCATGATAACCATTCAACAAATGTTGTATGTTTATATACATATGTATAGTGTGGGGAGAAAAAAAACAGCTCATTAAATCTTTCAGTATTTTTGTAGGAAGAGCAGTCATTAAAATTGTCCTCCTTTCACCTGTGGGAATAAGGGAGAACAAGGAGTGTAAGTGGCTTAACCCTAGCAAATTAGCAGCAAAGCTATGATGGTGCTCTTGATTTCCACAGATCCTCTAAAGACTCTTAAACATCGCAGTCCTTATTCACTGAGTTGAACAGCTTTGGTCTTACAGCACGGGTATGGACTTGGATGTAGCATGTAATAGGATTTAAATTTTCTGGCTTTTTTTTTTTTTCCTTTCCAATCTCTTTGAAAATAACTGCGAAACACTGGAAAGCGTTAAGGCTGTTGAGTTTTCAAGTGTAAATTTCCTCGTGCTTGAATGGTGTAAATGAAGTGCGAGCTGCTGATCTGCTTTGCCCATCAGCATTTGTAAAGCACATCCATCTTTGCGTGCTGCAGTGACGGGCGAAGCAGCGCGGCGGTGCAGCTGCTTTCCCGCTGTGCCGCAGGGAACGCACGCCGCACCGAGTGCTGCCAGGAGCGCGGTCCTTCCCTTTAGTCCTGGGAAGTCTCCCCTGTACAGCGAGCTCCGTAGATGGAAGCATTTAAGAAGAACCATCTTGGTATTCATAGCTATGTCCAGGAGCATAGGGCTCTTTCCCATCCTCTTTACATTTAGCAGGTACCTTGTTGTAACTATAGTGGCGATGTTCTGCCTTGAATTACTAAGCGACAACAAAATTTGTTTTATTGAGGATTTCCCCCCAATTCCATGTGACATCATGGTTCAGTGCCATAGTCTTCCTTGGAACGGACTTTTTAATGGGTGCCAAACCCGAAGCAAATGCTGGATTAGGCTTTCTGAATTTTTATTCATCTGACAATGACATGTCATGGACATGTAACTCTATCTAGATCAGAAACTAAGGCAGCAGCCCTGGACAGGCACTCCTTGTCTCATGCATCCTGGAACAACCACAAACTACATTAAAGCAAAAATTACTTGAGAGCATGGGGCTACTTTCAAATCAATGCAACCTCTTCCAACTATTCATTTTGATGAGTTCTATGAAAAAATGAATTTTAAACTTCGATTGCTATTCCAAGGTCATTTGTATTTTGTATTGAAGCCTGTGCAATGACTCACTCCTTACTCCATTTACTACTGATAAGAATAGATCATCTCTAGAATTTTATTTCTGCTGAGGAGTTTTCTAGGAGCTGGATATTGGATAATTAATTTTATTGGGACAATAAATTAAAAAAAGGAAGGACCATGTCATTCTTTTTCAGTGATACTTCTTCTAGGGATGACAGTCTAATAACTTACAGGCATACAGCAAACTCCTAAGTATAATCAGTTGACTTGTTGTGCTGGGTAGATGGAACAATAATAGCAGTATGGATATATGCAGCCACTGAAGAAGCATAGAAACTTTATTGCAGCCTTAAATCAGTGATACACATTTGACAGCCATTTGAGCCAAAAAAGTTCATATGAGAAACCTTCCTTGGATGTGGTAGCTACTCTGTGTATTTCTAAAAACTCTTGTATCCAAATGATAAAAAAGCAGAGATATTGTCTGCCATTACCAGAGGCATCTTGGACCTGAGGAGGCCAGAGATGTGGCTGCTGGCCTGAATTCTAGGCCTAAGCCTTTAGCAAGTGCTACTGGCAGAATTAACCAACGTGAACGGTGCTGCCGACATGGTAGCCACTGGCCAGTAAGCCAAGCAAGCTGATGAAGCATCTTTTTCTGTTGGTCTTATTAAGGTAGTTTCCCACTGATGCATATGCAAAGACATCACAACTTAGCTCATCAGCTGTGATTTCAGACTGGGGAACACATGCACACACATCTGTCCATTTTAGGGACCATAATGTGTTCTTGAGAATTTAGGCCACAGGTTTTGAAGGGAAAATCTGCTTAGAGGCTCAAATATTCATAAAACTCCTAGCAAATATAAAGAGAGACACTGCGTGACAGATGTGCACACACAGTTAGAAGGAATTGCCGCAGATGACTCGCTTGATATGGGTGAGCGTTTCCCTGCTTGTGGCACAATAGCCTGTCCTTTGTAGGGAATTTTCTGTAGTTTGGTTCTGGGTGTTTTAGGCAATGACCTAAAGCACCCTACTTTGAGAATATTATCATTGGGAAGTGTTAATCTTTTGCTGGATAGTGCTGAAACCAGCTTTCTGCCAGTGCAACTCCACCAGAGGAGACAGAAGTACTGAAGTTGTAAAGGAGAAGGGAGATTTGCGCTCCCTCGAGATTTGCAGGGACCGAATGCCTTTGTGCAGGAGTTCAAGGTAACAACCTGGAACTTGGTGTTCCGGATGGGCTCGAGATTCGGCAATAATCACACCAGAACGAGGTGACTACATCGAGCACTTATTCAGGTGAAAGCACATAAAAGGAGCAGAGTGTGGATACCTACTCACAAGGTGATACTTGCCAGCGGGATACTGGACCCGAACATCCTCTCGAGCTGGCAGATCAGAGAGAGTTGCTGACCGGCTCCCGCGGAGACAGCGCAGGCCTCAGGGTTAGGAGTTTCTCCTTCCCCTGCTCTCTCCTCACCATCCTCTCTGTGCCCGGTGCATCCTGGCACAGTGCGACCCAGCAGGCAGCCGGGGGTTGGACACACTCTGCCTTCAGCTGCGCAGCTCTCCCCCCGGGGTTCGCAGGCGCGCGGGGCATTCGGGGGTCCCGGCCCTCAGTTTGAGGGTCCTGCCTTCCTCCTCCTCTTCCTCATTTCCAGGTGTTTGACCTCCACAGATAGTTTGGAGGACGGCTGTGGTTAAGCTGGCTACGAGCCTGGTGGAGCGGCCGCCTTCAACAGGTTTTCAGAGGGGGCTGCCTGTGAACCGGGCTGAGCAGCTGCATCCAGGCTCCTTATCGCTCAGTCCAGGAAGGCAAACACCTTCCCTCTCAAGGTCTGGCCTCTGCTTCCCACAGGAGATTTTTATGACGCTACAGATCATAGAAATTTCCATCTCCAGTACACTTGGGTAGGGCAAGGTGAAGGTCTTCGATGCCAAAGCAAGTCAGAAGTCAGAGCGGGAGAGGAAAGTGAGATGGGTGTATCGGAGCCCCAGCGTTGTGTATTTAGGTTCTCCCCACTGGAAAATCCCTGATCTGGAGCCTCCCCTAGGCCCTGCCAGTGAGCTGGCGTTTGTGGAGCTACAAAAACAACCAATGTGCAGAGTCATGGGCACCAAGTTTCCCTGAAGCTCTGGGCGTTTTGCAGTCTAAAGGTGAATATAGTATTTTAGTATTGATCAATTTGGCAGAAATAGAACCCCCCTTAACTTGATTTCTTCCCTATTACTCTAATCATTGGTTAAATCTCTTTGGCCAAAGCACCATTTCAGGGGCTGATCATCCACCAGAATCTCAAATGTTTTTTAAGCTCGTGGTTTTCAAGATAAAATAGTCCAACATCTGGTACATACGGACAAGGTTCCTTGCTCCAGGTTTTTACTTTCACTGCTTGCCACATGGGAGTTCATATTCCTTGTTTATGCCAGCTTCATCTTCACATAAATAATCCTAGCAGAGTCTCTTAATAGTCTTTTAGTGTTTGCTAAGGAGAAACTTATTTCAAGCTCTTCGGTTCTTCCTTCTCGTTTGTTTCTTTATTATTACCTACTAGTTTAAATGAGGAGAGAAGGACCTTCTCCTTGCTGAAAATTGAATGGGCTCTTCAAATACTGACTCTGAGCCACACATTTAGACTCCTCTAATGCTTTCAATATGCTGGCCCTGGGACTCGTGGGCAGGGACTGTGAGTCACAGGTTTGTCTTGCCTGGATTAAACTGAAAATATAGGAAACACAGTTCAAAAAGTAAACAGTCCTAAAATCTAGTGAATATACAGAACTTATATGTTGTCACAAAATAGTACCAAAGCAAGCACCTCAAACTGTAAAAACACGTTTTTTTTTCCCCCTAGATGCAGCTTCCTGAGAAAGCAAAGAGTTCACCATCCTCCTGTGATCAAAATTCCCTCTAGCAGCAAGAAATATACTCTACTTTAAAATGTAGCTGCATAACAGCAGGGAAAAACTGCACACAAAGGAATCTGGCTTTCTAAGAGCTGAAGTGCTGAGCTGGCCATCTTGTCCTGGCAGAGGAAGAGGATCATTCCCTCTCTGGAATGAGACCAAGGAGCCAAATTTTGTCATGGCTTCACCCGAACAAGAAAAATACGGCACAAAGTTGCAGAGCAAGTAGATTTAAAAGTGTAAAGGAATAGAAATGTTTCATAGGACTTGACCTGAGGTCTGTGGAAAGGAATGCTGACTACGAGGGAGAAGGAGAGAAGGAAAAAAAGAATGGAGAATTGGAGGGAAAAAGGGAAAAAATAGACTGAAATGTTAGGCTAATGGGGATGGTGTCACAGCTCTCCCTCCCTGTCCCCATGTATATTCCCCATTACTGTTGTTATTTATTCAGGTATCCTTTGCAGTAGAGCTACATCTGGGACCCTGATCCTGGAAGAGAACGGGGCGCTTGGAAAGCCAAGTGCAGGGCTCTCACCAGAGATTCAAAGCTGATCTTGGCGGCGTCTGGTCAGTACAGAAGGAAGGAAATTCCTCTGCGTGAGGCTGGCTGAGAAAGATCCACACGAACACTTATCTGATGCAGCAGCTTTCCTTAGAACACATCATGGGTTATTCTTCAAGCCAAGGCATATTTTATGTTTTCTTTTCTTCAAAGCCAGCATTCAACACAGGTGAAATTTACTTTCCTCTCTATCATAATCATGAGATTTTGGCTGAGAACTTTTTTCCTTGAAGCCAAATTCAGCTCTTTGTTTCACCCACTTGTAAAAACACCTAATTTTCCTAACACAAACAAACGTGAATTTGGTCCACAGTGAAGCCAGGGGCACTAAGGAGCCTGAATTTTCTAATGACGGAGATAGGTGTCTGCAAAAGAAGTGTCTGCTTGAAAAAGCTGCCCATTCCTCAGGAGAACCTGCTGATAAGAGCCCAGGTTGCTAAGCTCCTGGGAAAGTAGGGCAGGTGGCAATAAAGCGGCTTTGGGAAGGTTAGCCTGATCGCTCACATCATTTGACAGTAAAGTCTGTAGATCAGTAAGTTTCCCCTACCTCTTTCCCCCAAAGAAAAATTTATTTTATTGTTCTGGGCTTGGGGGTTAATTTATATATAAAATATGTTATACATATATAAAATATATAATTTAATATATTTTATCTCTTAAAGACTCTGGGCAGATGAAAAAGTATGTGGCAGCCTGAAGTGCCAATGGTACTGAGAGCCAGGCTGGCACGGACCACAGGGCAGGGAAACAGGGATGTTGTGCTCAGATCTGGAGGAGGGTGTGTTTTTTTTAATCTAATGTTTAAATATTCAAGGCATATATGTAAAACCCAGACATTCTGAATTATTTATTACTACTTTTAATTAATTACAGTAGCCCTTGACGCTTTTTAACATGAAAATCAAGCAACTCGTTTGATTAACCAAGTGCTCCTATCAGGTTGGAGAAGGTTTTAATTAGTTAAATTTGGTAATCACAAAGCCTGTTCAGTGCTTACCTGCTGTGGAGCAATAGAAGAGTTTATTTTGCAATAAGATTGCAACAGAGATTCTTTCTTGGATTTTTTTAAAGTAAGTTCTATATGTTTAATAGTCCTATAGAACTTACTTAAAAAAATCCAATGCATGCAATGACATGCATTTTTTCTTGTGTTTTTGCCTTTAATATCTAGCATGTCATTTATTGGGGAAATATATTTTATACTACTAGGAGAATGGATGATTTTATAGCTGAAAGTTACAAGTTTACAGTTAAATGGGAATCTCTTTCTACTGTGGTGTATTCTTCTCATATCTCCCGAAGGTTGAAAAGGACAAAATATCAGAATTTGGGGCTGTATTAGCGAATAGAGGCTAAGGAAAATAGTTAAAAAACAAGACTCTTTAAAAGTATTTTTTCTAGGAAAAAAATGACATAAAACACTATAAAAAATAAATCTGTGTTGTTCCAATAAATGTAACTGTAAAATAAATTTCGAGTCTGGTACACTGTGAGAATGGGGGAAAAATCCAATGCAATTCATCTGAGAAGCCTATTTTGTAACTTTAAAAGATGGGACAATCTGCAGTAGAGTCATGTTCAAGAAATATATGCAGTGCTCACAAGAGCTCCAGCCTGGCATGGGTGTGTATGAGCTCTAATAGCAGACTCCTCTGCAGGGTAAATGAGGGTAATTGCTCTTAAATCAATGACCCAAAATCTGGCAATTTCTCCAGGCAGAGGATCTGCCTGTACGTGTTTTTCATAAGACAGGTACAGAATGGGTAAAGTGCCCATGTTTCTCCCTCCCTGCTCTGATCTAAAGGTCTCGTCTCTAGGTGGGAGTTGAAAGAGGTATTTAATCCACATGCAATGCTGAGTGCTGGAGCTTGGTGTTGAGGTCAGTAGTTAATTAAATGCCTGAAAACTCTTTTCTCCTTGCCTGCCAGGTGGTAAAAACCTTCAGTCACTCTTCACCTGCTCTAGACCCAAACAGCAGCCTGGAGGTAGAAGGGACATAACCACAAAGAAATCACAAGTTCCCGCTTCCTCATCTAAATTATGGTGTTTAAAGATATTTTGCAAAAGTACGCAGCATTCTTTTAATAAGCCAGTTCTTGCCTTTTATAGGCATCCCATTCCACCCCCCTTAGAAAACTGCAGATGCATTATATCAGTGTTAGGGGTGTTATTTATCATTATCTCTACTGGGAAATCAGTTGGTGCTGCAGAGGATAACAACAGACACTTAGAGCAAAGAGGAGATGATATTCTCCTGTGGTGATATTGATTGACACGAATAAATGGTAAATACATGGTCAGAGAAAACCCCACTGTTAGCTTAGCAGGATTGACCTTAAACAGCTGTGTGGGCCTATTTATATTCTGGCTTCAGCCTGCCATCAAAGCAAAAGCAATGGGTGCAGTACGCATGTGGGCTGAGTGCTAGCATTAAACTTGCATTTGCATCACTTTTGTTTGTTTTTATAAAAATGCTCTTGGGTCTGTTTGCTTGAGCAGCGAAGCAAGAATTTCATTATTTAATATGAGACTCTGAGGCCTGGAGTGGAATAGCAGCCACTCCTTTAGTGATCCTGCAGTCAAAAAAACAACGTTAAAGTACAGCAATATTTCTTTCTTCTCTCCAGAAGCCTCACCATGCACAGAGCCTGCTGCGTGTCCCTCAAGCAAAAACAGCTACCAGAGTTCCACTACACTTCTAATCCCCACTTTGGCCTGTGGATTTGTCTCATTTGTAGCATTTGGTGCAGGTGGAGGTGATTTCCTGTGTGATTATTTTAATTTACAGCTCCAGAGGTCACAGTAACATTAGCAAGGCTCTTTGCTGGGTACTGCACAAACACCTTGAGAGCTGCTGTACCTGCCCTGGATGAGACCCGACCCTAGCCTGGGGCAATTAGGAATCCCCTGATATTCTCTGTAATGAAGATACCGTGCCCCAGCTTCATTCCAACGCAGGTAACCACTTTGTCTGTCCACAGTTGCTGGTGGCGTGGCCAGGACGCAGCGCGCTCCGTTCACGAGCCGCTCAGCAGCGCTTAGAGCCCAACGAAGGGCACTTCCCAACCTGCCAAACGAGCAGATCCCACTGAGCTGCTCCGCATTGCACCACAGAATTAGCTGCAGCTTGGATGAAGCTTCTCTTCCACTCAGTGAAAAGCCTAAATCTGCTTCCTCCAACCTCAGTAATAAATTGTTGCTGCTTCCAGGGCAAATCTGGTTCCAGCCTTTCCCTAGAGGATGTGCTTTGGAGTTAGGGGATAAAATCCAATAGGAGAGTGGGAGAATGTTTTTATATATGATTTAATGAGAAACTTTCTTCAGGCCCTAGCCCTGTCAATATTAAAAACGTGGGTTGTTGTTTTCTGGATGGGGACCATTTGCATTTTTGAGGGAACCTAGCAACAGTCTTATAAAAGAAAAATAATTAAAATGAGGTACACTATTGGAAATGCAAGGCTGAATTATGATCTACTGGGGGAAACTATTGTGTGTATGGCGAGTGATATCCCTTAGCAACTGACTCTCTACAAGAAGATAGATTAATGTCATTTTTAAATAATTAACTATGTTAGTGCTTGCAAATAGTTCAATTTAAGCTGTTCAAAAAATTTTAGGGAGACAATATTTAAAGATTTAACAAAGTATCAATCAAAGTGATGGACATTTTCTCTTGGGTAGGTCAGATATGTTTACATTTCATGGTGTCAAAAATTGAAAATGAGTATGAGAAATTTAAAAGGAAAAATTACACTTAACACATGTTACTGAGAAAGCAACCACATAATATATATTGGAAGAAACATGGAGATAAGGCCCAGGGGAAAATAACCCGAGATGAAGCAAATTCCCCACCGCCCCTGTTAATACATGGTATATTTTAAGGCAGATAGAACAGTCCCAGCTCAACCACAACTATGCAGGAATCAAAGCAGGTCACACGACACCAGGTACATGGTTATCTCCTGTGATGCCGATGGGACTCCTGGCTGCCTGTGCGGGGTGCTGAGCTGTGGTCAGCGCATCCCAGCAAACCCACCTGGGCCGCCTGTCACCGCGTGAGAGCGCAGTGACAGCCGGCGGGGCAGGCACGGTTGGGGATTCTGCTTTGCACTTCATTGCTTTGTGTTGTGTCAAGAGGTTTTTGTGACCTAACCACTGCAACAAAAGCCCCGGTGTGGACGCCATTATGCCAGCAAAAAAACAGTGTTTGATGTTATGGCTTACGTGGCTTGTCACGCCAGAACGTATTTTCCAGGCAGAAAGCACTCTAATGGCATAGGAGGAGTTTGCCGGGGTAGCTCCGCCAGCATGACAGAACTTCCAAGTGTAAACAGGAGCTTGGCTGTTACTTAAGCCAGTCAGTGTGTCTTTAACCGCTCCGGAAGGTGAATTTTGTTTTCCCGAGCCTCCCCTTCCCTGCTCACGCCCTGGGCCTCGTTCCTGCCCGTGGCCCGAGCAGCAGGGCTTCGCCGGGCACTGGCGCGAGGGGACGGGCCCTTCTGCAGGGAAAGGCTGAAGCGCTGCCATTCGAAGGCTGCTCGGCTACAAGAGGGCAGAGTAATGAGGAAAGCAACCCAGGGGGAGGTACAGAACCGTGCAAACAGTAATCCTTTTCCTGCTTTTATTTCCATGTCCGTATGACTTTTTCTGACACTCTCCAGCATGTGGGTGCCACGGGGACCAAAGGGAAATACCTCTGCCACTTCTGTATTTAAAAGTGGGTGTTTGGGATGATGTGGGCAGGTAAACCAAGAGATACCTTTCAGTCTGTGCCATTCTGTAAATCCTTTGTTTTAGCAAGAGAGGAGAAGCAAGCACGTGACTGACTGTCACTCGCAAGTCAGCGTGCGAGCAAAAAGGCTTTTACGGTTTCTGAAGTAAAAGATCGTGCAACGATATAGATGGTCAAAACTTTGGACATGAGGTGTTTAATTGGAGTGGGAAAAGCAGATGAGAGAAATCCCAATTCCTTAACATCCCACAGCTCTAAAGGGAAGTCTGCAGGGCTTCTGAGCTGCGCCAGGAGGGAGAGCGCTCCTGCCTGTTACTAAAAGCCGAGCGCAGAGGCTGCAGTGTGGGACAGAGGGAGATGTTCCCTGGGGCTGCTGCGGCCTCCCGCGTGCAGCGGGGGCTGCCCAATTGCAAGGCCTGCGCCAGGGGCCAAGGCGACTGGCCCTGCAGCAGGACCCTGGGTGTCGACCTCGACGCTCACAGCGGCTTGTGCATCTTGTATCAGACAGCAGGCCCTTTATGTACGATGCAAAGTACTGCTGACAGCAGGGACGAGCAATACGGGCACAGGAAAGATAAGTGCATCGATTCCCGTGAAACAGAGTAAGCCTGAGGCACCTGCATTTTTTTCAAGGTCTAACTGTAAGCATATACGCACTGTAGTGACTGTTTTACAGGACAAAAGGTTTTATATGATGGAGTTCAATCTGCTTGATGAAAGAAAATTGGAAAAAAAAAAGCTTTTAATGCACTGTAATCTAAAAATGCCTTTTTTTTCTATGTTTGCCTTTTATTATTTGTTCTGGGTTCAACAGAAAGCAAGGTATTAGTAGCGTAATCTTTGGATTCTGATTGTTTTCAGTAAAATCCATACTTTGCAATGAGCTTTGCTGCATGAGTCATGACTAAGCTCTGAATAATTTGTATTCTACTACAATTTCTAAAGCATTTTCCAGCTTAGTGCTTTCTCCCTTCTCTGTTGTGGTTGTCATTATAAATTTAAAAGCAGATACCCTGACAAGAGGATTTCTTGCTGCCCAGGGCTTTCCTACAGAGATATTTGGTGATATGAGCAATTCCTTTTAGAATTTTATTTTTAACACAATTATGCAGCTACCAAATGCACCACATCTTTCTTCATTAACAAGCTCACTGCTATTTACTGAAATGTATTTTATTGGATTTTATGCACAGAGAAGAGGGCAGTGTCAGAGCTGTCAGTGGCTGATCAGGACCAAAAACCATTGAACTTGCAGCCTCACACCTGGGAATGGAATCATAAATATCTGCCCAAAACCACAAAACATCTTCCTAAGCATACACATTTTAAAGGGCTTGCCAAATCGAAAATGTGGTTACCTAAGATTATGCAGAGTGAGCTAATCATCTACAGCAAGTACCAAAAGGCATAACAAATATACAGATGGCTAGTGGGAATCTTCCCTTCCTAAATGAGTAAGAGAAAACAGAGTTTACTATACACTTTAGCAAACAAAGGCAACTAACTCAGAAGAAAAGGATAAGGCTGAGTCATAGCAGAGAATTTGCAGCGGTGTTTTTGACCCCTGTGAAAGAGATAAGCTGCTCAGTGGTTGCTGAAAGCCTTCTGCCAGGATCACTGATCAGCCAGTGAAAGCTCCTTCCGATTAGGGAGTGCTCATATTTTAACGTGCAGTTATGTGAACTTACAGCTCTCCATCTCTCCAGCTTTTCTGGTCACCCAGTTGGAATCAGGATGCTCAGTAATGTTTTTAATTTTTGAAGGTCCGGGGGAACAGCCCACAACGGGGCTCAGCTTGGAAGGTGGGTTCACATGGCTTAATTCCAAAACCCTTCTCAGGAAGGGCAATATTTGCAAACAAGCACATTTGGAGGGGCCATGCCAAACACACGGCCTTCCTTTTCCCCATTGCTGTGTGTGCCCGAAGGGACAAACAGAAGTGTCCTAACCCTGGAATGCAAAGGGTCTTAGGGAGGGGAATATTTCTTTCTTACTAGCTACATCATCTCTCTGTCTCTTCATATCTATCTCAGTTTTCTGTATTTTGTTTCTCTGGGTCCCATTCACTGACTCAGCTGCCCACACGCCGGGTGCAAGGCCTAATCCAGGGGCAGAAGGCTGCGGTGCTCCCACCCCTTGTGCCTTTGCACTGGTACAAAAGCAGCTTTGCCCTTCTACTTCTGCCACTGGGAAAAGCATGGAAGCTTTGAAAATAAAGTATCTTATCTTCGAGTTGTGATAAAGCCTCAATCACTCAGCTGAAACTGCCTGGATGTTCTAAACTTAGGAGCATCATCCCGCCAGAGATGTGTTCCTGAATGGTAAATTTAGGCTAATTGGAGGCATCTCCTTTAATTTAGCATGCTGAGGTTACTAATACAGATCAAGAGCTAAAAATTATCTGTGGAGATGATGTATGCTAAATGCCTAAGTGATATCTTAACCTATAATTATATGAGTTCTGTTAATAGCGAATAATTCAAGTCTTTGGGGATTTCGGCAGTCTAATGGGCTGTAGTTATTTCCAATTTACATTATGGTTGCTAGGTTTCATTAAAAAATAAAAGAAAAAAAAAGGAAAAAAGGAAGCTGTAGAGTGTGGCAGAAGAAAACTGGTGTTCGAAGTTATCACCCAGGAATCAAAATATGAAATGTAAATCAGAAGGTGTCCAAGCAACACACGGACACCAAGGCTGAGTGTTGATAAGAAGCAAATATTGTAGGAAGCGAGCGGGTTTGCAGAGGCTGTTAAAGGCAGGCGGCACTGCTAGCAACGAGCTCTGTCATGGCCATACCTTAAAGGCGGCCCTTCTATATCACAGAAGGAGTCCAGACCACCTTACCATCCCCAGTTAAGCATTGCAGCATCCTGTGGAACTATTTACGCCCCATTATCGCTGTGTTGCAGGTGGCAGTGCTGCACCAGGGAGCTCCGGGCACCCCCGGGGCTGTGCAAGGTCTCCGGTTGCCCTCTGGCAACCGGACCCGCTCGCCCGTCCCCTCCCATCCCCTCTTTGTGCTTCACGTTTGGGTCCCTGTGCCGCTGCGGGAGCAGAGCCGCCTTTGGGGCTCGCGCCCAGGCGCTGGGCACGCGTGTGCCCATGGTGCGCGGGGCAGCACGTGCTTCACTCCAGCCTGCCCGGAGCAACGCGTCTGCCACGCTCACGATGCTCGAGGCTCTCCAGCTCCTTCCAGCCTTTCCATCTGCAGAGGAGCTATTTCGGGATCAGCCGGCATCAACTGGATTATCTGATAGCTAATAAAAAAAAAAATCCACACAAATAAGCCCATAAGAAAGATCACCCTGTCTTCACAGTTTGGTCTAAGCCAAGGTATCTGGCATGTTTTGATTCCTAAATTTGACTGTAAATTACTTGCTATTTCTTCTGAAGTGTACTTTAAATATAAGGAATATCCACTCTTATAAGCAGATTAATGGATAAAATAAATGTTCTTCTGTACCTAAAAATTAGATATGTCATCATATTTTAATAACAGTGATTCACAGTTACCTCTTCTAAGTTCAGCTTCAAACTCCTCACACACATATCATTTCAGTTTTTGAATCTAAATTAAATATCTAATTTTCTCTGAAAAGATAATAATACTGTGAGTCTTTTTAATTTCAATAGCATGAAGTGCTGCAGTTTCCACATTAGCGAATGAGCCATGGGATGAAAAGATACAGCTAAATATTTCTTTCTTATGAAATAGGTTTTCCCAACAGCTCCCTTTTTTTTCCCCCTGAATCAAAACAACCTCTTACATCCAGCACTGAAATACGCGCATCCATTTTGTAACATATTGCTAAATATCTCCTGATTTACATAAGAAGCAACAGCAGAACTCCAGACACTTACATTGTGTTTGTTAAATTATTATTATTACTATTATTATTAGGTAATTACATCATGCAGAAAGAGCAAATCCAAGCTCTCAAAGTGCTGATTGTGAAGTATGTTAAATTACAGCGCTGCCCGCACTGCGGGGCAGGGTGCTCGGTGCCGAACACCCCATCCCTCCGACTGCGGGAGAGAGCAGAGCATCACTGAGCTCCTCTGCGGAAAACCAGGGAAGGGGGGACACTGGGGCCGGCGTAGCCCGCGCTGTGTCCTGGGCTTGCATGCAGAGGCTCTGCATCACGCACGGGGATGTGGGAGCAGCACCTGGCGCTCCGGGTGAGGATGCGTTGTATTAAATGATCCAGAAAACGGACGTGTTTTGGGTTGCTTTTTCACTCTGGATGCGCAAGGAGTAGGAAATCCTTCCCAAGCTTGTTTTTACAAATGAGCATCAGCAGTCTGGAATCTGACGTGGGTGCCCACGCTGTGGCCATCAGTGACCCCCCCACAGGTCTGAGCCTCACCCTTAAAGCCTGGCTTGTCTCTGAGCACCCTGTTTTCCAGTAAAACAGTTCTCAGTTGAACAGTTCGGCATTTACCATTTGTTAAACACGTCCAGATTGCTAGGAGAGAGGTGCTTTATTGCTACAGAGCTACGTTAAGCTATAACAATATGAATCAATACAAACCAATAAATAATTAGCCATCTTCAGACACCTAATGCCCACTGCAACTGCCATTAGCAAGAGCTTTGAGGCTTGTTCACCAGTCTCTTCAACATATTATAAATTCCCCACGGAACAATCAGATGTCCCAGAAGGGCCAGCGCTTGTGCGTACACCCCAGGCCTATCCCAGCGCCGACACCACTGGGGTCTTTGTGTGCAAACGTTGCATCCTGGGAATGTGGCGAGGACGTGACACCCGGGAGATGCATTGGCAAGGAAAAAAGAAATAGGTGGTCAGAGAACACAGGCTCATAATCCTGGAGACTAGACCATGACTCACTGCCCAACCTGAAGGAACTCATTTACCTTTCTGTGTTTAATTTATCCCTCTGTGAGAAAGGTGCAACAAAATCTAATTACTTCATGGACTGTTATGTAGCCTAATTAATAACATTTGGAGAATGTTTTGAGACTGCTGGGTAAAGATGTTTTTTGGAAGTGTTATGCTTAACCTTGGTAGCTTACATGGCCTGTGTTCAGTCCCTGCACTTAAAAAGAACTCTTTCTAATGCTCTGCACTTTTCATGTCTGTGAAACTGGTTGCTTGTGTCAAATTCACGGGGCACAAACTATCTGTTTTTTGCTGAAACTAAATATTCCTATGTTTACTTAGGGAAAAAATGGAGGCAGACATTTCACTTCCACAGCTGTTCCTTCCTGGGAGGCAGGAGGACAGGAACGTTTTATTTTCTTCCCAAGCAAAGGGATAGCAAGCTTGATCACCATGCCAGAAACTGGAAATCTGCCAATTCTGCAGGCCCAAATTATTTGCCTTGTTTTCTTCCAGAGTCCTTCCCCATTTCTGGCAGAGGGAGTAACGCCACAGCAGGTGCTGCATGTTGCTGTCAGCTTGTGGGCAGGGACAGAGGAACTGAGATTGTATCGTAATCTAATAAAAATGATAATGTGAAAAAAAAAAAAAACCACTTTAAAATAGTTCTGAAGTTGACAGATGCAGTGATCTGTGATAGGTACCACAGGGTATGACTTACCTTGCTTTGTACAGGGTTCCTGGAGAACTCTCTACCATGTCTCTTGTCCAGTCTCTGTCCAACCTGGGACAGGACAGGGGTGGCTGCCCTTGGCAGCAAGATATGTTCTTAGGTGACACTTAGTGCATCTTTGTTGTTGTTGTTGTTGTTGTTATTATTATTATTATTATTATTATTATCAGTGCTGGTCCTTGACATAACAATCTCTTTTCTTGATTTATTTCCAGAAAGATAGTGGAACATTAAGACCTACCCTGTATCCTTTTTAAGTCTCCTTTAAAGGCCAGCAGTACATATTCTATTCAGAGGAATCAGAGTAGTGCTTATATACGAAAACCAAAATCATCATCTCAAAAAAATAATTTCGAAAGCTATGATCATCATACAAGACACATTTGTATGTCAGCTAAAGATCTCAAAGTGTTTCTCAAATAATTCAGTTATGTCTCTTGACTCCTGGGAGAGGTTCACATGTGTTATAAATGTGGGAATTAAACCTGAGAGCTCACTCAAGTTGCTGAAGAGCAAATCAAGAGCAAATATATGACAAGAATCTGGAGCATCTGAATCTGAGTTACCTACTAGATGTTTGAAGTGGAAAGCGTTAAATAGAATATTTACAGTGTATTAGTTTAATAATAGCCTGTCTTTGGTTCTATTAATATTTTATTATTTGTACAACTGTAAAAGCTATGTCCAGGGAGATGGACCAGCTCTCTAGCTGAATGATTAGGGCATGCATCTAACATGTAACAGATCCAAACTCAAATATTTACTCCAACAGCTATTTGGTTATTTATGCAAAGAGTGGCAGTACAAAAAAATGAGAGTGGGAGCCCTGCCTAGGATGCAGAAATTCAGAGAAGAGTTTCTCAAAGTCCTAGGTGAACTGCCTCCAAACCACTCAACTTTTGGAAGAAAATAGTTGTAATTTACCAGCAATCTTTGTATACTTTGAGATTGCCTTGATGGATTGTCTTACCCTTTCTGTACAAAGAAATAGGACTTCTGAATTTATGCACTAGTGAATTTATGCACTAGTGTGTGCATAAGTTACCCTAAGGAAACACAGGTTTTTGCTGATTGTCACTGCTAAGCCGAACAGGAAACAGAGCAAGGCGCTGAAAACCCACTCACGGTGGCCCTGTCCTGGAATGGACAGGGAGAGCAAGGAGGCAGCAGTGCTGCAGATGCCGCTGCCTGGCGCAAACGTGCGGTTAATGACGTGACTAACCCCAGGTCCTGGGGCTTCTCCCTGCTTCCTCCTCTTCCCATCTGCATAAAAGCGGCCAGAAGAGATGCTCAGCAAAAGTGAAAGCTGAGAAACGAGCTGCAGTACTTCAATAATGCTGGAAAATAAACTAACGCTGTGTGTTTTCCCCAAGAGAACTGATGATAGAGCTAGGAGGACAGTGGAGCTGGGCCCACGATTTGGGAGAACCGCAGTCGCAGCAGCATAGCAGTAACTCAAAGGAACACGTAGTTGGTGCCGGGGGTAGTAGATGTACCCTGAAGCAAGGTAAGGCTGCTAGGAAAGAGCAGATAACGGGAGAGATGCTCTGCAGCTGGGGATGCGACAGCCTTGGTAGCAGGGCACGTGAGAACTTGTTAGAGAACCATGTTTGGAGAATATCACATACTAGCATACTGTTTTTTGCCACCTCCCTTGGAAATCTTTGTCCTTAAAAATTCTATAGTGCAGCACTGCGGTTTAAAGGAGAGCTCAAGGCAGCATGTGGGTAAGGACAAGACACACAGGGCAGTTAGGGTAAGTGGCACTGACACTGAGTGGGAGAAAGTTAGAAATAAAGACACGTTTGCGGACATAACAGGAAATTTCAAAATAACTGAAAGGAACTTTAGAAAGATGAGCATTATTTATGAGAGTTTGCTAAAGGCATCACAATGTTCAGCTTCTGCTGCTTGAGTCACCACTTGGATATCTTTGGTACGTGTACCTGTGTATGCTAGAATGTCAAAAATTACTTAGCAATTCTCCTTGATCAAAGAAAATGCATTCAGTCCACATTAAATATTTCTCTCTGAATCGTAAGACACAGCAGGCCTCACTCTCTGATCTTTTAATTCTATTTGTTGCAAGGAATTACACCAGCAAGGATCACGAGATCCGCAAGTTTTACTCGCTGAGGA
This sequence comes from Crypturellus undulatus, assembly GCA_013389825.1. Classification (NCBI taxonomy): domain Eukaryota; kingdom Metazoa; phylum Chordata; class Aves; order Tinamiformes; family Tinamidae; genus Crypturellus; species Crypturellus undulatus. The sequence continues at coordinate 788,873 of VWPW01030187.1, read as the reverse complement.
GGAGGCGTGTGTGCTCGTGCCCTGCTTGAGCTCTGAGGCTCGCAGGGGCAGACGTCCCAGCGCTGCCGGCACAGTGGGACGGCTGAGATCCACCTGCACTGTGAGGAATCCTGGAAGGTGGGATCCAGGATCTCAAGTAGTACAAGCGGCCTTCCCTCATCCCCTGGCCTGGCGCAACACTACCCCTATCGCCTTTGCGAATACCAAGGGAACTCCAAGCACTGAAACAGAGCAGAAAACCAAACTTAACGTATTCGCCAGAGTTCCTCAAGAATGCGAGGGCATGAGCTGTGCAGGTCAACGTGTGTTCGGATGCGATACGGTAAAATTAAATAAGACGTTGGCACAGAATCTAGGAAGCAAAAGGTATGGTGTTTTTTCAACCCTAGTGCAGTGTGTTCTGTTCTGCAGCATCTCTGCTTATTAAATTATTTTGATATTACGATATGCCACCGAATTGTTCTGGAACATGCTGACTTGCCTAGTAAAAACAGTTATTATAGGATTATGTTTTGCTCAACGTATCTCAAAGTTTAATATCTTCCAGAGTTCTTGGAGACAATGTAATTGTATCTCTATGACATAGTAAAAGATTATTGCATATTCCCGTTTTGTTGTCAATGCAAAACGTTCTATGACTATATAATACTGTTATATCTGAGCTTGATGTTATGTTGGCTTAAAATAACTTCCTTGGTGCTTGGTTATGTGAAATGAAATTGGGACAATTCTTAAAAACTCAAGAGGGACTGCATCGCTATTAAATTTGGCAGCAATAAAATAGTCAATATAAAGAACATCCTGTTAAAAGCTGAATAATTACTTTTCCTAGTTTGAAAAAATGGATTATTTAGATTTTCACTACTGTCAAAAATTGAAAAGAAATATATGCTTTCAGCAGATGAGTGAGAATTATTTTCATATATATTGGGGATACAGCCTTTTTTTCTCAGAGGTTCTTCTCCTTCCTTCAGTATGCCTAGTGAAACTTATTATCACTTCCTATGTATTTCCAAAGAGCGTTCTTCTACCAGACTATCCAGCTGCCTAGTATCACCTGTCATCTAATCATTGCCTTGCCTTGCCCTAATTACTTACATTTTGCTCATACACATATTTTTTTCCTAATCACGAGATAAAAAGCTTGGTTTTGCAACGACTTAAGGTGAGAGGGTTTTGGTGGCTTAATAACAAAAATCAAACAAAATTCAGTGCACAGAGATGCTTCTAAATCAACGTCTACATGTTGGCATATAAATAAGCGCCCTGATTTTACCGGAACACCCGCAGTGTCTGTCGCAACAGGGGTGTCAGGCTGCATTCTGCCACACGCGGGGGTGCAGCTGTGCGGGGCTGCGTGCCCATCTGCTGGCCCCGTCCGCAAGCAGCTCCCAGCCCTTGGAAGCACTTTCCTGGCCATCCAGGGACGTGTGTGCAGATGAGTGCGTGCACTAAAAGGCTCTTGAGCATTCTTCTTTGAAGGAACTTTCAGAAGCTATTCAGAAACGATGTTTTAGGAGGAAAAAGCATAAAGTGCTTTTGGCAGTTGCAGCCAGGATGAAACATAAGCTGCGTTAGCTGGGCCATGCTCTCTGGCAGCGGCCTCCAAGCAGGGCTACAAGGCGCACACCCTGTCATTCCAGTTCCGAGGGACCTTCCTAATTTCACTTAGCAAACCGCAAGCTTTCGCAGGCGCAGGCTGGGCCATAGCAGCAGGCGTGACGCACAGCCCATATGCCGCCTGCCGGGAGGCATTTTCTTGCCTTTTTTTAAATTATTATTACTATTCCCCGGCCCCCTGCACCCGATGCCAGGGAACACAACGGGGCAGACGCGGGCCCGTCCCGCGGGGCGCAGCGGGGCCGCCGCTCGCGCCCGCCTCGCGCCGCCATGGCGGGCCCGCCCGTTGCCAGGAGACGCGCG
>VWPW01030187.1:691643-786785 GCA_013389825.1 Crypturellus undulatus | reverse complement strand
GGCCCCCAGGGAGCGGAGCGCGGCGCGGCGGGGGGAGGCGGGGAGGGAAGGAGGGAGGCGGGGAGGGAGGGAGCCGCCTGCGCCGCGGCCGCCGCCCGCGCGCCCCGCTCCTCCTCTGCGAAGCGCCCTCTCGCCGCCCGGGACCGAGGCTGGTGGCCACAAAATGGCGGACGGGGAGCTGAACGTGGACAGCCTCATCACCCGCCTGCTCGAAGGTGCGTGAGCGCCCGCCGGCGCCCTCTCCGCCGCGGCGCCCTGCCCGCCGCCTCGCCACGGGCAGCGCGGGGGACGTGGCGGCCTCCCAGGCGGCCCGTGCGCGCCGCGCTCAGCGGGGAGCGCGTCCTGACGAGGGGGCAGACGGAACATTTATTTTATTTATTTTTGGAGGGCTTTTCCCCCCACGCGGGAGCTCGCAGGGAGCCGAGGGGTTGTGGCCCCTGGAGGGCTCCTGACCGCGGGAGTAAGGCTCGGCAATGGACCCTCCCGTTAAAATAAGGGGGGTGCTGTCCCCTCTGCCGCCTTTGGGGAGGCTCGGGTGTCTTTCCCAGCTTTTTTTTCCTTTCCCTAGACGGTGCCTGGCATACGTGGTCGCGGGCCCCTTCTCGCGTTAACTGCCCGCTCCTCGTTCAGCGGGAGCCCGGTGCCCCGGAGCAGGGTAGCCACTTGCTGCCCTTGGCTGTCTGGATAGCTCAGCCGAACGCTTTCGGGAAGCAGTTTTTGGAGCGTGTGCAGTTCTGGGACAGGGAAAAAAAGTCTTGAATGCCTTGTTTAACAGTTGCTGCAGTGTTTATGTGCTTTTTTTTTTTTTTGGTAATCACTTTATTTTGATAAGTGAAACGGCCAGTTAATTTAAGTGATGAAAGTATGTATTTTTAAAATACCTAAGACTCTATCCAGTTGCACTCATGTATGTGCTTTAAGAAAGGTCTGCGGTGTAGTATAAGGCAAGGAGACCCTGTGGGTATTATCAGGCAGCAAAGTGTATCGCTGTTTACCAATACCAGTAAATCTCACCTTTTCTGTATCTCAAAACCCAGGTTAGTAATGAAGGCAGTTTTTCAAGACAAACAACATAGTAACATAGTAAATACTGACTTCCTGATACATTTTTTTTTAGGCTTTCAAAGTGTCAGCATATCTTTATAAAAAGAAATAGGCTTGAAAAAATCTTTGAAGAGTGCTGTTCCCTCTCTTTTTTTTTCCGCTCATCTGTGTAGTTACTTAATACGGATTGCTTTGAGAATAAGTGATTCTCCGATGCTTTGCTCTGCAACTTGTTTTACTGTTCTGCTGCCAGTTACTGTAAATGCCACACTGCCTATTTCTTCATGCAACACTTTTGAAATACTTATTCCTTGCCTTTTATATACAGCAATACAAAGCATTTATTTCTATTACTTTTGATTTATGGTTGTATATTTTTAATCTAATCAACATAATCTGCACTTTTTTAATATGTAGCGCATCAATCTTTAAATACATGTATGTGAAATACCTGAATCATCTTTTTTTTTTTTTTAATTTTGTGTCCTTGTTTAAGTCTCTTTCTCTAAGCAAAGCTTAGAAAGATTCTTAAGGAAAACAGGACATGTTTTTCCCCTCCTTGTCACCTATTTGCTGGTACCAATGCCTCTTGCAACATCTCTTTCTCTCAGAAGGGGGATAGATTCTCCTAGGTTGTATTTGAAAAGCTAGTGAAAGAATACGTGCATTCTGTATGAATTTGTTTTGCTTAAACACATTTATTTCCTATTCTGCTGGTGTATTGTAGCTTATGCTGTGGTTCAGGTATTAGTCTTTACAGTGAAGCTTTTTGTAGCCCTGGTGTTTGTGCTTTTTGCTTAGCTGACTTGTTCTGGTAAAGTGAGTAGAAACTGCTCCTGCCAGTGAGTGTGTGCAGCCCTCCCCCATCAGGCTGGAAAAATTTCCATCAACCCTTACTCTGGAGCAATTAATTAGTTTAAATAAGTTGCTTTTTTCCTTTTAAGCTGCATTTCCTCCACTTCAGCTCTGACTTAAATGCTGAGGAATTGTGGATGTTGCATTATAGAAAAGTGCAGATTATAATATTTAAAAGACATTTTAATGAAATGCTGGGATGTGATACATATTTAGTCCTTTTGCTAGTGCTAAAGGTATGTCTTCACGTTTAAACAGCAGTCTCCAATTGTGTCTCAGTTGTTGCTGTTTGTAAATGTTAATGTGTAGCAAATATCTATCCAAAGCCATAGCAACAGGAAACTTCCTTATGCCCTTGAGTTGCTGTTTGGGGACACCTGTTTCTAGGCTTTTGACACTAGCTGTCATTGAGTCCCTACTCCTCCTTTGATTGAGTTGCTCTAACAGTTTTTACCCTTGTTGCTCAAGACCACTTGGATTTCAGGTTCTGTGACACACTGAATTGCTTTTTGATCGGAATTACCTACTTAGATCATCTTACCTTGTGTGTGTGTGTGTCTGTGCATGCACAACATTTTTTCTTTTCCTTTTTTTTTTCCTAAGGAAGGCCTATAAGGAGGCCTATAGTCAAGAGCTTCTTAGGGGAACTCATTGGAAACATCCTCTCAGCCTTCAATGCATGTGAATGCACAGTTATCCTAAATGTGCTCTTCCTTTAAAGAGATTGTTTGAATACTAGAAGCCATAGTGTAATTCCTGATGAATCTCTTAAGGCATTAACTTTTAATTTCTGTGTTCTTATGTAAACAATATTAAATTTTTGAGTGATAAACTTAGAAATGATAGGAGCTTGTTTGGAATTTATTTTGTTTTGTAATGTAAACGGTTACTAGATATCGGTACCCTATCAATAACTTCTAGTTGGAGAAAATAAAACTGAGTAGACTATGCTTGGAGTCTGAACATAACAGTGCTTTGTTCTCTTTTCTTACCTCTAGACTTCTCATTCTTGTTTCTTTACTGGAAGAGATGCCAATGCTTTTAGATGGGTTCTTGACTGATCTTGGAGATGCTTTTTTGCTGATAGTAAGATTTCATTTGATACAGGAATCATTCACAATAGAATTGCAAAGATGTAGGGGACACAGAAATGCAGAATTCCCTAAGTATAGCTAAAATGCTTGTAGCCTGGTGTGACTGCAAAAGTGAATATAATGGATTACTCTTAAGACTATTTCCTCTGTATATATGCAGAATTCTTAGTAGTGGGTCAGCCTTGGTTGTAGTACATTTTACAAAAATATTATTGGTTCTTTTTTAGCTTCATTCAGTATGCTCTTTTCTAGTTAAACTTTTTTCCTACCTTTCCAGCTATGCCATCTGGTGGATAGATCTTCCCAGTCCATCTTAGCTGTGGACAGCACAAGACTATACATCATAGAGTATTAAGACAACAGATGTTAAATAGGCGACGGTTTTGCCCCAGCAAGGCACACTGAGTCTGCTGAGTGAAACTCTAAATGGCTAATTCAATTTCAGCTGACTTAAGGTTTGGTGATGTGTGGGAATGATCTGTGTTTTCACCACAAGGATGCAGGAATATGTTTTCCCTCTCTTGTATGGAATACTCTTGGTGGTGGTAAGCAAGACTACTGTATTTCTGACTGGATAGTGGACTTGCTGTTTGCCTGCTGTAAAGGTCTTCGAAAATTTCTGAGTATCAGGCAGCTCATAGGACCGGATTGCATTTCCAGAAATATAGGTGTACCTGTTCTGGTAAACGCTAAGGAAAATACCATATGAAGGAGAGGATGTACTGGGGAAACTCAGACACGTAGCAGTAGCAGCAATGTAGCCTTAAATGCAAGCTGCATTTCTGTGATGAGTTTATTTACGTGCCTGTACAAAACAAACCTTGTCTGGAGAAGGTTTGTTGCTTGCCTAGATTTAGCTAAACTTATTTAAAATGAACAACTGAATTTAGCTGATAGAACTTATTTTGTAACTGCTCTAAAACTAAGTCATTTTCAGTGAGGCTAGGATGGCCTCTAGTAGTGATAATCCAAAGGAAGTTTGGATCCACAAAGGAATTTGGGAAACACTTAACCTGTAGGGGAATTGCCAGACTTTCATTAAACCTAACAGAAGGTATATTTTTTTATGCTTGCTTTCATAGAAGCTGCTCGAGTTGTAATGTCTTCTCTTAAAAGAAAAAAAAAAAAAAAAAAACCCTTCGGTGTGTTCTGATTTTAGAGAATTAAAGTTTCAGATAAACACCGAAGTAAGAATAGTTCTAGAATGAAGTTGAATTTGAGATGCTGATGGAATTGTTTTCCTTATTTTTTTCTTTTACTTAGCCACTGGCCTTATATATTATGACTGATTAATTTGTTTCTGATTTGGTTAGTGTGTCTTAAAAATGGCAACCAACCAGTGGAATCACTGGGTAACCTACTGCTAGAAAAATAAACAACAGCAAGTAAAAAGTTGTTTCTGGAAAGAGATGTACGCTTGCAGAATTCTGAATGTCTTATTTTAGAGGAAAAGAGGAGTAGTTGCTAGGAGGGTAGATATGGTATTAAACAGGGAGAAGAGATGTGAGCATGTCATTTGTTTCTGTTTGCACAGTGCTGCACAGATTGACCTGTTGGTTTATCCTTGGCTTTAGAAATGCAGGACGAATCAGATAGTTGGCCAGAAAAGTTATACCAGAGGCCAAGAGCCCAGTGTCACACACAATGTATGCTGCTTTTCCTTCATTTTCTCCACTGCTTTTCCTACTTTGAAACCTGTAGGTTTCAGTAACTGTTTCATTTGGATATTCTACAGCATGTAAAGAACATTTTTGACTTTACTCTTTTGTTTTCTTGCTTTTTTTGTACGGCTAAATCACAGTTTAAAAGAAAGCACTGCTTTTATTTTCCATAAGCAAGACATCTGTTAAATCTTTTGGTAGTTGTACAGAAGTACTTGTCAGTGACCATTACAAATGTATGTGTTAACCGCATACTGACTTTAAGTTAAATTTGAGCATTGCCAAGTTCAAGAGTGAAACATACTATATTTGGCTGTTTAGTGAGGGGAGTAAAAGTAAGCCATGAACAGTGTGCCTATGGAAGAGTCCATAGGGAGAGTCCAAAGGACTTCTAGTGCAATGTATGTCTTGCTCATAATTTTAACATAGGAATAACCCTGCTCATTGCCTTCTCATACTCTTGCATGATTTGTGTTGAAAACGTAGGATGGATCCTCTTAGTCTTACAGTACAGATTTATGGACTTTTTTGGACAATTTAATAGCAAGCTTGGTGCAGAACTTTTGTATGCGTATATTCAACCTAACAAGCATATTAGTTATCTTCAATGGATAAGAAATTGAAGAGGTATGAAAATAAACCTTTTGTTTTTTGTTACAACTTTAATTTTTTTCCTTGTTACTTTGCAGAAACTATGAAGTAACTTTGCAGTTTGCCCTACCTCTTCTCCAGTGTTAGGAATTTTGTTAGCAATGCATTAGAGGAAAATTAAACTTTGAGAAAGAAGCTGAAATTCTAGGTTGCATGTTCAGCTTCTTGCTGTATTGAGCAAAGCGCTGGGGGGAGTTGTTAACCTTTTTTTTTTTTTTTTTCCTTTTTGTATTATTGATCTATAGTGTAACATGTGAGAGCCATTTTAAGGTTAATCTTGTTACCTCTATTCTGAAACTTCAAAAACTGGCATTGCTGGGTTAGCTGTTAGTATTTCCCTGTAAAATAGGGAGATTGATGACTTGTGGATGATACATGTACAACTTGAAACACAGAAAATATTTTTAAAATAGTAGAAGCTTTGCATTCTAAATGAAGAATGCTGCTTAAATCAAATTCTGGATTGCTAACTAAATTGTAAAAGCATCTCACTTAATTTTTTAAGATGCTGAAAGCAGATATTGTCAGAACATGTTTCCAAAACTCAAAATATAAAAAGGCTTTTTTCCACAACATAGGTAATGCCGCATCTGCTTTCCTTCTTTGTTTGGTTCCTGTTGTTGAGAAGCTTATTCATATCAAGTGTCATAGTTAACAGTCAATTGTTAAAAATTGCAGGGACTGATATGGGAAGGGGAGCACACTTGCAGTCATGGGTTTTTGTCCTGTTTTCTCCACTCTCCCACCCTACATCACTGTGGATATGTTCTCCAGCATGGGAAACTATCTAAGTTCTTTTTGTGACTTCATGCTAAAAATAAGAATAATTCCTTGATATAGTTTATGTGGTCATGCAAATGTGCATGTGAAAAAAAAAAAAAGATTTGAGGAAAGAAAGGCTGCTCTTCAGCAATAATGCTGGCCAGAAATATTTGAGACCTCAGAAGGATTTTAATGTTATGCTAAAACTGTGTATGTTTTGCCCAGTAAATGGCATGTAAGTGATATTGGAGAACATGGAATAAATGCTTAGGTCAGCTTTGCCTGCCTTAGTTGATGTAATAATTGAAGTTACTTCTGTTAGTAGTACCACAAAATAAGAGGCTTAGTTACTTAGTGGGAGATGTGACAGAAATAGTATGACAGCATAGTTAAATACATATGTTTGCTTCCAGTTCATGAAAGTATGGCAAAAGGAGTAATGTTCACAAAACTTTTAACAGCTGGTTCCTGATTACTTAAAATTTTCTTCCTCTCTAGGGTTACCTTACATAATCTACTATTTTGTGTCATGAATTTAGAAGGATAAAAATCTACTTTTTGTTTTTCATTCCTGCTATTGTGCAGGTTTTAGTTTGCCCATTGCTCGTAGCAGATGCATTGCGGTAGCTTATTAGAGGTCATGAAGTTGCTGAGACTATTTTAATATTGATTAGAACGGTTTGGGGGTTAATCTAGGAACTACTGTCCTAAAATAATACCCTGACAGTACAATGTAGATAATTACTTCTAAATCTCTTTATTCCCTGCTGTGTCACTGTTTTAACTGTTTGTGTTACTGCTGCTTCTGCAGCAGAGATTTGTTCTGGCATAGTACTACACATGTGGAATGGTATTACAATAAGAGTCACTGTCCTTACCCAAGACCTTTGTATAAATCAAAGCTTGTTTACAACATCTTTGTCTGAGACATGAGAATTATAAGAGAATTCATTTATGTCTAGTGCTGAGATGCTTTTCCTACCCTGGCTAAGCAGTAACCGTTAGAAATAAATGATTTGACTGAAGTTCTTGTGAGTTTCAGTTTTTATAGTGCTTACAGCTTTTACATGCATACTTTAAGAACAGTTAGATATAGTAAACAGTTGCAAATAAGTACAAGAAATATTACTTACACTTTTTTGATTTTTTTTATAACTTCTTAAATCTATTGAAGATTAGGCTTTTGAAAGAAAAGTAGATATGATGGGGGATGCTCTCTTGCTGTTCCTAAAATACCCAGCTGTGTTAAGAAAACTCAAATTCCAGTTGTAGTACAAGCTGGTGAAGATGTGTTTATTCTTGCTTATGTACTTCTAGCCACATCTATGGCACAGCTGTTTCAGATGATTAGTGGGCTAATGTTTCAGTCCATTTGAAAGTGAATCCAGTTAAGTGCCGAAGTTCCCATGGACATGGTGGTTTCTCATTTTTCAATATGTAGTAGTACCATAAGTGACAATCAGAGCACTGTTGATGGAAAATTTCTTTTCATCATTGGTGTTTCCTTTTGAAATTAGTTTTAGAAACCTCCTTTACCTAGAGAATCTGAAGTGTTGTAATGAGTTGTTGGTCTGCCTGTTCTGCATTTGTAATGTGGTGTAAAAAGGAAAGACCTAGTACACAGAGTCGGTGCAGCAACTGTGGCAGTAGCTGAATTTCAAGGCATAAACTGCATCTTCGCTGTATTTTCTAGTGCAAAAATCCAGCAGCACTCAAAGCCTTCGTCCTTTTCTGCTAAAGCACTTGTTCCCTCTGACCATAACTGAAGACTTCTATTATAAGAAATATTGTTTGGATCTAAGTGTTGTTTGGAGCTCTTGTTGAACTGCTATCATGAGTTTGGGCTCTGTGCTTGGTCTAGTACTGCTTATGTTAACATTTTTGTGTATGGTGGGCTTTCCTAGATTTGAGTTTCAGAAATAGTATGGAGGCAGGATATGTGAAAATCCATAGTTAACTTCTTTGTTATAAGCTACATAAACAGCTTAAACCAACAAAGCACTGTGTCAGTAATTAAATGTGGAGGAAATTTTCATTGTTTATTGAAACAGGTTAAAAGAATTTTTAGCAGAAAAATGTAATTGAAAACCTAGGTGTGTAGAGCAGGCTTCAACATGACCTCGATGTTACAAGCATCTCACAGCTATGAGTTTAAAGTGTAACTTAACAGCTTCAATGGCTCTCTCTTTATTTAAAGGAACAATTATTTATACCATGTTCTTTCAGATGGGAACTCTGAGTACAGTGAATGCCTGTGCCTGGCGTAACTAGGCTCTGATCTAGGAGTGGGATGTCTGTAAACTACCAGAAATCTAGGACTTGAAAAGGTGGAAACTGGAGTCCCCACAGTGAATAAAGTACGATGCAAAGCTATTCAGCCTGAGATTCTTCACTGGTGATGCAGCTGGGACTGAAGACATATCGAAGTGCATCATCTAGCAGACATTTGAGATGTGACATGGAGGCCTGTAGGCATTTGTTTTCCAGCCCCTTTTGTTGTGGTTAATGTTTGGCCTTGTATTTTTCTAATGCTAGTTAAAATGCTAATGTGTTGACAAGAAGTGTCACTAAATAGCTGCATTTAGAAAAATAGTTAAAATTTAATTAGCAAGAGATATGATTTATCGTATGGTAAATACCACCTGGTATTCTTCATTATGCCACTTCAAAAAGACCTTGCTTCTGTGGGTTTGTAGTGAGCTAAGTATGTCCTTTGTATAACCTCCCTGCAGATAGTCTAGTCTGCTGCTGTGGCACTCGCTGACTGTTTCAGGATCTAGTTGCAAAACCTTTCTGCATCTGTCCTTCTGTTCCTGTAACTTCTTCCTAACCTTTGAAAGCAATTCTAAACAAGGCATGTTAGACCTTGGTGTTTGACAGAGCACTGTTGAACTGGTCAGCTGAACAGTTACATTGGGAATGTGCAATGATAACCAGAGCAGAACTTTTGGAGCTTTATGCCTAGGTCACCTTCTACTGTAGTCCAAAGGGAAGTTGTTTCATCTCATCATCCCCCTCTTTGCACAATATTGTTAATGCTGCTGATTTCCCCTACAGAGCCTCTTGAGCTATTTAGGAGATAGGCTGAAATAAAAAAACTGGGGTGGAGTTTGCATTCATTTCATGAACTTCTTTTATTCCTCACAGATTTAATTAATTAGGTTGCAAGCTAAACTTCTATTTTGAGGGGAGAAGGGAGAAGCAGGGAGTCCAGGAACTTTTCTTAGCTGCTAACTAATTTTTGCTGTTTTATCGGCAACTGTCTTACTAGACTTCTGAAGGTGCAGCTAAATTTTTTTACAAGGTGATATCTTCTGTGTTTGGTTTTGAAATCCCCTGGATTCAGACTGCTGCACTTTCATATACCTTCTCCTGTAGTTACTGCCATCGTTTAGTGCTGAGTGTCTAAGCAGATGGCAGAACAGGTTGTTCGCCTGCTGTAGATGGTTATAAGTTCTGGTTTATTAGTTTGAACTGGGAAGAGTGATTTATGCTGAGTTGTTAGACTGAGCTGGATCAGCCAAAGTGCAGCCCCATTTGTTCTTTCACAGCTTCATGTACACATGAAAGCCTCTGACAGAGGAATTATAAGGATATTTGTGGAAAGGAGCAGCTGCAGACAGACTTGTCAGAGGATGTTGGTTGGAGTGCAGTGGCATCTGAAGGCTTTCAAAACTTAGAATGCTGAATATAGATCTGAGTACCTGATTTGTGGTTTTAGGAATTGTGTTTAGCACTAATTATAATGTCTTTGGATGTAAAGGTTTCAATCACACTAGATCTGTTATATCGTGGGAAAAAAATCATCAGCACAATCATAATTGTTTTTAGTGTGAAGCTCCTAATATGGGCAATTTCATCTGCTAGGATGCAAGCATGTCTGTTTTTATTGTCTTTAAGCCTGCAGAGTTGAACATGGTTAGCTAAAGATGTGCTTTTTGTAGTGGGAAAGTGTTTTCAGGTTTTATATTCTCAGGATTTTGTTTATTATGAATAGCAATGTGACTGCTGATTTCAAACACTTGAAGTTCCTATTTTTTACAGACTAAAGCAAAGCTCAGACTGTTTTCTTCTGAGGCACTGATTTAACAGGAATGCATACAAACCTTTAAGCATTGTTTACCACTGCATCAGAGTAATTCTGGCATTAATTAGAATGCCTAATTCTGGAACATTTGGTACGTATGTTGGAGTGTGTTGCTGGCATTTTATCAAATACAACTCTCAAATGCAGGTCATCTGCACTTGTGTGTTACTGTGTATTTATGTGATAGTTCACTTGTTAATACATCTCGTTTCAGTACGAGGATGTCGTCCAGGGAAGATTGTCCAAATGACGGAAGCAGAAGTTCGGGGCTTGTGCATAAAGTCACGGGAGATCTTTCTTAGCCAGCCTATTCTCTTGGAATTAGAGGCACCTCTGAAAATATGTGGTATGTAGACTTTATATACATATATATATATATGTGTGTGTGTGTGTGACAATGTTTTTAAGTTATTTAATTATATTTTGGGGATATGAAGGAAGAGGTCAATGAAGATTGATGGAACGGGAGAATGATCTGAGTGATATCAGATTAGTGATTTAGGTCTCTACAGTCTTAATGTAGTCTTTAACTTGGGTTTGATTAAGTCAAGAGGAGACATGATTTTTTGTTGTTGTTGTTTTCAACAATGTTCTGGACCAAGTACTGTTGACAATAAGTTACTTGTGGTCTGTTCTGGTGCAGATTTCATAACCCGCCTCTTGTAGTCCCTGTGGATCTTTTGTAAGTGCAGTTATTCTCCAGATCATTTCTGAAGTCCACATGAGTTAATTTTTTAAGAAGATTCAATGCTTTTAGTCTTTTGACTTAGAAGGATATGAACTCCAAATTAGGATTACTTACTGTATAAAATGCCTTAAACTTTACAGAGAATTTTGCCACACTTATTGCCATCAAATAGAGGTAAATCTAAACTCTTATTTGTTCCTTACTACTCCTTTTGAAGACATGTTATAAAGCTTAAAGTATACTGTTGATCAATAAGCAAGCTTGTTGAGAGCTTAAGTTTTTGTTTCGCAAACATTGGTTTGTAATCCTCCAAGTTATTAACAGCAGATGCATTCTTAGAAAACACGCAATTTAGGTTAAAGTAACCTAACTTTCATAGTTTTAGAACTGAAGCAGTCTTTAAATTTACTGGTATCAGTGTGCCCAAAGATAGGTTAGGTCCTTAACTTCCTTCTTGCAGACCTGATATAGCAAGGTTTTATATTGAGAGGATGCTACCGATTAAACTAACAGCGAAGTCATTTTATGTGACTAGTTGCTTGGTAAAGTGGGGAGGGAAAAAGAGAACAAAACAACAACAAAAAACCCCAGCTTGTTTAATCAATGAAACCAAAGGTAGAAATCCAGCTTTATCACTTTTTGTGTTTATTGCTTTTGTGCTGCCTTGAAAAAATGCTACAATGGTGTCTTCCTACTCCTAGATAAAGAAAAAAGGAAGCTCAGTTTGGATTGTTCTGCCTGCAAAGTATGTTTAAACTCCTTCAAATGAAGCTGGTGTCTCAAATTTTTGTTTAAATCTAGATGATTGAAATGACTGTTGCATGCACAGTAACACTGTAGCATATATGCAGTGAAATTAGGTATTTTTTTGTTAATTTCCAAACAGTGGGGTAGGACAAGCAAGTATCAGATACATTTGAATTTAATATTAGAGTGCTTGTCAAAAACATTTGAATTGACAAGGGGGATGGAGGATCACTTTACACCAAAAGCAAAATATGCAACTATATATTTAGAGTGCCAAGGCAATGCTTGAGCAGCCATTATAGGATTGCCCTTTCTTATAATCATGTCAGTTAAAATAAGCTTTTACATCTTGAATGTTGTGTTTTAACATAAGATGAAAGATGTTCTTATGTAAACTGCAGTTTTGACTGTAAGGCTTTGTATGTCGATGATGGACATTGATACAATCTGTGCTTACATGAAGCAGTATTTTTAAGTGCGAGGTTTCTCAAATAGAATGTTAAATGTTTTGATCCCTTTACAAAAATTGCTTCTACAAAATGTCTGTTTAGCCTTTAAGGATCTTGGTCTCTGTGGCTCATGTGTGCAATTGAAAATAATTCCAGACAATGAGTAGAATAATTGCAGTAATTCTTCTGTGATACCGTGACATGATACTTGGTAGCAATTCTGCTGGTGACTGACTCTGGAAATGTTGATAGTGTAGTTCTGGAGTATTGGTCTCAAAAGTGACTTGCTGGTTTGTCACTATCTGGAGATCTCTAAATATCAAGCAGAATAGCAGTAGCACTTTTTGCCACCTAGATGGCAATGTTATTAGCCAGCCTTAAGTGAATGTCTGAATTAGGGGAGTAGATGATCTTCCCATTTAGAAAGGGAAGGTGGGGAAGTTGTCCCCTTCTGAGGACAGGTTATGGAGAAATATTGTCTAAGAAAAGGTATTGAATTTTTCATGGACATGGTAAGGAATATAGCTTCATACACCTGTTGTCACCTTCTGCTTTAACACTTGAGCTGGAGAATGCAGTAGTGGGAACTTTGGTTTATGGGAAAGCTTATAGGTGTTCCTTATGCTGTAGGAGCTAGCTTGTTTTCGAAGAGCTCTTAAGATAGCTGTGTTTAACAAATATTTTAGCACTGAAAAGTGAAAGCAAAAGTGAAGATGCAGTTGTAAAACACTTTGTATATAAAAAGATAAGTAGTAAATTTAAACAGGGTGCATAAGTAGTAAATTTAAACAGGGTGCATAAGTAGTAAATTTAAACAGGGTGTAGTTTTTTGAGTAGTCTTTTTGCACTCAGTCATTTTGGTAAAGAATCCTGGAGGCAGCAGGAATATGTAGCAGTATTGCACAAGCTAGTGTAAATTACCTTTAGTATCCTTTTTTGGCCTTACATGCTGAGCTCAGATGGTTACTTATGATTTGCTCTGCTGTCATAGTTGCTACACAGAGCTCTTTTTAATGGAAAGCCTGCTTAATTTGAAAGGTGACAGTATGATGAGTGGTAGCAGGTGAATCTGGGAAGCATTGCAAAAATTCATGTGGAACAATATGAATGACAGCTATTTTTTCTAAGATATACTTGCAGGATTGAATAATTTGTAAGGAAACACTAGTCTTCTAGTCTCTGTATTGTGTTTGTATAAATGATTGCTTCAAAGGAGGAGTTATCCTAAATGTAGGGGGATGGGAATCAGAGTGCTGCAATGTTATGGGAGGACAAGCAGCTGCCCTTATTAAATAAGCATTTCCAGCGAGCACAATGTTCAGCTCCACCCTGTCTAGGTTCCTTACTGATCTGCAAATAAGTAGTGTGACTTGACTTTTTCTTATAATGTGTTGGTTTCCTGACCATGTAACTGCTCAGTTAGAGATTGTCTCTCTGCTGTTGTTTTAATCTGAACAATTTAGGACTTTTTTAGAAAGCCTCAACTCAGTTGGAATTTCTGTAGCTTTTAGTGTTCAGAATGTTTTCATAACTGACATAGTTTTTGCAGAACTGCTATTTCCTTGTGAGTGCTTCAGTTTGAATTGCTAATGTGACTGTCACCCATTAGATGCCTCCTGCCAATCTGTTTTTAAAGGAAATGTTAACACTTTTCTTAAAATACCCAATAATGAAAAGCAATTAGATGAATGTTCTGGTTTGCTTGTTGCACTAATCCTTGGTAACCATTTTCTTTACTCAGGTGACATTCATGGTCAATATACAGACTTGCTTCGATTATTTGAATATGGAGGATTCCCACCAGAAGCTAATTACCTATTCCTGGGAGATTATGTGGACAGAGGCAAGCAGTCTCTGGAAACAATTTGCCTACTTCTGGCATATAAAATCAAGTACCCAGAAAACTTCTTTCTCTTAAGAGGGAATCATGAATGTGCTAGCATCAATCGGATCTACGGATTCTATGATGAATGTAAGCAAAACCTACTTGTTCTGAATGACTTTAGTAATGCTATAATGTGTTTTCAAAGCACTTCTAGATGTGACTCTTATGCTGCAAGGATTTAAGTGTTCTGTGAACTCACTTTGAAACTTTCTAAAAGTATATTTCAAAATGAGGTTGAAGTCACTCTAGAGTATTACTCTTTGTACTTCAGCTGTCCTTGAAATGATGTTACAGAAGACTGAAACTTGAGTTCATTTCAGAGAAATAAAGCTTGGTCTGGTGATGATCTGTGCTGTGGGTGGATTATTTAAAAAGAAAATAACAAGAGGTTTTTGTTCCTAATGTCATACTGCTCTTCTAGGCAAGCGGAGATTTAATATTAAGCTCTGGAAGACCTTCACAGACTGTTTTAACTGTCTGCCTATTGCAGCCATTGTAGATGAGAAGATCTTCTGCTGCCATGGAGGTAAGCTTGGTAACTGCTTTTAAATGCTGTGTCTAAATTACTCTCGGAGTTAATATTACATCCAATACAGAGTTAACATACATATCTGATATTTAGCAGGAGATGTTTATCCTGCTATGTCTGTAAAGGTCACTGTTATGCCTTGTACTTCCCTATCCATATGGAAGGAGGCAGGTGCGCTGCGATATAAATGCCCTCTATGCCAGAGGGGCAAGTGCATCTGTACATATTTGCATTTGTATATCCCTCTCTAAGGGATGTTGAATGCTAGAATTTTGACTCAGTGCAGGTCCAGCCCATATCCATCAGTGCAATCCTAGTTCATGTTAGAATTCTTAGCAGTGAAGTCAAAGAATAGATTTTGGACTGCTTGTCAAAGGTTATAATCTTGGTCCCTTACCTGATTTCATAAGCGGATTGCAGATGTGTCTGAGGCCACCTGACTTCCTGCTGGACTGAACAGGTTGTTCACATTAGATCAGATGAGCTGTGGCTGTGTGAGTCTGACTCTGGATAACCTTCACAGATGAAGATCTGCAGTCTCTGGTCAACCTGTGTTGCTGTGTTGCACTGTTCTTGGATTGACAAAGATGTTTAGTGTTGATATGCCAGAGCCTTTTGGGACTCCCCTTCATATTGGAAATTACTCAGGAGCCCTCCTTTGTAGAAAGGACTGCCCTATGCTTTTCCAGGAAGTGATGCTCACAGCCTTTCAGGACCTTGCAGAGCCCTGTCATATGAATTGCAAATTTCTATTGTAGTTGAAGTCAGCCATCCTGCCTCTGCAGCTGCAGTAGCTGCAGCTGCCTTTGCAACTACTCCCATTTTTTAAGTAGCCTGCTGCCTCACACTGAGTTACCCTGAGATGTTGTATTAGGTATCTCTGCGTTGGCTATAAGAGGTGCTTGGAGATCTGTGGAAATGAGCACTACTCCTGGTTTGAACAGCTCCAGTTGGAGCTGGGTTTTACCCAATGACAGTATTGATGGCTTCCATCTTTCCTTGGCTGTTTTCGAGCATTTTTACAAGATCTCTGTTTATGCAGTAAAACAGTTTCTGGCTTTTCTTGCATCTTGTATTGAAAGCTTCCACTTTCAGTGCTTGCTAGTGTAACCTATGCTCAAGGCTGGTAGCAGCCTCCGAAGCATCCTGTGAAGTATCTCTCTTGTCTCTGTGAATACAGAATGAATGCAGTGACAGATAGTTGAGTCAGTGCCAGTCTAAGTAACATTGGCATGATAGGGGCAATGCTTTTTTTCACGGGGTATCCCTTGAGCTCATTCAGTGTATGTGGGTGTCTTTCGTTCTGGTACCTGTCATAAAAGGTAGTTTTCATAATTCTAAGAATGTAAAATAAGGAAACTTTTGCAGTAGTGATACAAAAATTATGACTGACTAAAACCATGAATTTTTGTTTCTCCAAAAATTGGCTTAATGAAACTATTCTTTGTTATATACAGCCCCTTGTTTTCCAAAGAAAACAAAATACAGTAGAGGACAAATGATAAAATATTGGGTTGTTTCAGCAAACAAGCTTTAGGAGATGGGAGAGCATCAAAGATGTTTAACAGGGAGAGAGTTAACTAGATTGCTGCAATCTGAAGCGAAACTGATTCTTCTCTATACATGTATTCTTAAGACCTGAGAGGTAGCAGCAAGAAGGCTAGAAGACATAAATGTGATGGGAGGAATTAACCTCTCCTTTAATGAAGTTTGAAAACTTTTTTTATGCATAATATACTTTAAGGATCTCTATATGATAAGTAGTACTTAATTCTTTATGGAATATTATTTGTCCCTGAAACTTGCAAAGCTTTCAGCTGTAAATGTGATTGCTAAAACTGACTTGCAGCTGCGAAATAAACAGGAAAGTTTACAGAATGTGCTTTGCACTCTTCATAAGAAATAAAAACTGGATGTTCAGCACATCTAGATGAGCTTTATCCTTTTTCCCCCCGTGTTCTCCAACACTATCCAAACTGCATTCCAGATCCCCTGAATTCACGGACTACAACGTTTTTTTCATGGTGTTACTACTATAGTGAGCACTGAGGCAGCAACACAAACCATACAGCTCTGCTGGAGGTTGAAGCCAGCCTATAGAAATAAGGTAGGTGCCTTTTTACTATATTGCGCATTTTTGCATAGTTTATCTTAAAAATATTGTCCTCTGGGATATATAATAAAACTTTGCAAAACGCATAATATAGCAAACAAGGCACCTAACCTACCCCATTAGACTACCTACAGTGGCTAAAATTCTGATTTTTTTTTTTTCTGGGATGTTTTTTATTGCCTAAACTCAAATCAAGCCTCCCTTGCCAACTCTCTCTCAATTGTTGAAGCCCTTGAAAGGGTCTTTCACTGTACTCGTCCTGCTCTCATCTCCCTGCCAGATCTTTTTGCTGGCTTAACATGTAGCTCATCCAACTCGATGTGTTTGCCCTTTAAGGCTATCATCTCAGCTTATTTCCAACTCTCCCCTTCATCTTGGATCATAAAATTTGTTCTATAACCATTCCTAACTTCTCCTTTTTGCTTTATTTTGTATTTTCTACAGTGTTTGAGATCAAGGCATCTTTCCTTTTATCCTTGACAGTGCTCTGTACCTTTGATCCTTAGAACTTACTGTGATTACTGTGATACTTTTACAAATTAGACTCATATTGTGTCATGTTGATGAAACACATTGGTCTGCTCACAGTAAATTTAAGTTCTGATGAGTCAGGTTAATTTAGTAGAATACTAGATAAAGGTGTAGCAAAGATAATAGCACTTGCAAATGCTTGGATTTTTTTGTGACATTATTGACATGAGAAGTACGCTAGGATCTTGGTTGGAGCGGAAGTGTCTACTTGATGCAGAGTGTCCAAAAGAGACCTGAGGAGCTTCTGACATTAGTATGTAACAAACATTTATATTTTACCAATTCTGCCTGACCAGATTGTGGTTTAGATCTAGGGTCTGAATTTGAACATTCCAGTAGTAAGGACAGCTCACTACCCATCTTCTCTTAGGGAAGAGGTACTTTTAAGCTATAGAGAGATAGGTCTGCAAACATGCAGGTAACTTTTGTGGAGGAGTTAGTATTTTTAAAGCTGTGAAAGTAGTGCAGTAATTGTAACTGTGGTGGACTGAGACGTGTGTTTGCAGTAGTGTGGTGTTCTTCATGTTCTGGCTGTAACCTGAAATGCTGTGAGCTGTTTTCTGAGAAGATCGCAAACTGTGTCGCTGGGCCTGCCCATTCCTGTATCTCTAGCATTGGAGTAGGATCCAGGAATATGCATGCATGCGATCGACACGCAAGTGGGTCAGGTTTGAGGAAAAATAAGTGATAGTTTGGTCAAAGTTCAAGCTGATTATTGATAATACCAGCATATATACTATTAATTGAGTAGACCCAAAGCTTTTCTGATACTGTATCTAATGTTTTAATAACTGATACTGTATTTAAATATCTAATCTCTGCCATCCATCACAACTTTAACTCAAGGTGATAACGAGATTGGGTTTAGCAGCCTGATCAGAATAGAAATTTTTTATAACAAAGACCTCTTTAAGGTTTCAGACTATTTGTTAGTACTTGAAGACCATAGGAACAGTGACTCTGGTGCATTTGATATGGAACACGTACTTTGTTACTGTCCAAAATAGGATGCAAGATTAAAATATTTTACAGTTACTCCTTCCCAGTGACAGATTTAAACTTCTGGACTGAGTAACTGAGGTATGGCTTGCTAATGGACTCTACTCTGATAAAGCTTAGTACTTCAAGTTCCCTTTTTAAATTTGCTACCCACTTAAATGATTTGGGCCAAGATAACCTTAATTTTGTATTTGATAGTGTGCTGTGATCATCAGTTAAGGTCATGTAAAGATGCTAGAGTCTCTAATAGACTCTTCATGTCCATATACCTCAAGTATAAAAAGGGTTCTGGAATGTATGTTTGAGTGGTTGTAAACATCTGACGGTTCGGTTTTAATCATATGTTAATATGGGAAAAACTATGCATAAAAGCTGCCTGAGATAAAATTGTGTTTGAACAATCAAGCTATGCTGACTAGTGAGCTGAGTCATGTTAATGGGCCATCTTTGTATTCCAGATTTACTGCAGGTGCAAAGTTGAGTATTAATTCAAAACATTTCTGCAGCTTAAGTGGCATGTGGTAAGGACTGAAATACAACAGTGTGATTTGCTTCTGATTGCAGTCACAACTGCAGGCTACTTCATGTGGTCTTTCAGTTGTGTGTTTTTTTTCTTGTTCAGTCAGCTAATTTTCTAGGAACTAAAGATAAAATAATGGGAATGTCATTCTTCATGGTCTACCTTCATAATATTTTAAGAACAAACAGCTGCTGTATGGCTAAAAGATGGTATGGAAAATGAAAATAAAGAGCTTTCTTTGTTTTGTTTTTTTGTTTTGTTTTTTTTGTTTGTTTGTTTGGTATTGTGTCCCTTTGTTCAGGAACATTATTTTATAGAAAATTGCCATTTGTTTACTTTATAGTAGGATCAATGAATGCTGTATTACTTTTAAATTCTAATTGTGTATTCACTTGAACCCTTTTTACAAGTAAAAGGTGCAGATAAGTTGCTTGTTTCCTTATATTCGCAGGACTGTCTCCAGACCTTCAATCAATGGAGCAGATCCGGAGAATTATGAGACCCACAGATGTTCCTGACACAGGTGAATATCATGGAATTTACTCTGGTCCTTAAAGATGATCATGAAACAGATATCCATTTGTATAAAGGCAATTAAAGCTTTCCTTGAGCATTTTCTGTTGGTAACAGGATGTTCTCTGTTTGTCCCCCTCACTTCTGTTCAGGGCATTGATCTTGTATCTCTTGAACTCAGTTAACTATCAGAGTTCGTTGCCCATGTTGTTGTTTGTCATAACCTAAGATGGATCATCCAAGCATGCCTTAAAGTGAATGTAATCTTACGAAAGATTAGATGAAACTAAGCAGCTAATTCTTTTCCTGGCCTTGGTTAGGTAAATCCAAACCTCTTAGATGATCAAAGAACATACCTGTTGCAAGCACATTGCTGTGCTGTTTTCTTCAGGCCTGATGTATGGTAGAGAAACTATTGCAACTTTAACTGTAATTTTAAAATTTCTTTTATTTTGTAGTATTTCTGTGGACTTTGAAAGCCATTTGCTCAAGTCTAACTTTGTATTCTAACATGAACTACTTGCCTCTAGTAACTTTTTCATATTTTCATTACATGAAGCCAAGATATGAATTTTTGTTTTGGTGAGCATTACAATTTCCTGAAGAGCAAATAGTAGTTTCCTCTTTTGTATTACCTGGTGTTAGCTGTTTGGGTACGTTAAAAGTTCATTAACCTGAACCATTGCAATGATGGACATCACACATTTGAAATTTTTCCCTGGCATAGTTTCATTTTGCTTGCATAGATGGAACACATTTGCTGGAGAGTTTTGTTAAAGTTTCTAAAACAGATTTTTAAACTCAACTGATCGTTGTACTTATAAACAGTCAAAATATTCTAAGTATGACTTAAGATATCATAATTATCTCTGATTTGTTTCACAAGATGTTGTTGCTTGTGAGGAAATCTTGCTGTGTTCTCTAGACTGATGCAGACTGCACCTTCTCTGAGTCATAGTTAAAATATTGCTCAACTTGGTGCCAAGGCTTATTTTCTAAAGGAGAGCTGGTCTGGTAATTATGTAGTTATCTTTCATAACTCTGTTGTAGGATGACACTTTCTAAGACTAGCGTCTTGTATTTTTCCAAGGCTTACTGTGTGACCTGCTGTGGTCAGACCCAGACAAAGATGTGCAAGGTTGGGGTGAAAATGATCGTGGTGTCTCTTTCACTTTTGGTGCTGATGTGGTCAGCAAATTTCTGAATCGCCATGATCTTGATTTGATCTGTCGAGCTCACCAGGTATGAATTACTGCTGTTGCTTCTTAAAACCTCTGCTTCTAGACTTTCTACCTTTTTGTTGGTATTGCTCATGATACATTTAATATTTATGTTGTTTTGCTTTATCTTAAAGAAAAAAATATTTGTAAAGGGACTCCAAAGCTTGTGGTAGTGTGATTTTTTTTCTATTGACTCTTATTGAATTGAGTATTTAATATCTGTGAAGTAAAATATTAACATTAGATTACTATCTGACCTGATTTTTTTTCCTTCTATAATATATACTCCTTTTACTTTTAGACTACTGTATATGTGAACGATAGTGAAGTGTCAGGATTGCGGTGTGATAACTTAGTAAATATTTAAACTGGGCTTCAGAGTCCTATTTCAGTATTACTACTTTTGATGTTTTTGACTTATCTACTTGATTTCTTGCACATATTTGGTACATTTTAAATGTTTTTACCAACAAATTTGTGCATAAAAATCTCTTGCTGCTCCTACATTTGGTTGAGTTGTCTAGAGTATTTTGGCACAGATTTGTTTGACTTACTGAAATGTGCAGAAAAGATCACCCCTGGTGTGAACAGAATCTTTTAAAATACTTTGCAGTTTTTATGAAGCTTTAAGCAAGTCTCCTAGCTAGGTGAACATAAGGTTTCAATTTCCTGTACAACATTTGTTTCATTATGTAGGCAGTTTTTGAAGCTCTGGCCTGCTGTGAAACAAAAATGTTTTCTTATGTTATTATTTGGCCTGGGTGCTTTTTCAGAACGCTTCAACTCTTCAGCTTTCCACTTACTGCTTTAAATATTAGATGGTATTAGTCAGTGCTTGGAATGGATGTTAAGCTTTCTGAATTGCTACTAACATTCCTGTATTCATGCAATCACCTTAGTCCTTTATAAAAGAAGTTGGCATCTTCTAAAGATAATGTAATCACTAGACTCAAGCAGTTGTACACTGATTTTTGCTACATTATAACATGAGGGGAAGGAGATTTATTGTGAGCTGGCACATTCTTCCACAATCACTTGTTCAGAAACTTGACTGTTCCTAGGAATCATGGTAGAACCACTTTGCTTTTAGAGCATCAGAATTGTAAAAATCCTTACACTTCACAGGGTTGTCTGATTAGCACCAAACTGCAAGTTAAAATTGTTACAATTCTGCTAAAATAGATATCCAGACATTGCGTGCTGGCAGCTAATACTTCAGACTTACCTAAATTTTGTATACAGGCCATAAAATGCTGGGAATAGTCAAATTGGCAGTATGTGATTAGACTTAAAGTGTTAGTGTTAAATTGTTAAATTGATGCATCTTTACCATTGGAAATGTCATGGGTTGAGCTGTTTGATTAGGCATTCAGCATCCAGATAGAAAAAAATGACTGAGCCAGTTCTGTCTGCAAGTCAAAACATTAAATACCTTTTTAATGTGTCCTTGTCATCTCTTTAATACAAGTCATCTTTGCCTTAAGACTATCCTTTTGACAAAATGGATCTTTTTGTTGCTTGAGTCCTATTGAATGCTCTGGTGTTGACAGGTGGTTGAAGATGGATATGAATTTTTCGCTAAACGGCAGTTGGTCACCCTATTCTCAGCCCCAAATTATTGTGGAGAGTTTGACAATGCTGGGGGCATGATGAGTGTGGATGAAACGCTGATGTGTTCCTTTCAGGTATGATGTATTTGTGTACTAAATGTGTACAAAGTTGTACACTAAAGATTTTAGGATATGTGAGCTGATTTAATTTACTACTTGATGTGCTTGTGGTCAGTCTTGACTTAAAATACATGAGCTACAAAAAAGGCTGTACAACAGGGTGGTGTCTGGGAGATAAAAATGGCTGCCAATCAGCTATCCTCCAGAGAACCCTGTGTTTTTTTGCCATTTTCCAAACTCCTGAATGCTAAGCTAATCTCTCTTCAAATCGTTAATTCAAACTTCTTAATGAAAAATCTTTTTTTAGTTCTACCTAGTGGTGAGAATATGTGATTATTCAGTCTAAGGGCATCCTTCTACTTAAGTTCCAATGCTCAGATTTTATTCTCTCCTTCACCTTGGACATGATGCTTTCATTCCTTCCCATTTCCATCCCCTAACATACAGCAGCATAACCAAGAGGATTTAAAAGTGGCATAACCTGTTACCTTATCACTTCACGTGCAGCAGGCAGATTAAGAAATCTGTAGGATGGTCACGTACTCATTTTCTCCTCTCCCTTTCTTTTCTGCTGAATAAGACTTCATGTTGGCTTAACAGTATCTGACATATTCTCAGCTGTCACTGACTCAAAAGAACTTCTTTATTTTCCCTAAGATATTGAAACCATCTGAAAAGAAAGCCAAGTACCAGTATGGTGGACTGAATTCTGGGCGCCCAGTCACTCCACCTCGCACAGCTAATCCACCGAAGAAGAGGTGAAGAAAGGAATAACGTAGAAACCATCAGATCTGTCAAGGACAAAACTCCATATTCCAGTATATAATAAGTGTGCACTGTAAAACCATCCAGCCATTTGACACCCTTTATGATGTCACACGTTTAACTTAAAGAGATGGGTAAAGGATCTTTATTAATTTTTTTCTAGTAGAAAGATGTACGACACTGTATTGTAACAAGTATAGCTCCAAGTTCTAATATCCAGCATAAAGTAAAAAAGTTTAAAAAAAAAAAAAAAAGGAAAAAATCTATTGCGACTACATATTCACACTTACCACGGTTTTTAAAGTTGACCAGCAGCCCAGTTAAAATTTGATGTAATAGTTAAACCAGATGAGAGCATGATGTTCCATTTGTGTAATGTGGTCTTATTGTTGCTTGATTGCTTTTACTTTTTTTGTAGCTAGAATGATGCGAATATGGTATTTAGTCATATTCCCTGGCATTCTTTTTGGAATTGAAACAAAGAAGGGGCTTTTTAGAACAGCCAGTGATCTCTTATCTTCCCCCTTGCCCCTGTTCATAATATTGCTGCCCAAATGTGTGCCCATTGTAATACAAAATTTGTGGTATGATAATAATTAAAAGACAAACTAAGTTTGAAATGCCTAGACTGGACAGCTTTA
Source organism: Crypturellus undulatus (assembly GCA_013389825.1). Taxonomy (NCBI): domain Eukaryota; kingdom Metazoa; phylum Chordata; class Aves; order Tinamiformes; family Tinamidae; genus Crypturellus; species Crypturellus undulatus. The sequence goes on along the minus strand of VWPW01030187.1, from coordinate 763,361 downwards.
CAGCCAACATAAATTTGAGAGAGCAACTTGTCTTGACCTTTTAAACTGCCACAGAATTAATTTGTGCACTACACTGTTTTAAATTATTGACATTACACTGTGCTATGGCACTTCATTTAACATAGATATGACAAAAATGGTATTGCCTCTTAGTTGGTAACTTGATTATGTGGTACCTTGGCTTTAGGTTTTATTAGCATGAGACACCTTTGGCATGCTTAGCTTCCAGGTAACTCCCTACCTGCATCAAAATTCATCTTGCATAGTTCCACCGAACATTAAGATCTTTATTTGATAAGCCTCTGGAAGCCGACATTCTTTTTTGGAAGAGGGTGTATTTAAAGGGGTGTTCATCAGTGAACAGTAAGTTAACTGACAAGGGGTGAGCTAATGTTGCTATGTGAATGTCCCACATGATTGTAAGGCTTATGTCACTAAAGAATTATTCCTTGGATTTTCATGATCAAATTTCTTATACTATTGTATAGACTTCTGCTTTGTAGTGTACTATAGTAGCAATAATTTCTGTACATGATCAAGAGTTATGCAGTGTTTCTTTCCAGTTCTCCCCTTTCTTAAAAGGGTTAACATTGACAAATGGCAAGGTATGGAGAAAAGGTTTGTGGTAGGGTAAATGAAAGGCACAGATTTTTGATAAATTAGGATGCAATACTTATTGAGTATAACTATAAAAGATTTTATTGAATACTATCAAATTTGTAAGATTCTTTGGGGGAAGGCTTCAGATTTATACCATTCTAAATGTGCATCAGTAGATGTAAAACTCTTGACTTCAATATTGTCTTTGAAAATGTAAAATTGAGGATTCTAGTAACTTACATTTTATGAACAGGCACATTATCTAATGCAAGAGTTATATTGATTTCTGACACAGTGAACAAGTTCTTTAAAATGGATTTAAGTCTCTTTTCTAATTCCATTTTGTTTTAAATGCATATTTTAAATGTAGTTTTTTCATTTAGTAAAAGTTGTCTAATTCATTTGAAGTCTGACTGGTTATTTTAACATTTCATTACTCAAGTGTGGAGTTCTTGTTTACAAAAAACTTTTTGTAGAATATATGTATCTGCTATTGATTTTTTTTTAATTGGATTGCTGTATGTGTGGTTTTGAACAATAGCTTGATTTACACTTTTGGGGAAAGAACCAGGGTTTCAAACTATGGTATAAAACATAGAAATAGGTTTCTTCTGCTGTAACTCAAAAGTATTTAGTCATGAATTTCAGTGATGACAGTTGTGTAAGTGAGAATAAGTTCAGTTTTTGACAAGGTATTAGTGGAAGTGTGCATTCAGTAAGCATAAATGAAGTAACCTGTGGTTCTAAGTCGTTACTTTGAGATATAGTTGTGCAAGTTTTGAAAATGCTGTTTTTGTGAAGTGTCAGCCTCTAAGACGTGGATGTATTAATCCAGCTGCCTGGTACCATTTGTTTCCTTAGTTCCTGAAGCAAAGCCTTCTGTATCATGGAACGTCTGTGAATAGAACTGTGAGCACCGCTGCTCACTGCTAATGCTCCTTCAAAAGAAAAATCAAGTCTTCTGGTTTTGTTACATGTCCAGAAGAAATAGGAGGTTCTTAACTGAATTTATTTTATTACACTAGAAATTCAGATTGGCTGGTATCCTGGAGAAGTGCTATTTACTTCGTATGATAGCAATCACTTGCAAGGGACCCGAGTGTTGATTTAACTTCTGGACTTTGAGGGTTGGGACTAGATAACACCTCTCATCATCCTGTGCTGGGGGAAGTATTGTTATGTGGTGGCAACAAATGGCAAACATCAAAAACACACTCCCAATTTTTTAGTTTTTTTATGATTAAAAAGAATAGAAAGGCATATAAATGCTGTCTGGTCCTTAATACTGAGTAATGGATCTTGACCTTTAATGAAATGTGCCATGCCACTGATCTGGTGTCCGTTCATGTTGACTAAGCATTGTTCAGAGATTCTTGTGTTTTGTTGGGGGAGAGGGAGGGGTTTTGGGCTTCATAGCGGTCAGGTGTGTGTCTAAGCATAAAATATTTGAAATTGGCTGCTTTGAAGAAACAAAAATTTCTCCAGTGGTTAATACACTGGTCTAACAGCTTGAACACTACTTTTTAGGTAGACTTGTATATACAAATTTTATATTTTTCCAGGACATTCTGTAGAATATCACTGAAGACACTAAAAGGGCTTGCATAATAGGGGGTTGAACATAGTTTGAATCTAGACATATAGAAGTATTCATAGTCATTAAAATCTGAGTTGGTCTCTTTGCTTTCAGCTTACTGTGATTATCTACAAATGCATTTCAAGGTGTCAGTCTCGTGATCCTGTTACAGAGACTGTTTGTTTGCACTGCATTTTCTATCAAGAGAAGCTCATAGGAACATATGACATGGCTCATCCTATCCCAGTGTGTTGCTCTGTCGTGGATGGAAATCCTTCAGACTTGAATTGCTTTTCCTGTTAACATGCTGCATCCCTATTTTGAGGTTGTTTGAAGATGGCGATCCTGCTCACCTCAGTAGTTGGCATCAGCAATTCCTGGACTCTGGAGTCCTCTGCTACATTTTTGCCATAAGATAATGGAAACAATAGAGGAGCAGTGGGTCACTATCTCCTCTATGAGGAAGTCCCTATGTCCTGTCTTCTGAGCATCTGAGGATGTAGATAAGTCAAAAAGGATGTTGCTGGCACACTGTGGAAGCTGTCAGCCTAAATCACTGGAGCTGTAGGTGGTGGATTTGGGATTGATACACGCATTTTTCAGCCCTCTAATTGCAGAGATTTGTAAAAGATGTATTGCTATCCAAAACGGTTAATTTGAAACTGACTTGAGAATAGCCCATCTTTGGGTAGGTGGAGCTTGCAGAACATATAACAAACATTGAGTACCCTGTGCTTGCTATTTGGCATAAAGCTCCAAGGTTGACAGAAGAGGACTCTGTTTGAAGGCCTACATAGATAACAGTTGTAGAAACCAAGCCTTTAAACTAATGTGTCTTGCCTTGCTGACAAACTACCAGTGCAGTATCCATTCTTGTTCTATCTAGAAACTTCCCTGCTGTCAGGTTTGTGGGAGACCAAAACACCTGTACAAGCCTAGCAGGTAGTGTTACAGCTAGTAAAGAGCAAAGACAGATTGATACTGTCAACATTGCACTTAGTTTAAACTTGAATTCTAACTTGGCTTGTCTCCTTTGTAGTATGCATGAGGATTAATGTGACTACATTGCTTCAAATGGTTTGGAGAAAGGTAATATGAAAGGTTAATACTATGCTGTAGAGAGCAACATGGTCTTTTTATACAAAACAGATTGAAGATGAAACTCATGTTCTGGTTTATACTTAAGCTCCAGTTCGTTGTATGTCTGAAGGATTCTGGCTGCCATAAGAATGGTCTCCTAAGCATGTAGTTGTGCTTAGCAGTTAAAAAAAAATGGCTCAGTGAGTGTTGGACTTGGAACTATTTAGGCCTGGCCCCAGATATTTTTTTCTGCAGTGATCTGTTTGATTCTGCTAATGAGAAGCACTTTGAAGCAATCCCACAGTGTAGCTGAACACATTTTTCTCTCCTGATCACACAGTGATTTTGCTGGCCTTGTTCCAAAGGCTGGCCAAGGTTTTGATGACACAGCATCTAATCAGGTGACTGCCTACAACTCATGGGCATATAACCAGGCATTCTTCTCGTTGCTTCTATCAGATGATCAAAGCTGAAGGAACCTCAGACCATCTTGGACTGAACACTGGGAAAACCATGTGACAGTAAGTTGGTGTTGGGACAGTAGATAAATCTGTTATCAAGATGAGACATAGGTTTTTTTGTACTGGTTGTTATTATGGGTCTGACAAATGCTTGTCTTGAGCAGATTTCTGGAACTGCTAGTGTCTGAGCAACTTCCTCACAGATCTCTGAAGCTGCTGAACTAACAAAGCTATCTGGGGACCTGTTTTATATCTTAGTCCACCATGTTAAAATACTTAATCTCAATATGTTACTTGCTAGGAAGGACAAAGTTCCATTCTGTTTTGTGTCCTGTATGAACTCAGATTGATGTATGTACTCTTATGTCCTACAATCTGAGAAGTAAATTAAAACCCACATGATTCCAAGTAATTGTTTTCCTCAAGCCCCTTTCTAGTATGTAGCTAGTTCTATCTTTCAAGGAAAACTCCTCTTGTTGCTGTCCCAAATAGTCCAAGTAGGTGGAGCTTTGAACAACATATATGTACTACATGTGGCTTAGCCTGGCCCCTTTCCTGGGTTCTTGCTGTCTTATTTGACAAACTGCAGGCTGAGCTTTTTGTTTAGTTTACTGCAAATGCAAACTATAGGGGCAGTCATGTCAGAAGTAGGTGCTAACTGGATCCAGCTGCTAAGAGCTGCAAAAGCAGGTTGGTAATTTCAGGCACAGATGTAAGCTCTATGTTAGAGTGGAAAAGTGTAGCACTCCCAGGAAGAACTTGTGAAACAAGTACCACATGCAAATTCTGTTGACAAATGATCGTCATGCCCAGATGTTAAGTTTCAGTGTTTTAACCCAAGTTCCTGTCAAATGCAGGAAGTAAAATGAACAGATGGGACTGTAGCTTTCCCTAGTCTCTTACAGATGGTCAATGCAAGTTAATACTCAAAAATAGTAAGTTAAAATGTTTGCAAAAACAAAACGTTGTTGATTTTTTTCCTCTTTATAGAGGCCTGCCTATTTGTGGTGTTTTAAAGGTTTGAATCTTTTGGATGCAAGGGAAAACACTTCAGATAGGTCTATTGGATTATGGAAAAGTCTTAACAGTATCTTAAGAACAAACTGATGTGGCTCATGAAATGAAGCAAAGAAGCACATGAATACTAGATGGTGTTAACCTTGGCTAGTAGGTGTTTTCCAGTGTGACACTTTTTCTGTCACTTGGCTTTGAACCCCCAGCAAACATAGTGATGTGAAAGGTGCAGCTGTGTTGCATCATTCCTTCGGGCTGCCTCCTAGCAGCATTTTCAGTTCCATGAATTCTTCAGTGTCTTATTGAGTATGTATACTCTTTGAGAGTATAGAAATCCATAATTCTCCATTAACTACTCCAGAATATTTTATGTTTACACTTCAGGTTGCCATTCCTGAGTTTTATTGCACCTTCTTCAAAAATAGACTATATCAGTTTCTTGAAACCTTGAGGGAGAGCATGTCATGAGAACTATGTCTTAATGGATAAGTATTTAAAACTAGAAAGAAAAACAGGTAGTTAATACTTTCTATTGGGGGTTTTCTGAGTTCTTTACAAACAGATTTCCAAAGGAAACTAGAAGTGCAATGCCTGCTTTGCAGGAGGCCTTATTAAGAGTAAGGGGCTGCAAGACTTGAGGCCCAGGTCTGTTGAAAGAGGTAAGAGTAAACACCTTATTTAAATCCTGCCTACACAGGCCTCTTGCTTAATGCATACAACAATAAACTGACATTCTGTCCTTCAAGGCTTTTATTTGCCTCTACCAGCTAGAGTAAGAAGGTGTCTCGATCACTTTCTGCTCTTGATCTGTCTAGCTTGCGCAGGCCAGAATGCGAAGACTTGCTCAACAGAGGAGCTAATGCAGTGGCCGCAGCAATGTCCTTCATAGCGGAATTGACCTAGCCTGCTGTCGCCATCTAGTGGTTGAAGGCCAAGGGACGAAAAGTTATTACTGCAGAACTGGCATTTTATTCTATTGTGTGATTTGAGCAGTGTGGGAATGTTCTCTGTTGTCCAGTACTGAGATATATTTGTAGGACATGCTTTGTAATAGCCCGTAAGTGGCTTACCTCAGTGAAGAGTTCAGATTAAATTCACTTATATTTGGCAGGCTTCATGGAGTCTTTTGAAGGACTTGTTTCTTTTAATAAAATCAGAGCTGCCATTAAAGTTATAGAAGAGGTCAGCCACCATAGGCTTAGTCTTTCAAGGCGGTTTCCAAGTTTCTTCCTGAGTCTGGAATCTTCTATTCTTGCATCTAAGTTTAAGTAAGGTAGGATTCTTCACGTAAGTTTACAGTGATAAGAGAAGAATTGCTGGAAAGTCTGTAAGAAGTGCAGTATGTTTGCCTCTGGTATAAATCAATATAACTCCCCTGAGCAGAAAAAAATAATTTTGGATTAGAAGTAGAAAAATGCTATTAGAATAGGACAGTCCAAAATTTTGCCTGGTTTATGTTGCTGTTAATTTATTTCTTCCTCTGTTCTACCTATGGCTTGGCATCACAGGCATATATACCCTCAAAGAGACTAGTAAGGCTTTTGGGAGGATTTGGGAGAATTCCTGGATAACTTGGTATAGCCAGATCCTGCTGGTGGCCTACAATGAGTTGTGCTTGAAGAGCTGCATCTGTTAGTGGTTAGTTCGGAGCACTTTGTCCCTCTGTCCCTGATTCCTGGCTAGTCTGTAGAGCTCATGCCACTATACAAATTACATCTCTTGGTTTCGTTTCATACAAAAGGAGTGTTTCCAGCTCATGCCCAATGAATGGGATGATGAATCCCAGATACCAAGTGGGCCTTACTGCTCTGAAGCCCCCCAGCTGGATGGTTGAGTAGGCTCAAGCATCAGGAGCTCTTGTGACAAACTACACTGCTTCTCATGCTGTACAGAGTCAAGGTGATGTCTGCCCTTCTGATACTTTCTGTCAACAATCTCAAGAGATTGTCAGTCTCACTGCTTTGCATCTACCCGTCACTTTTCATCAATATCCTTTCCCTTCTTTCTGTTTTAGTTTGCCCTTTCTGTACCTCTCACAATCACAGAATTGTTAAGGTTGGAAGGGGCCTCCAGAGGTCATCTAGTCCAACCCCTCTGCACACACAGGGTCACCTGGAACATGTGACACAGGATTGTGTCCAAGCAGGTTTTGAAGATTTCCAGAGAAGGAGACTCCACAACCTCTCTGGGCAGCCTGTGCCAGTGCTCTGTCACCCTCACTGTTAAGAAATTTTTCCTTAAGTTCCTGTGGAACTTTCGGTGCTTCAGTTTGTGGCCATTATCTCTAGTTCTGGCCACCCCTGAAAAGAGGTTGGTCCCATCCTTTTCACTGCTTCCCTAGAGGTACTTGTAGACACTGATCAGGTCCCCTCTCAGCCTTCTCTTCTCCAGGCTGAGCAGGCCCAGCTCCCTCAGTCTTTCCTTATAGGGCAGATGTTCCAGGCCCCTGATCATCCTTGTAGCCCTGTGCTGGACTCTCTCCAGCAGCTCCACAACCCTCTTGTACTGGAGGACCCAGAACTGGACACAGTTCTCCAGATGTGGCATCCTCATGGCTGAGTAGAGGGGCAGGATCACCTCCCTTGACCTGCTGGAGATGCTCTTAATGCACCCCAGGATCCCAGTCTCTTCAGTCACTAAGGACTGACTTTAATTGTTCCCCTTTTCCACGTGCTTTCCTTTTGTGGTGGTGGCACTTTCCCTGTGACTTCCCAACTGTTGGCACACGGTGGCACCTTTGGCTTCAAGGAAATACTTGTTTTCAACCTCCGAGGAGACAGAAATCACTGGTGACCGGACAGTTGAGCAGGAGGAGGCTGTTTGTCTCCTGACAGATGCTGACTATGAGCCACCCTGCAAATGGTGATTGCATGCAGTTTGAGAAGACTCCTTGAAGATCAGGGCAACAAACAGATTTTGAGGTGGTCAGATGTCTCCTTACTGTTAAGGTTTTTTGTTTGTTTTTTGGTGCAAGTGAGCTGCTTCCTTTGCTAGTAGTAACTTTGATTCAAGCAGATGGATTTACTGCTTTTCTATACATGTTGGTAGGGTGGAGGGGGTCAGGCATGTGAAGCAATGTGGAACTAGAACATGGGTCTCAGCTGTGTGGGGAAGGAGTGAATGTTGCCAGCTTGATCAGGATGGTGGTTTTAGGCTTTTGAAAGCAGTTATCCAGAGCTGTGAGCTGCAGGAGAAGTCTTCTGTGTGGCAGGTGTCTGTCTTCGAGACTGCCTGCTGATGTCCTGCCCTGTGAGTACTGAATGAGGCAAGTTGCACAGCCAGGACATGCTCGTGCAACCTCTCTTAGCTTCCAAGAGGACATATGGCCTCTTCGGTAGTGTATGAGGTAAGGGCACAACATGAATAACAGTGACAAGTACTGGTTGAGGTGTCAGTTTGCTTGGAATGCAAGGCAGTTACGTGTGCATGTTACAGTAATATTCTTTACCTTGCCTCTTCCCTCTTTGCATTCCAACAAACCTGAAAAGTTTTCTGGCTGCTCTTCCTCAGTCACACTCTGGGAGTGAGCAGCAGTATAAAGCTTGGTCTGCAGGTGGTGCCTTGTACCTCTGACTGGTCTCACTTCAGGATTGGTGACTTGGATGTCAGATACAGAGCTGCCAGCTCTGCAGCCATAGATTGGCTTTTGGCCTTGTACCCCCAGGATAGTAGAAGAATACTCTGTGCTGCTTGCTAGTCTATTAGTTATAATCTATTAGTGTAATCTAGCATAATCTATTAGTTATATAAAATGTTCCATACATGTAGCAGTCCAGTGTGGATGGACTTGAGGTGGTTGATTGCTAAAGGAAGGTATGCTGTTAACTAAGGTTTAAGGCAGAGGTGAGGAAATAGAGAAGGAAGATCTTGGAGACAGCCATGGTCAGAGTTACCTAGAGCTGTTAGCAGGCCTGACAGCATTTCTTGGGCAGACTGCACACATTGAAGCTTAGGAGCTGGACACTTGGTGTCTACAGGAGGCCTTTCATCTCCAGAGTTCCTACCTCATGCTCTTGGAGATGACTCATGGCCACCTGTAAGAAGAGATGAAGACAGAGGCCGGCTTGATGTCTACAACAGCTGCTCTGCACTCCCCAGACCTCAGAGGCCCTCTTCAAATACCTAGGTAAGCATAAGCAGTGGAGTCTTGCATGGCAGTGGACCTGCACACAGCAACTAATTGGTTCTCCCATTTTCCACAAATCTGTGGCAGTGATGGTTTCCCCCTTAGCTAGTTTGGGTTATTATTCCCTGGTAGGGCACAGTGAACTACAAGTTTGTGTTGGCCCACTCATTCTTTCCCTGTCTCCTTCCCTGTTCTAAGAGTCCTAGGTTCCCATGAGCCCTGTCACATCTCTGGGAACACATTTCTCTCAGACTTGCTGAGTTATTCCAGTTTAACTCAGGTGTTTTGGCCACTCAGATTTTGGGAGTTTGCCCAAGCTATCTGACTCTTTCAGGGTACAGTCTGGGAGCCATGTACACGGCTGGAAGGGTGTGATAACTGAAAAGGGGCCTTTTAGCCAAGCTTGGCTCGGAATAAATGGATTCCTTTTGCTACCAGTTGGAAAGGAGAGACAGACCTGAGACAGAAGCTCCTCCCCACTCTGGAGGAAGAGGGAGGAGGAGGGAAAAGAGAGGACTTTCTTGGTGAGAACCTTCTGTCCCATGGGGCCTGATTAGCTGGTTGTTCATTCCAAGTGCTTCTCAAGTCTCACTGCTCCAAGGAGCAGCAGCAGTTGAGATGCATCTTTATCCCATATACTTCCCCTTGCTTGCAGTCTTTAGTGTGTGCTGCTCATATGTGAGACATGAGTGTGATACTTAATGTGATCTGTTGAGAAACCCTTAGTTCTGAAAGGAAAGGTTAGCTATTCTTCACACTTCTTCAAACTCAAACATGGTAGGGTTATTTGGTTTTGAGAACCAGGCTAACTTAAGTCTAGAAACTGCTCTGAAACACATAGGTTAGCGGCAGGATTTTCAGCAGTTGGTTGCAACTGCTTCAGTTTTTCCACTGCACTTGGTAACTGGCTGCTTAGTCATGTAGATAATGGTCAAATGATCTAGTGTGACTATAGCATCAGCATGCATCTGGTACAAGAGCACTGGCAACTGAGTTCTGCTATTGTCACCTAGCCACCCCAAGCAGAGCTGGGTGATTTGTTGCAGCTGATGATGACTTCTCTATGCCTGTGGCAGCACTTGTACTGAAGCCAAAGGAGCTTTTGGAGAAAACATATCAGAGGAAGCAAGATTACTTGCCCTCCCCCCCAATCTGATTATTTTGTGTAGCTCCCTATACTTTTTAACTTTTCCATAAGAAATGTAACTTGTGTACTTTGGCCTATCTTAAAGTCCAATACCCTAAGTTCACAAGGAATGCTTTTTTCATTTCACTGAACTTTATCTGTCTCCACAAACATTACTCTCAGTAACTTCTCAATAGCTTAGTATAATTAAATCTTAAAGCAAACAACTTTAAAATCCAAAGGTGCACCATGCTTATCTAAATGACAGGGGCAATACAAAGATGCAAATCAGTGCTTTTATTTGTCTGTAGACTACTTGAGAAAGGTTATAGCTAGAGATTTGAGTTTAGGTTAGTTTTTATATCTGTTTCATTCTTTGTTTCTCACTAAGAATGTTATATGTATAGTGAGAATTTTGTGAAGAAGCACAAAGCCTTGGTTTATTAACAAAAGTAGCTATTACACTTTTCTGATTGAATTATTGGTCTAAAATTGTCTAATATAACTGTATCTGTTTATTTTAAATATGCATTCAGCTTTTACACGCATATCTAGGTGGTTAAGAGCAAATAACTGTCCTTAGGGCTTGGGAACATCGACCTGGGACCCTGAAGCAGGCTCAGAGGCAAGGGAGCAGTTTGTGTGTGTGTGCCTCTTGGGGAAGAAAGGCAGTATCCAGGTTCTGTGGTGGGCACCTCTGGGAATCAAGCTTGGAGGCTGTGACACAGGCAAGAACCAGGTGGTTATCATAAACCTGTCAGGTATGAGTTTATCCCATACTTTTTTTCAACTGGAACTACAGAAACCCTCATATGGGACTTAATTCACCTGAGTGCTAAAATACTTTTTGTGGCTCCTTAGGAAAAGTTCTTTCACTGGCTGGTATAGAAGTATCTGAATTATGAAAATGCCCATGAGGTGGCATCCTGTACCACAAAGAAAAGCTTTTATATGAGATAGATTATTTTTTCAATACTTGCTTAGTCACCCATGTCTATGAAAGCAGGCTTTGTGCTGTATTTTTATGTAGTTGATATCAGTCAAACACTGATTTGCAGGTATTTTGGGTTTTTTTAGGGTGACTGGATGTCTTCATATATAACTACCCAAGCTACACCTGTGTAATTACAAATCTATGTATGTAGCTTCTTACGAGCCACTGGCATACTTCCCCCAGGGAAGTCTGATTTTTGAAGACTAGAAGAACACTAGGGTAGCTGGTATTGTGCTCTCTGAATAAAAAAAAGTTTGTGCTGAGGGCTGCAAATATAATGTATTTCTACCCTTTCTGATGTTGAAGTTATTGAAAATCCACAAATATTCATGTAGTACATGCATCAGGCTTTTGAGATGAGTATTATAGATAACAAATGTCAAAGGATTTTGGGGGAGGGGAGTGCATATGAGGACATGGGCTGAAATGAGAAAGGTCCTGACTCAGGCCTGTAGGCATGCTTGGTCTCCTACTTGAAGATAGTTAATGTCTTGTGTGCGGTGCAGGCAGCACAGCCAGCATTTCCTAATAAAGGATAGTACTTTTTCCTTGGAACTCTTCCAAAAGTTTGGTTCATGCTCGGTCTGTTTTATTCTAGTTTCTTTATTCCTTTTTTTATAGACTGTTTTCCCATATCAGGGATGCTGCTTTGTTGCCATGTGTTTGGCCCAGGATTAATGCTGCTATGAAACAAGGAGCTGAGGAAAATGGCAGGCCTTCCAAAGTGGTGTCCTGGTGACAGTAGGACTTACCTAGTGCAGGTTTAATACTGCATTCCAGTTGCCCTAGATTAGCTGGCTCCTGATCTGCTTTCTCTGGTAGCTACCGAATATTAACTTCTTCCTACCTAAAAACAGAGGAATTCAATTCACAGAGGAATAAGTAGCAATACCATTATGAGACAAGAAAAAAATCACCATCTTTGCTCAGCTTTATTACCAGCACTTAGCAAAGAGTGACGTTGCTATGCAGGGATAATGGTTTGCTATTTGCTAAAGTCAGGTTTGCACCTGACTTTAATTTCTATAAAGGGTGGGGAGGAAATCACCGGTTTTCTTGCTGTTGGACTCATTTGCTAATATCCTGCGGCTTTTAGCAGCTTTGGAGGATCTGATGTCAACATGTTGCCCATGAGCAACATGTCCATGAGTTGAGTGCGTCCTGAAATGCTTTTTGCTGTCCCAGTCAATGAGTTTTGTGTGGCTGCGCTTCTCCAAAACCCTTCTTTCCTACTTTTCCTGCATATGTCTTTTTTTTTTTTTTTTTTTAAAGAAAAAGAGAATATTTACATGGAGAAATATCCTGCTGGTGGTAGGACATAGGTATCTGTATGGGAGGTGGCAGACATGGCCGTGTACAGCTTATCAGGGAAAGGAGAACTTCAGAGAATAAAAAAGTTTCAAGTGATGTGTGTGCAGTTGAAATTGGCATCTGGAGCCTGCAAATAGCTCCTCCTGGAAACCACTCAGATTTCTTTGAAATACCACTTCAGAGTCAATTGTCTTTCTGCCTTTCCCTAAAGGAAGAAGAGAAATAGTGAGCTGATGTTTGCCTCTTGCTTCAGTAAGACTTTTTTTGGCAAGAAAATTGTCTATGTCTAAGACTTCAGCCTGCTTTAGGATTTCCATTCTGGGAATGCTAAACTTTGTAAGTCTGGTGGGAAATAAGCTGTGCATGTAGCTCCTTACCCACTTATGACTTTTTTTTTTATCTTTTCTTCCTAAAGAATCTGCTTCTTCCTTCCTAAAAAATCTGCTATTACTTCTGTGCTTATTGGTTTGTGGCTCTTGCCAATATCCTCTCATTACAGGTAGCAGGAAGCAAAGAAATGGAGTTGGGAAGCATAGTTGAGAATTTGGGTAGACAGTTTGAGAGTCAGTCGACCCTGAATCCCGCAAGGCACCCATGCTCATTAAAAAGTGAGGTTGTCAAAAGCAGGCTAACAGCAATAACAAAGTGAAGGCAACTTACCTGCTGTGAGGTTTGCATGCTCTGCTGCTCTTTGGGAAGTGTATTACTGGTACACAAGCTACCTATTTTAGAGGGTATTTTCTCCTGCTGCAGATGTCTATGATTGTTTATGATGGTAGTATTTTTATAAAGAAACAATACAACTCAGTGCAAACAAACTCAAGGACAGATAAATCTTTGAAATGAGTCATGTTCCTGACCACAAGAGTAGACATAAAGTGGTCTTTCATATGGAGAATGAAACAGATATGCCTTTTCACACCTAAATTTGTGCTGAAGTAATTTAGGAAAATAACATCCAGAAGTTTACGCTTAAAGAAGTTGCTGCCTATAAGGAATTATTCAGTTGAATTCTGTAGACTGTACAACAAAAAATAATATAATATACACCAAGTCTTTCTCCACTTTCTCCACCAGGGAAGGCCTGACCTCTTCTATTAATATCTACTGCTTCCAAGAATTCACTGTCCTACAAGAATAATCACTTGCATAAGAACATCTGGAAACAAGCAAACAGCAAGGCTGTTTGCAGCTGCATCATGTATTGAATGTTTTTTCTTCTCCTAGGGTAATGTGCTGAGGAAACTAAAGGGATGCTGCAGTGATGAGAGAGAAGTTTGAGCCACGGTCCAGACACGAGTAGTTCAGTGCACATGCTCTGAAATTAGCACTTTGCGAAGTTTTCCTTTCTTCCTTGTCCAAGAAGTTGCAAAATGCTTTAGGATGTTTCCAGCTTATGCTTCAATTGTGCCCGTTCACATCCCATTACTGATACGGGGTAGCGTCAGCTGCTGAATTGGAGCAGTGGAGGGACAGACATGTATCCTGGTCTGATGCCGAGGGGGATGCGTCACTGGGAATGGCAGTGCCTTGGGTCCCATGTCGATGATTTTTTAATAGAACCTCAAACTGTTACAGATGAGGATGTTGCATGTTGCAGCCATGGACCATCTGTTGCTGCTTCTTGGGCACACAAGCATGTTCTTGAAGATCCCTGTGTCGATATTCCGGGTTTGTTAGGTTGAGAGATTCAACTCTTTGACAAAGCATCATACTGTATTGATTTTTAAGCAAACGATATCTTTCATAGGAGACTGCTCTATATCACATTCCAGTCTAACCAAAATAATTACCTTCATAGCAGTCTTAATTTGGACATTTCTGTAATAATTACATAAAGTGCTTATGGATTTCAGAATAATTATACTCATTTCACTGACATACTATACACACTATATATCTGTATCCACAAAATACTTCTGTAGCTATTCACTCTTCTAATATAGTGTTTCAGTGACAATAACACAATACTCCAAAAGCAAAGAGCTTAAGTTGATTCCTGAAATTACTTGTTTAAAGAAGGGGAACATATTTGTTCGTTGTTCATTTTAGAAACCCCGGGCATATCAGTCTTGAAGTTATGAGGAATCAGTCTACCTGGCAGTAAAGGTAAATTGTGAACTTGTACTTTTCTTGATTCCTGGCACTCAGAAAATGTTCTGTTGAAGGGGCATGGAGGAAAGCCTTTAAAAATAGCTTAAATAGAACCAAATGCTGCACAAAGTGCCCTGGGAGCTCAAAAATGCCCATTTTCAGTGTGAAGCATTCCCTGGTGTGAAAGCTGTGATGGTTAGAATTTGAGGTTGAGTGGGCTAGTGAGTCACCTTCCTGGCCAGAATCCACCAGGGATAAGTGGTGTCCAAACTCAGGAAGGCCGAGATTCCCACTCGGATCATACAGAAGCCATCTGTTTGGGCTGAAGGTTTACCCACTGCTGGGTGGAATAAACCTTTTATGAAATGTAAGTCTGAATTGAAGCTGCAAACTCTCTTACTGGATCCCAGGGTAAAGCTTGTCAGGTCATTTACCAAGAGAGACATGCAAAGCTGCTATTCCTTTCAGGGATCGTGGCAGAAAAAGCAGCAAGTAAAAGGGCTTCAGTTACAATTTTGGAGTAAAATGACAAGGAAGGTTCTGGATTCCTTTCTTTTGGCTTGGACTCTATCAGAGGGATTTCTGAAAGCAGCTGAAACTTCTGCTAAAGGGAAATGGGGTCTGGTTGGCTGCAGCTGAAGTGCGTGTTACACTGCGGCTAGCCTCTGATACCCCTTCCCTAGGGGAATGGCTCACCGCGGCGGAGGGCAGGCTGTGGTAAAGCCCCCTGTCCCCTCTCCGGGTTGTGCCAGGAGAAGCAAAACAGGGCGATCTCCGTCGGGCGTCCTGGCAGGGGCTGCTCTGTGGGGACGCCCACCTTCCCGCATGCAGTTGCCCTGGAAACGGCCTCTTCCTCCTGGCGCTGCTGCTTTGCCGCAGATCCCGACGCATCCCTGCTGCTGCGGCCACGTTGCTGCTCGCTGCCTTTCTGGCTAGGTTTTCCACTGAGGCAAATGGACAGGTTGGATGTAAACTTTATAGTGAGTAGGTCAGAGTCTTTGTATATTTTCAGCTCTTCTTGATTTCAGTGAGAAGGCATGGCGTGCTTGAGGAGCATTTCTCATTTACTACATACATATGAAACTACCTTGAATAGTTAATTCCCCTAATAGATATCCTTAATAGTTCTGTTAAGATCAAGCATCCACCTCAGTCTTTTTCTTGTCAGAAAGGCTGTCTGTGGCAAGAAGTATGAAATTCAGGTAACAGAAATCCTCTGTCCTTGCTGTAGCTTTTGCTGATTGCTAGATCTCTCTAATGCTAGACAGAATGGATGCTCATGGACATTGCCTGATAAAGAGCTATTTGAGAGAGGTGAATGATTGTGTCAGGATGTGTCCTAAAAAATAGCAGGATGGTGGTTGTTTGCTAGTGCTTGATGCTCTCCCCTAGCACTCTTGGATTTGCTGATACAGTTGCAGTCTTGAGTCCTGCAAGGCATCCAAAAGGGAGGTGTATAATGTGGTGATACCAAAACTGTGCTGTTTTGTCTTAAGTTGTCTGCAATTTCCCATCAAGCCTTCAACTCTTCTTGTCGTAGTTACCCTGCTACCTCCTCCTTAGCAATAGCCTCACAAGAGCAGAGCAGGTCGCTGCCTTTTCCTGGAAGGAGGGGGGTTCCTTGGCAGTGAAGGTGCGTTTGGGTGGGTGATGTGGGATAGCCCTGACATGATAGAGCTGTGCTAGTGGAAGTAGGAAGCGTGCCTAGAGATGGTGCATATGGTATCCTGCAACCCTCTTCATTATTTGGGGACTTGGTAATTGGCTGGCAGGGAAAGGCTGCCTTTTCCTCTTGCAGAGTCTGCAGTCAACAGTAGCTAACAGGTCCTGAGATGAATGTTTAATCAATGGACTAACCTGTGAATGGGAGAGGATGTACAATTTAGTATCTGAGGTGTTCTGCTATATATCCTTTTTTTCTTATGGAAAGTAGAATAGATGTTACAAATTAGGAGGCTTTGTGCAAACTTGAGAATTAACTGGAGATTAGAATGAAACCAGAAGTGTTTTCTACTTTGAAGTCATGCTACCATCCTGTACTTCAGGTGCTGCTTTTTAAAGCCAATAGGTCTTATTCATGTTAGGGTTCAAATTTGCTTTAGTTTTACACTATTGAACAGTGATTTAGAGCAGTAGTATACGTTACCCCTTCAAATCAATTTATTATATGGTGTTCTCCAGAGAGATAAGGTAAAAAAACTTCTTAATGGATTAGCAGTTCCTAATCCATTTAAAGACTCATTCAGTGGAGCACCTAAGTGTGTACTTAATTTTAAGCCCAGCAGTAGTTCCCTTTCAATCGGGGGGACTATTTACATACCAAACTTCAAGGAAAACTTCAGGCACTTTTCCAAATCAGGATCATAAGAAAGGATTCCTTGACATGACAGTAAAGTATGTTAATGCCAGCCTTAATCTCTTATTAACTCTTTCTCATCTTTATCCCTTGCTCGTGCATGCTTTTCCAGGTAGTAGATTGAGCTTGTACCTGTCTGATCCTTTCTTAAACAGCTTAGTGGTCCCTTTAGGCTTAGCAGAGCAGCAGTTTTTTACACATTCCACCTGTCTGTGTCCTTCATAAAAATTACAGTGCTGGGTGTTGAGTTTGTGGTTTTGTTCAGTGTTATCTGACTACAGTGGAGTCGCAGGGTTGCACTTGGGAAAAGAATGGGTTTTCTTATGTATTATTTCACCCCAAGAGACTTGGTTCTGAGATCAGTGAAATATATCTATGGTGACATAGTAGCTTCTGTCCTGTGTGCCACTAGTTAAGGTCAAACAGGATTTGGACATTCTGCAAAGCTTCTGACTCCTGTGCCCTGCAGGCGGGAGATTCTGGCCCTTTCCAATATATTTTGTTATTGATCTCACTAACATTTGTGTGGATGCCTGCAGGCTCTGCTCTGCAGTCTATTCCCAGGTTTCCATAAGTCATATGCCTGATGGGCTACTGTTTGTGCCTCACATAAAAACTAAATGCAGCCCTAAAAAAAGAGGGGCAGCAAGTGGACTGGAACCATGTGAGAGTTAGCCTTCCCTCTGAAGGCATAGCAGCTCATATAGGAAACTGTTCCACAGCTCAGGGGGGATAACAGAAAGGCACTGAATCCCATTAGTCTAATGGTGTTGCAGATAGCAAGTCTACACCTGCATGATGGGACTGTCCTTTGCACGAATATTCCCTGAGCCATGTGCCACTCCAAAGTTCCACTTCATCCTTAAATATAGCTGCTTGTAGGGAAAATGAAAAGATTTTTAGAATGAAAGTGCAAGCAAGAGGATATACTGGTATTTCAAACTCTTCACAGAGAAGACTTTCAAATGTGCTGAAGTGATCTGAATGTTCCGTTCCTCCTCTTTTTAATGGGAACCAGACATCCAATATATCCTTGTGTATCTAATAACATATATGTATATAAACACTTTCACACATGCCATGTCTGTAAACTAAAATTTCCAGGTTGTGTTAGTGCTTCTGTTACTGAGATCTGATTTATATCAGGAGGGGAAAAAAAATGAAATGGAGTAATTGCACCTTGTTGTTTCTAATCATAACTGTTCTTACACTGTAAGTGGTTTTTGTTTGCATGAACAGCAGAGGTGAGAAAAAGGAGAACAATATATCTTAGCAAATTGCTAAGTAAATTTAGTCTTGCTAGTATTTGATTAATAAAAGGAAGAAACATGAGGAAAAAAGTGGAAGAAAAGTTTACTCAAGTTTTGGTATAAAAGTCTCAAGTAACAAAACTTTAGAAGATCTAAAAGCTGTTGGAAATAAGAGAACAGAGAAGAATTTACTGTCTGGGAATGAACCTGCAAAAAGGAGTATCAACATTATAGAGAGACCAGCCTTCTTTATTCATAGTCTAAGTGGTATCACTAATTTTAATATAGTGAGTTTGATTATAAGTCTGCAGGCCAGGATTTTGTTATACGTGTGTATAATCTATGTTGCATGTCAGTGTTCTGTCTACACAACTCCTGTTACACTTAGCAGTTTGGTGGTATGTTCTTGGTGCTGCTTGTGTAGTGGGACTGGCACTCCACTCCAACCTACTTCGTCGAAGTGCTTGGTTGGGAGGTAATTTGTTAGTCCAAGTCAACATCTCATAAGCATTAAAGCAAAAGGGGGGAAAAAAAAAAAAAAAAAGCAAAAGACAGTAAAGATGGTATCCTATGGAATTGTGTTATTCAGACATATAACAATCAAAAATAGTTTCATAAACCAAAATATGGCAAGAGATCAGTCTAAAGTCAATTTTCTGTGTATGTACGAAAAAGTTGTTTTAGGACACTTAAAGAATTAAGCAAGAAATCAAAGTCTTTTTTAAAGCTGTCATGTTCCACTTACCACAATCTTAATATAGTCTGAATTTCATGTCTAATATATATGTAAGACTGTCTTGCTTGAAACTTTCTTCTGGGAGGTTTTCTAGGTATGTTACAGCAGAGGGCAGTAAGAAGCTGCCTGGGCTTTGAGGCTGTCGTGTGTCACAAGCCTGCATTTGCCTCTTCTCCCCTCTCCTCTTCCCCCCTATAATAGAGATGATAGTGGGGAGCTGCCACTACTGTTGTCACAGTCTCTGTGAATGTGACATCTATGGTTTTATGGATCCCATTCTAGAGTTTGAACTGTTTTTTTCAGATGTGATTTATCCTGCAAAGATTTCAGGCCCAAGTTGATGCCTGAAACAGCCCTAGAATTTTGAGGCAGTTTTTGTCTTGGCAAGTCCAGTAGTGCTTAGGAAAGCGAAATTGATGTAATAAACTATACAGCTCATTCTCCAGCATATTCTATTTGCCATTCACTAAAGTCTCTTAAGCCTTCCCTGGAAAGAGCCTTTCTCTCAAGCCCACAGTACAGTATCTAGCGTCTATAAAACAGTCTTTAAAAATGCATGCATTTGCCGAAGGAGGGGGAGAGCCAATGCTGCAAAGCAGCTTCAGCTGGAAACCTTTCAGCTCTATACAGCAAATGGTGTCAACAGCACCAGGATTACCTCTGCTCTGTGCATCTCCTCTTTTTATTCCTCGCCCATACTCAGCATCTTCTGCCACTGCAGTTCTGCTGGGTTTGATTGCCATTGCCTCCTGTTATTCCCAACAGTGATCCAGTAGTGCAAGCTGTCTCGGTAGCTTTAGGGTTTCCCTCCTGTCCTGGTTTTATGTCTTTGAGAGGGGCAAGTGCCTGCACCCTCCTCTTTAGCTCAGGGAACTTGCGCCTCAGCAACACACGTGAGAATCTCATCGCAGTGCCAGTTCCTGGCTAGGATCAGCTTTGGGAATTTGCTCCCTCTCTCCTTTGACTGGGAGTAGCCGAGGTCTGAGGAGCTTCAAGATAACATAGCAAAGCTCAGCTTTCCCCCACCCCCTGCCTTCGCCAGGCATGCAGAGTCTGCATGTGTGGGAAGGAGGGAGCTGGCGCTGCAAAAGAATTGTGCAGAAAAGTGGGGAATTCAGTCATTTCCCAGTTTACCGATGAGGACGTCTTACATCTTATGTGTAGCAAAAACATTTTTAACTCTTCTCTCTGATAACTAGAGCATTATGGACAGATGGATTTATTC
The DNA here is from genome assembly GCA_013389825.1 of Crypturellus undulatus. Lineage (NCBI taxonomy): Eukaryota > Metazoa > Chordata > Aves > Tinamiformes > Tinamidae > Crypturellus > Crypturellus undulatus. Next base: position 743,412 of record VWPW01030187.1, on the reverse strand, counting down.
AAAGACAGATAAAACATACTACTAATTACCCAGGCAGTGCATAGGGATCCGATGGACACAGCTGTCTGTAGAAGGGCATAGTTCTTGCAGCCACATTTGCTAAACTGAAATAGTCTGGCTGGATTTTTTTGATTTCCCCCTCCCCCCCCACTTACTGTGGTGAAGGAACCACTGAAGTAGGGACCCAGGCACCAGGGCCATCCACAGAGGACAAAGGCTGCTCACTGTGTGACCACTAGAGCAGTCCAAGGGGTGACGAATGCAAGAAACAACAGAGGTGAGATGCAGTTTTCACAGCCCCCGCCCCACCCATGTTTTCTTTTCCTTACTACTTAGACTGAGCCAGCTAAAGTACCTTTTTGGAAAGATCACTGTTTTGTAGGAGAAGCAGCAGGAGGAGAGTCAGGGAAATGAATTATTCAAGCCTCTTGCTTTGTCAGTGTTTGTAGCTTGCAACATGGTAGCACTGCTGTAACTGCAGCATTGCATGGACTGCCTGCTTCTGTGCCTCCTGGTACGAGGGGATGTTGACTGTCTGCCCTGAGCATCGCACCTGGGATGCTCCGATGCTAGGTACCATGTAGAGAGCACTGTCTCAGTGAGGTGTCAGACGAGGCTTTTTGATGGCTGTCAGTCAAGGGCAGGTCCCATCCTCCTAGTGCATGTGAGATCAAAGTAGGACCCCTTGTCTGTAAACCAGGAACAACATATTGAGATAAATGTTCCTGTGACATTTCCAGTCTTAAAACTTAAGTCTAGATCTTCAGAACACTTGGATATATCTACAGGCAGAAACGCTTGAGCTTTTTAGGCTAAGTCACTGGTATATGTGGGACTTGGGAGTTAAGACGATGTTGTAAACAATGGTTGTTAATAATATACTATCTAATCAGTAATACAAATTCAACTAGGCGCTATACTTTTGAAGTTAAACATCTCCACAAAATTCCTCTCAGTAACTGGCTTCACTGTGCATAAGTCTAAAGATTGCTTTAATAGAGCTATAAAAGTCCCCTTCAAAGTGACAACTCAAGACATTGGTGATATTAACTGCAACTACAAGTAACCCAATGATTGTTCCCCTAAAATATAGCTGTGCAGACAGAACATATGAAAAATGCAGCTTGAAATAAACCTCTGATCTCAACATAGCCTGTGGGGCAGGTGGGTGGCAAGAGGTTGTAGTCTTCAGCGGGGTGACAGAAGCCTGAATGTTTGACTCATGAGAGATGCACTAGGACTAAACAGACAAAAAGTATAGTTCAGGATTTAAATTTGAACTCATTTGTATGTTAGAATAGTTTTTTTTTCTTCTTCTTCTTTTGGTGTCTTTGCACTGACTCTGTTTCTCTCTTTCTTGGAGAGACTAGAATTGCTGAAACAGCTGAGGAAATGTTAAATCATGTTCTTCCACATGCATACCACTGCATGGTATGTGGTAAGGTAATTTCTCTCCTGTGAAAACACACTGCAGTGGTACTTTGCTTATGTTTAAGTGCCTCTTATTAGCAGAAAATGTTGAAAATAATCAGCTCATTGGAGGACAACAGTAAAATTATTTAGGTAAAACAGATGAATATTCTCAAACAAGCAAATCTAAGAAAATTCCCATCCAGTAAATGGGATGCATTTCACACAAACAAATACATTCTGTGAAAAAGCTTTTGAACCTTTTAATGTGATAAGTCAAAGGCGTCTCACTGCAAATATTATGAACGTTTGTATATGACTGAAGTCAGAACAAGGTATTTTGACAATTAATTTCAGTATTTGCATTTGCCTTTTCTGTACTTTTAATTGTACAGTATATTTAAACATCTGACTTCTTCCAGAGAGGGTTAGAAATCTATTTTGAGGTCAATACCAATTAAGGTCAATATTTTGCACAGGTGTTAGGGTCAGTTCACAGCTCTACTTGCTTTCTAATAGAGGAGTTATAAGGAAACAAGTTATCATCCCGAATCTGTCTAATCTAACTTTGGTCAGACCTTTTATGAACAGCTGCTTTAAGGTGCCTACCTGTAGTTCATTATGAACCAGAGGGTGGTTAGAAATGTTCAAAGTACTAGTGCAGGGTCTTGGGACCATCACCAAGGGAGTTTTGAATTTTGATCAAGTCTTGTGGATACAGAAATCTGAGGAAAGATTCCAGAAAGATTCAAGGAAGACAAAGTTGGTCCAAGCACAGGGGAAAGAAATTGACAACAGTTGAGCACACAGTTATTGAAGATAGTACAATGTGCTAGTAACCTCAATACATATACTTAAAACTACAGTAACCAAGAGAAAACTGTCCTACCGTTATAAAGGAGGGAGATACTCCATTGCTTGATAGGTCCTCCTGGTTCCTGTGTCTGAGATCCATAGTTGACCCTTTTCAGATTGGGAGGCAATGAAATGAGTTTGGGAAGAGCAGGAGTGTGCACCTGATTTATCCTAATGGGCAAGAAAAGGAGGGATGATGGAGGGATTCATTACAGCAGTGTCCATAAGCACTCCACAACCTCTCTGGGCAGCCTGTTCCAGTGCTCTGTCACTCTCACTGTCAGGAAATTTTTCCTTAAGTTCCTGTGGAACTTTTGATGCTTCAGTTTGTGGCCATTACCTCCAGTTCTGTTGGTGGCCACCACTGAGAAGAGGCCAGCCCCATCTTCCTCACTCTCTCCCTTGAGGTACTTATACACACTGACTAGATCCCCTCTCAGCCTTCTCTTCTCCAGGCTGAACAAGCCCAGCTCCCTCAACCTTTCCTCACAGGGCAGATGTTCCAGGCCCCTGATTATCCTAGTCGCCCTGCGCTGGACTCTCTCCAGCAGCTCCACATCCCTCTTGTACTGGGGGGCCCAGAACTGGACACAGTACTCCAGATGTAGCCTCACCAGGGCTGAGTAGAGGGGCAGGATCACCTCCCTCGACCTGCTGGAGATGCTCCTCTTAATGCACCCCAGGATCCCATTGGCCTTCTTGGCCACGAGGGCACACTGCTGCCTCATGGTCAACCTGTCGTCCACCATGACGCCCAGGTCCTTCTCAGCAGAGCTGCTCTCCAGCAGGTCGGTCCCCAGCCTGTACTGATCACTTGGATATCCTGAGTAAGAAGCTTCTAGCCCATGTGTAAGGAAGAATAAAGCAGCACAATTGCTCCTTTATATTCAATAGATATTTCCCAAACCAAGTTGTAAACTCTTAAGATCAACAGCATGAGCTAATCTTCCCTGAAGTTACTCCCTCTGCTGTCTTAGAATAGTTATGATTATTACTATTACATAAATATGTGGAGGCTCCTGGGATCAAGGATTCATTGTTTCAGAGACTCCTGTATATAGGGCAGATGGGACCACCTGATGCTAAAAGATTCAACCTAAATGAAAAAGACAAATGAAGGAAGCATTGAAATGTGCTTGAGCCATGTGCCATCTCACTAGCTTTTGCTTAACAGGCCTTATTCTGAAACAGTTTTCACTTTGCCCTTGCTTAAAATTCTTTAAAAAAAATCCTTTTAGAAGAAACTAAGCAGAGGTTAATAGTAGCTTTGCTTTGAAATCTGCTTATGCTTTACATAACATAAAATCCTGCCTGTCTAGGTTAGACATCTGCTTAGTTTTGTGCCACCTTGTATGAATGTAACAAGACTCAGTCTTAAACAACAGAAGGTCACCTGAATTCCAGTTAATCATTTCTTTTAACTCATGGAAGAAGAAAAAAAAAATGTATAGAACAGCAAGACACTGAAATGGGGAACCTCTGTATTTTCACAAGCAGAATAAATTCAGCCTGGTCATTTACAGACTCTGCTTCTCAATCATGTTGCAGCTTTTTCCTATTCCCATGAGAGTTCACCTCACTGGGGATGCTCCTGTGGCTGGCAGGCAGCATCTGGCAGCTTTTCTAGCTGCTGCAAGGAATCTTTCAGCCATTCAAATGAAGGCAGCCACTAAAGGCAGTCTATGTAACTGATTCTTATTTTTTTTCTTCACAGCACTTACTGCAACAGCTGGGAGAGCATCGACAGATATGAAACCATAATGTAGCATCTTACCTGAAAATTAGGCAGCCCAAGTTTGGGGCGCAGTATTGCCATGCTAGCAGGTTGCTCCAGCGCTCCCTGCTCATGAGAAATCGTGCATCCTACTTCAGTACGGGAGGGTACCGCGTCAGCGTGGCCGTAGAGGTCTGGGTACTACAACTGCCTCGGGCAGAGCTGGCCTGGTACCTTCATGCATCATTACAGGACATTATGGGCATGTTTGAGTCCAAAGCATATTACACTGCATGGCTGTCAGACTGCATAGAGTAGCCAAGCTGAGCTAGCTACCTGCTTTCCCTTCTTGTACCCTTTCACTTTTGCTGCTTTGTAGATTCATGCTTGACCTTCAGGAGTGTCTGTAGGTTTAGATACTTTATCCTGAAGAAAATAAAAATACAAGTTTGTTTTTTCTGACCTGACAAAGATCTAAAGCATCACTGAACAAGGGCTTATTATTCCAAATCCAACAAATCTGCTTGTATTGTTTTCCTTATGGTTTAACCATACTCATTCTCTTGCTTTCCTTGCAATATTTCTCAGCACTTGACAAAAGTTCCAGTGTAACAATGAATGTGAATGTCGCTAATGTGCCATTTACTGTCTTTTTAGCACCAAAGATGCTGAGGAGGAGGGAGGGGCCTGGAGACTTCTGCCTTTTTTCATAGTTTTTCTGACTCTGTTAACAGTGTTTAGTCAGATTTTAATTTGCATGACCTGGCTCATATCTTGAGACAATTTGAATATGTTTTGAGAGTAAATGGGGTGTAAACAGTATTCTGTAATCTAAGCCTATATCAGATGCTTCCCTGTTGTCTGCTGGTACTACACCTAAAATGAAGCAAAGAATAGCAATATCAGCAACTGAAATGAACTGAAGATTTGTGCTTTAGAGACCCAGTTAATAGATTACTCTTACTTGTGTATCCTCTGTTTGCCTGTAGATTTTATTTTTCCTTTCACCATTTGTTCCTTTTCCTTTTATTGGCAATAGATGCTGTCATTACTGTCACTGAGCAAAGCTCAGCAATTTTTCAAGGATGCTGTGCTATATTGTATTTTCTGTCCCAAGATGGAAGTCAAATGTGTTGCCAGAAATTTACCAGAACCCAAGAGATGCTTCCTCTGGAAGGAGCAAGCTGCAGCCAAGCAGTATAGCAGAAGTGTCCTTCGAGCTGAGGTCAGTACTCAGTAGACAGCAGGAGCCACTGCCTTTCATTGAGGTTTCTGTAGTCACTGTAGCTCCCAGTTCCCTGCGCATGATTCGACATTTGTCTACGTGAGGTCTTGGCTACTTAAGGTTGCTATTTCCTCCTATAGAACATATGAAATGAATCTTAAATACTTAACAAATAAATTACAAATGATTGCAAATGCCCAGGGCTGGCCAAAGTGCTTAGTGCTGGGTGAGGTCTCTCTGAAGCCATGGCATCATACCCACGCTTAGTGCCCTCTTCAGAAGTAATGTCAGGAGCTACGTTAGTATCCTCAGGACGTGAGGATGCCCACTGACTCGGGAGCTCACTGCAGGCTCTCTGTCTCTCAGCTTCAGGGGCTGAGAGTGAAGGTGCCCAGCACTTTTCAGGATTAGGCTATCAATAATAAACCATTTTAAACATCTCAAAAGCAGTGCTGTGATGACAATCTAAGTAATTAATTGCATTACTTTTAATAGATCCTTCAAATAGTGCCAAGTCGGTGACATCTGCTGCAGTGTCGTAATACTTTCAGGGAAGAATATTTTTAACATTGAGATACCTCAAGGCAGGCTGAAGATGGACTGAAAATGGCCATGCAGGGGATAAAACAGACTGTTAAGCTCTTCCGCCTATTGCTTAGCCAAAAAAATGTCCATTCACCCACTTACTGGTGGATGATTTAATTAGGACTTGCTTTGGAAAATGCAAAACCTCTCAGATGTGCTCTGTGTTTCTTAGAGAGCGGCAAGTTCTCCCCTACCTTTTTCCTCCTTTGTATCAGTATTATGTTGCTGATGTTAGCAAAGTTATCTTTTATATCCAATGATGAATCTAATCTAATCCAGGGAGGTCAAATCCTCATCTGATGGAATAGAGGGGAAAAAAAAAAAAAAAAAAAAAAAAGTTAAGCCTAGAGTGAGCTTGATTAATACCAGCTGAATACGTGGAGCTAGAGTTTTTAAACAAATTCATTTGGGAGTTTCTATATTGCCTTTCTGTTACTTATTTGTTCATAAAACAATTGTGCTCATTAACAACACCACTTTAGCTAGCATGCATTATGTGCAGAATTCATGAATCAAAGCCTGGACAAACCAAATATCTTTTCACTGAATAAGATCTCATTGTCACACTAACTATTCATCTCTCGAGATGGAGAGATTATGGATGGCAGCTGCTGCCCTGGAGATGAGAACTCTATGCTTGAAAGAAATGTAACTTTTTAAATGAGGTAGTTACCATTGCATGTTCATGCTTGTGTCAAATCACGGGGTTTAGGCCAGGCTGGGCTTACTCGGGTACTAGTGCTTGTGTTTGACCCGCTCCTATTCGTCTGAGCTAATGTGGAAATAAATGGTGACCTAGCTTAGCATCCTGCTCCAGTGAATCTCTGGAGGAACGGCAGAGCTCAGCCTTGTTCTGTTGCTCCTTAGCTCCTCATGACTCTCCGGTCTCCAGAACCGAGCGCAGCAGGGGCTGCGCAGAGCTCGTGGTGCTGGCTTCATGTCTGGAGAGGACCCATATGCCCGAGGCTCCTCCAGGAGCCTGTCTGCTTGCCCCGCTGTACTGTGCAGATAGCAACGGTGAATCACAGATCCTGCAGTGCTTCAGAAACAGCAAGAGCGAAGGACAGGGTGCCAGATGGGATTTTCGTGTTTAAAAATGTCACCACTTAGAAAATAGCAGGAGAGGAGCCTAAAAACAGCATGGAAGAAGGGAGGATTGTTCAATAGGTCTTTGTCATTGCTGTGGCATGGAAATAGTTGGCAACAGTGCTTCAATGACTGGAAACCCCTATGGTCATTTCCAAGATTGGCTGATGGCTTTCATGGAAATTGGGCAAATAAGGTAATTTTTCAAAAGAGCACTTCCCAGTTAATTTCTACTCTCTGAATGCTGTTTCCTTGGTAAATGGCTGTTTTATTGCCAAAATTTACTTATTTGGCTGCATTATGTGTACAGTCTTCCTTTGCACAAAATTTGCCTAAATTTCAAAGTTTTCCAAAGGACTCATGATTTCCCTCGGTGTAGCCTAAACCAGCTGGAGTTCAGTATCTCTAAAGAGGAGGTTTGCTATGCAACTCTAAAGCCGCAGGTGGCAATCATAGCCTCTAGAGTTTAAATCTAGAGCCAAAGCTGGGTCACATCAGCTCTCGTGTAGTTAAGCATTTAAGTAGGTGAGTGAGTTGGTAATGTCACTACACAAACTGAGCTTCAATTTTACTGGTGCTCTTTTCATGCTTAAAGTTAAATGTGTCTCTCTACTTCGCTGATGCAGAGTCAGTGTCCCAGAAGCTTAGGTAAAATGAGCACTTCCATTCTACTGGGCTATGTTGTCCCACGCACGGATCTGCATTCAGGCTGGTGTTATGTGGGAGCTGGCTCTTCTGGGGAATGGAGACTCAAACTTCTGTCTTATCTATCCTAGATGAAGGGACTGGCTAAAAATTCTCATGAGAAGGAAAATAAGCTTGCTTGGAGATACAGACATCATTATGGATTAGGACTGAAGATCTGGCCGTAAAAGTTCTGTTACTGTAGGAAGATTTTTGTAAGTGGGGCCCAAAAGCCTTAGCCTGGGCTTTTAGGTAGAAGCTGTAGGAAACGACATTGGAATAGTGTGAAGCTGTAGGTAATGAGCCTGATGCCTTAGAAGAAAAAGCTGCTGGGCTCAGCCCTGGGTTAGGGGTTCAATTATTCATCACCCAAAGAAGGTGACATTGTTTTTCTTGCTGGGAAGGAAGAGTGTGAAGAAGGAAAATGAATCTAGTGAAGAAAGTTGGAATTCCCTCCCAAGAAAAAGTCTGTGCCTATCTAGGGTCTAGTTGATGACTGACTGTGGTTTGCTCGGTTGGTTTTCCTTTCTGTTGGGATTTTGGTTCTGGAAGTTGTAGATTAATATTAAGGTAACCCAGCTGGGTTGTGTCCCTTTAGGGAAAATGGGCATGAATGACCCTAAGACTGGAGTCAGTCATCCCTTGCTCTAAGAAAACTGGTCACTATTCAGTGGAATAGTAGGCCTTGTTTTAGCAAGTCAAGTTAGTGTGACTTGCTTGAGCGTTGCTGTAGCAGTTCTAGTAGTCAACATATCCAAAGATCTTATATGCTGTATTGGGGGGAGGGAAGTACTTTAATCATGTGATAAGGAAATTGTGCTAAAAACATGTGAGCCTCCTGAAGTACTGATCTGCTGCTGAACATCTGGTTTGTGTGCTGCAGGCAGCAACTACATTTTAAAGCCAGGGAGAAGGATGAGCAGTGGCAGTAAGAACACTCAAATGAAAAGCTGTGCCAGCAGAGGGAACAGACACTGAGTGTTAGTATCCTGATCTCACATGCACACAACATGCAAGACTTTTTGCCTGAGATTATAGGATTAAATCAAATAGATTAAAAAAACAACAACAAATAAAAGGGGTTGATCAGCATGCACCTCCAGAGACATGGTGCATCCATTAGAGGTAAGAAGATGCTGGACTCCAAAACACCCAACATACTGTGGGCAGTAGACTGCTAAGAAGACTGTCCCCTTCTCCCTTTGCCTACCCACCAGAGTAACAGGATACACATAAAGGTTTTAATGCTGGTCACCAAGCTGTCAAATCTGACATGTACTTTCCCACCCTATTGTAGAAAACTACAGGAAACAGAGCGAGAGGCAGGCATGATTTCAAAGAACATTTTCACTTATTTTTACTTTGGCGTCTATGGGCCCACGGCTTATTCTGTATCTTACATAATAGACCTCAAGTATGAAAACCTTCATTTCAAAGGATCTCCTAATAGAAAGTATAGATTTTGGTAGAGCTACAAAGGTTGATTTTCTAAGGGCCTATTTCGATGCCCACTGGAATCCATAGAAATGTTTTATCTGGCTTTGGTGGGTCCTGATGAGACAAAGTAGGCTGTTTTATGGAAAAGCCAGAGGAGAGTGGAAGTGATGCTATATAAAGACTGTGAACAAAAGCTATTACTCTCACTAGCATCAGTAAATGGGGGGAAAAGATTTTTTTTCTTAGATACTCTTTCTTAAAGAATATAATAGTAAGAAAGGTAGGTCCTAAAGCAAAGAATTTATAAGAATGAGTCAGAACTTTCAGCAGGGCCTGGCTCTGGTGGGGGTTTGCATTTCTGTGCACAAACCAAATGCTGAATACACGTCAACTGCTGAAATCTAGAGTTGTAGGCAAATAACTAACAGTCATGGATGGATTTGGCATACATGATGGCTTAATTTTTAGATCTGCAGAATCAGATGTGACAAACCTCCAAAGAAATGTAACCAGCTTTGTTTCAATACTAAGTGCTCTGTGGGAGTTAAAACAGTGATTAGTTGATAGCCTATGGATTTCAAGGTCTCTTTCATGTGTGACAGTGAAGAGCTTTTGATAAAGAGGTTAAACTTCAGGTGGAAAGCAGGTACTTCAAGGAAGCTGAACCCAGTGCTGCTTTTCGCACTATGACCTCTGCACCTTCCAAGATCAGCTTGAATAGGCAGACCTGGGAGAAAAGCAGCAAGTGAAAGCCAGTTTTTCCTAGCTCTGATAAAGAGTAGGAAAGCAAACTTTGCCCCCTTCATTTCATTTTTTTTTTGCCACGGTTTCCACTGCTTTGGCAAGGAAGGTACATAGAGCTCAGTTGTTATTCCTTTCTGACCTGCAGACTTTTATTGATGCTTTTTGCTGATGTGTGGGCTCTGCTTGCAGCAAGCTCCACATCTTTCGAGAATCACATTGAAGTCAGGAGTGCTTGGTGAAGTCAGGAAGCTCTACAGAAGTTCAGAAGAGTCCTATGCAGAGATTTCTGCTACCTTAGGGCCTTAGACACTGCATAAAGTACAGATCATTTCCCACACACCAAGCAATTTTGTGTTTGAACATGTTTCAGCAGTATGACAAAGATTAGAAAATCTTGCTGCTAATTTTAATTAAAGCGGTAATTGCTAAGACAAAAAAAGGGGGGGACTGCTGCTTTTCTTGTATGTATTACCTACTTAACTGGCATGTCTCCAAAATCAGCTGTTTTAGAAACAAATGTACATTTTTGGAGAAAGCTGTAGGTAATCTAAATCACATACTCTGCTATGCACTCCCACACCACTCTGTCAAATTCTTTCTGAAGTGGTGAACATTCAAGGAACTTGAACACAGTGTGGAGGACTAAATGCCACAATTATTTAAAAGGAAGAAAAAAAATTAATGAAGCACACTGAGCTGCATTTTTTCCAATGAGTTAGCACTGTTTTTCTTTCTCAGAAAGAAAATCATTTCCATTCCTATTCCTTTCTCAGCCTGTAGAAGGATGAAATGAGCTCTTGTGAACAGAGAACTGTCAATGACTTTAAGTCCTATTTTATGAATTGAAGTGGGTCCTGATTTCTGCTTAGAGTTTGTGCCAGCCCTCTGTCAAATAACTTTCACTTAAAAAAAAATCTGAGGCATATTAAATTTGAGTAATGTTCAGTCCCAACTACTACTTACTTTAATGAAGAAAATATTTTGTTTTAAATGACCACAACTTAATCAATGTTTGTGGATATATCACCTTTTTCTTTTCTCTTTTATTCTTCAGCTTCATTTTAGGCCTACTGTAAGAGACGTACGGTTTTGTATTAACACTTTTCGTGTTATGTTGTTCTTTGACATGGTTTGCTAGCAGATCCTTGGTATACACCTGTGATCTAGCAGGGTGGAGTTGCCAGGCATAATTTTGATGGGCAAAATCCCCTATTCCCTGCCTTTTTGTCGACCAGTATGATGCCCTTCAAACTAATGCTTAAGTAATTTTTCTAGAGTTTTTCATGAGTAGCTCTCATGGGCAGTGATGAAAGTCCTTATTCATATCCGGGTAAATTGAGAGATGCAGAAAAATTCCAATAGGTAGTGGAGGCTCTCATCCAGCAATAGGCCTGGCATGAGTGCACAGCCCCACACAAATGCTCAAGTAGAGATTGAGTTTGTTGTCAGTTGTCTAATCCCGACACTACTTTCCAACAACTCAAGGTCAAAAAGTGGAATACAATTTGTAGCCCGGATGCAAATCAAGAAAAAATGAAAGGTCTTTCGTGCAGGAAATGGGAAATGTTACGTGTTTCCTTCCCTAAGGATAAATAATTACTTCTGTGACCTTATTGCATGACCTTTTAGAAGTGATATAAATAATTTTCAGCAGAAGTGGAGAGATACTAATGTTATGGGGAATGCATACAGGCAGGCCTCAGCGACTGTCAGGAGTGACGTTTGAATAATACAAACAAAACTCAGCTTTCAAAATTCCAGTCGGGAGCCTTTTGTCTGCAGAAGCTTGGGTTTTCCTGAAGCCAGATTTAAGATGTATTTTTATTCACATAACAGCAGAGCTCCAGTAGTGGTGGTGAGCTGATAATCCCAGGAACCAAAGCGTTCTCCTTACCTGAAAAGCCTCACAGAGTGTAAGCGGCAGGAGCGTGCCCTTTGCCATGCTGGCCCTCTCCTGGAAGGGCCAAGTGTAGCAAAGTCCCTATTGCCAGGGTGAGCGCCCTGCCAAGCTGCTAGCAATAAAGGATTGATTTGGCACCACTCAAAATACCTCACATTCTCCCGCTGTCCCCCACCCCGAGTGTATCGCCGCTGCCTTAACTGAAACGCAGCTTTCAGCAGCCTTTCTAAATGTGCTCAACCGCAGTGTGAAAGCATTTGTTCCCAGCAGCAATCCTGATAACTAGCGAGATTCGGGAGTAGCGAGTGACCTTTGATCAGCGGCTTTCGCCTTGGCCCACTGCCTTGCAGGGAGGAGGAAGGGAAAGTTCTTCCTTCAGAAGCCAACTTCTCGTGTCAGCTTCTTGTGTTAACGTTCAGTTTGTTTGCCTCAATCTACAGTTTTTGAGCTCCCTTTGTACTCAAACTCCCTTTCTTAATGGTACTTACAGCTCAAAGCTCTTAGTTCATACCTAGCCTCTGTGTGGTTTCTTTTAAAAGGCTGCTACATTTCCAAATTTGTCTCACTTCCAGCTTTCCCCTCATTTTACCCTAGAAGTGCCTTGAGATTCTCCTCAAGGCTGCCAGAGTCAACTTCGCCTCTCAGGAAATGCCTAGCTCCAACTTTGAGGGACAAAACACCGTTTTGGATCGGGCCCTGGCACTCTTGCCGTGTTTCCCCGAGGGCAGGAGAGGTAACACCGCGCAGGCTGGAAGCCGCTGTGATCCACTGCAGGCATTTGGTGTCTGAGTGACCCGTGGCTGTTGCACTTACCGCTCATTGAGGACATATTCTCGTTCAGCCTCCCTGGCTGCTTTTTTCTTCTGAGTGTTTTCTATGGCAGGAGGGTCAGCTGGCACCCGTTCAAATGGAGGTTTTAGATTGCTGCCTGCTACATGACCTGGTTCCTCGTGTGACTTGGGAGCAGCTTACGCAAGCTGAGCCGGACTCCATGCTTTGCTCTGAAACACTTCTGATTTATCCCGATCACACAGGACCCCTTTAGCCAGCGTCTAGTCATGCCTTTCACCATTAGTGGGAACAATAGGGAGATAGGGATCTCTGGCTTCCGCCACACCCCAACGCAAAACCAAAATGGAAAACATACTAGCACCCCATACAGCAAGCTTAGAATAAAGGAAATGCGGACGAAGGGGGAGCAGAGAGGTCACCGTATTTATAGGAAATAGATGTAAATGAAGTGCACAGACTCATCTGAGGACAAAAGCTAAATCTACACCGGCAGCTGCGCACTTTGAACTGCATTTTGTCATGGTGCAGTGCACCATTACACAGGAGGTTAAATAACCACAATATAAGGTCAATGGCCCATTCAAGCATGTGCTGATTTCACACTATGCTATTGTTAATAGGCAAGATCTAATGGAAATGACTCTTATTGGTATCTAGTCCACTAAACAAGTGGTAGATCATTTTGGTCTGCCTTGTTAGAGGATCTGTTCTGTGTTCTGGCAGTTTCTGTGTTAGAAAATAAAGTCTCATCTTTAAATACTTGTTCCTTTGGCTTTTTTCTTTTTCCTCTACTTTTATTTTCATATTTTCTGGTATCTGACAAGATCTATGTAAGTAGATGTGAAGAAAAAGGGGAAGAATCGAATCTCTGAGTCTGTTGCATTCAGTTCTGGGACAAGTTTAGAACTGTAACATGTTTCCATTCTTGTAAATATTTTTTTATGCCTCCCAATGGTATATTTTGAATCAGCTTTGTTGTAACAGGTCACAAGTCACTTTGTATTTTGCCCTAGCCATTGATTTTTGGCATCCTGTGTTGGTAAGTTCCACCACGGCATCATATATCACTTTGTTTATGGTTTCCTAGAGAGGGCCAAATTTTGATCTGATATGAACTGATGCAATTCTACTGGCATTAGCACTGCTCCTTGATTTTATAACAGCATAGCTAAGGGATGATTTGCATTGTACATATGAGAAGAGGCTTGTAAAGGACACCTGCCTGGGAATCTCAGGGCCCTTGTGATCCTGGGTGTTTCGCCTTGTGTGTGGCTATTGCCATTAGCAATGTACCTGAGTGTTTATTAGAGATCTTCACCTGTGTAAGCACCTTGGCCAAGTGTCTCAAAGCTCTGACACAGCGGGCACATGCTTCTTGGTCCTCCCAGAGGTCTGACCTGCCCAGCAATAGCAGCCAAGCTGTGAAGCCAGGAGGGCCCAATTCTCAAAACCGGGAAATTGAAGGAGGACACTCAAGGTCTGCATTTAGAAGCATGTAAATGATAGGCCAGTGTGCCTGCCAGCTTCTGGCAGATCTGGATATTGTGGTGAATTCGTATTTCAAATTTGGGGGCATACCAACAATGCTCAGTAGCCCACGAGGTACCTTTACGGGCCAAAACCCATAACCTGGGCAATGTGCCCTCCTTGCTTTAGTGGAGTTTCTGAGCAGAGGGTTGTGGCTGGCAGGGCCTTTGCTGCTGTAAGTTGTGGTGAGACTCTGAAGGAGACCCCCCTTTTACAGTAGGTGAGCACATTTTGAAGGTCTCCAGCAGGACAGTATTTAACAAACCTCTGCTGGAATGAGCACCAACAGATTGCAAAGTGCATTGTAATTGAATCTGATCCCTGGCTTTTACAGAGAGTGGTAGTTGGAAATTGCCTTTTTTCTAAATGTGAGCCATTCCTGGGGTGGTTTCTTTTGAAAACTATGATCTGATAATTTTTGAAGACATATCAGTAAAACTAATGTGAAATAAGATGCGATATATGCTCCCGATGGTACTGGTGGAGAATGGCAAAGAGCAGACTTTGGGACACTTCCTGCTGTGTCATTGGTATTAAACTAAGTCCTCCACAGTAATTAACAGCTTAGCAAATATGAACTCAGTCCTCGAATAGCCGCAGCCCGAAGCCTAAATATCAGTGCTCTGTTCCAGGTCAGCAGAGATGACCTACAGAAGGGCTGCGCGGAAGCAGTGCCAGCGTGCGCTTGGCAGCAGGATGCGGAGCGCCGCTGCAGCCTCCCTTTCGGCCAGCGCTGCAGCCTGGCGGGCCCCTGCTGTCCCAGCTACCCGCTTTGTNGCTGCAGCCTGGCGGGCCCCTGCTGTCCTATCTACCTAGTCCCTTCCCCGCTTCCCTAGTCACGGCCGTTGTCCCAGCGCTGCCAGGCACCGCGGCCATGCAGTTCTGCGGGTAATGCTGCAGCTCCAGGCAATCTTCTGCTCTCAGACTGCAGGGATTTCTCTCATTTCCTCTGCCTATGTAGCCCGGAGATCTAAAGTTCCCGTTTGAACCTAAGGCCACCAAGCACAACAGATGAAGTCCAAGCTTGAAGGCTATCCTTTGTAATGTTGCTGACCTGCCAGGTCAGCACAGGGCGCCTGTTCCTATGAATATTTTTTTTTATTCCACTCACTCTCCTTTTTTTTAATTTATTTTCATTTTCTTTTGATGTGAACGTTTATAATGGGTATATTTGTTACTGGAGTTTTGGCTGCAGATGGTTTGGAAAGCCACAAAGAGGATTTGGGGCCTGAAATCTTTATTGGAGAGTCTTGGGTCTCTACCTGTTTGATTTATCAGAAAGAAGAATGAGAGTTGGCTTGCTGAGCATGAACTACCTTCATGGTAAGACTGTACTGGTAACCAAAAAAATTCTTGAATTAAGTGGAGAGTGGTAGACCAATCAGGAACCTGAGGCTAAGCAAGCTCAGATTAGAAATTTGGTCTATACTTTGATAGTGTGGTAAATTCCTAAAGACAAACCTCATAGGAAGTGACTCTTCATAACTTTAAATCTTTAAAATGAATCTGAATAACTTTTCAGAAGAGATATTTTAGCCAAATGTTTCATTAAATAGATGGATTTTAGCTCTTTACAGAGTACCTGAGTGAAATTTAAAGTAGTAGGTTTATAGTAGGTTAGAATGGGTGATTGTAATGGTCCTTCCTTGCCTTAAACTCTCTGAATCAATTCCTCACTTGCATGTGTCAGATGAGCAAATATCAAGCGAATTCAATCCTGGGTCTAGGTCTAGACCAACAGCCTTCAATTCTGTAAAACTCAGGATGGTGGTAGGAACCTTTGTAGACCATTCTCTGCATCTGTCTACCCTTTGCATGAGGGAAAGAAACCTTCCCAGGGCTCTCAGACAATGTTGCAGATAAAAGTTGACTATCAACTTGTGGTTGTCCGTAAAGAGTTCCCCTTGCTGATGAGAGGAGGACATATCATCACTTCTCTTGTCATGAACAGTGACTAGTAGGAAATATCCTCATGACCAGGTGCTTTGGAGGGCCATCACAGGTGAAGCTGACCAGCACTTACGGTTCCAAAGGCCAAGCCTCTTTGGCAGCTTCCATGTAGCTGGAAACTGCTTTCCACCTGTTCTGTCTGCCAGTCACGACGATCATGTTCTCAGCTTTCCATTTCACGGGTAGGTAAGCATATGAGGTTTTGGCCTGTGAATGCAGTTATGACCTGGAACTGGGTGGCACCAAGGAGTGGTTACAACTTGGGTCTCAATTTCACATGTTTGAAATTTCACATATTTCCATGTTTGGACTGGCTATGGCATTTTGATCTATGTTTTTCCTTCACAAAGTCCACATGCAGTTATCTCCTTACCTATAAAATTTTGTATTAAAGTCCCAAATATTCACTGCTCCCCCAAATCCCACCTTTTTAAGGAAAGCCAGCTTGAGTATCCATGTGACTGAGCAATGGTATTTGAAGGAGTGGGAGTGTTACTACTATGATCACAGGGAATTAGATAGGATTGTGTTCGTTGTCATTTCTTCCATTACAATAAAGACGGAGTTCAGCATCCAGTATTTCTAGAAGTTGGGTGAATTAATTGAGTCACCTGAAATTAGAAACCACTTTTAATTTGAGGCCTTAATAAACACTATATAAATAACATTAGTATGAGGGATTAAAGGAAGAGCACTGAAGGAATTTAAGGGCATGGGATTGATGGCTGCCTTTATGAAGACAGCATCACGTTCCTTTGAACCTGTGACCAAATCCACTGTTTACTCTGCAGTATTACTTGCTCTGCTGTGCCAAGACAGTTGTCCATTTTGGAAGAGGTAATAATTTCACATATGTACCATATTTTAAGAATGATCAATTGGTTTCAAGGGATCAGAGTTTTAGTTACAAGTAGGTTATACTGCTAACCAATAAATACACTTAACAGTGGCTGCTCATGAATATTTGGGGACATAGTTTTACTTTAATGTATTAACTCATTAGAGGAAGGCTCCTTGTATTTTCACCTTTTTTTTCCCCACACTTATGTGTCAGTGCTGGGGTCCCCGTTTCTATAGTAAAAGTAGAAGTGACATTGTTCTTCCCTTTCCAGGACACAATGTGTTGCCTGTACATTTTTATCTCAGAATTTACACCCACATTTCACTTAGATGGGGATTTGCTGTATTGCCATAAGGCCATTCAATTTTACAACTTCTTGTATTTCCTCACAAAGTAATAAAATGAATTATTTAGATTTTTCATTTTGAAGATTCACTCTAGCCATACAAAATAGATTCCCTTTGAATGTGCTTTTATCTGAAGCAGTCATTTGCTGTTGGTATTTGGTCCCTAGTTTTGTGCTGAATGTACTTGGATAGAACATATGCTTATAAGTATCTTTTGCATTCAGATCCTTAAAACATAAATTTGTTTAACAAAATATTCGATCAAAATGTTCTCCACTGCTCCTGAGGTAGTGCAGTGTTATTATATTTTTACAGAAATGAACATTGCAAGCAGTTTGGCACTGAGAAGCTGTTAGTAATGACTGCAACACTAGGCCGGGGCTCTGTTGTGAATTCCTCTATAAACCTGTTATGTGATCCCGAGGAAGTCACATTGCTTGTCTATTCCTGCTTCTTCCCCAAGCCTTATCTGCTGACAGTACTCTATTTAACTTGTTTCCCTTAAAATATAGTAAATATAGCATTTTAGTCTCCAAAACTGTACTGTTCCAGTTGGTTTGGACTAGACATGTAAGAATTTGGTCTTGACCTGTTGGCATGCCAGACCCTCAGCCAGACTTTCAAAGGCACTGGCTTCTGCATAACCAAACCACTTCCTGAAGGTGCTTGCTCAACAGCGTGCTTTTGAAATTCCAGCTCACTGTGTACTAGCAAAGTGTTACATATGTCCTATCCAACACTATCAACCACATCCATGCTGACAATTAAAAACTCCAGTAAGAAAATAAACTGTTGCATCTTACACAAAACTCCCACATTCAGTGCTGTACCACGTATTGAAGTATTTCTGAGTGAGCTATTCTGACCAATTCTCTTTAGCAAGTTAATTTAAAAATACTGTTTATTTTTACCTTTTGTTTGTTTGCATGGTAGGAGATAATAATGCTTTAATTTTAACTGCCTACGTCATATGCTTTGTGTGGCAAATCAATAATTATTTTGGTTGATAAAACTTTTCTTGAAAGAATCAGCTGCTCTGTGCAACTTTAAAAATTACCTGTTGAATAATGGAAAAATGCAAAGTTTGCTTTTGCTAAAAATTAATTACAGAAAGCATTTATCTACTCTGCCCTCCATCAAACCAATCTTTCTCAATACTATATGAAAATTCTGCTTAGTATCCATGCACTGTATGTGTAAATATAAATGCAAAAAATCATCTTCACTGTGTAAACTGGCATGAAATACTGTTCTTTTATGTACAACATGGCTTACATACAGCCCATGTGCATATAGAATCACAGAATGGCTAAGGTTGGAAGGGACCTCCAGAGGTCATCTAGTCCAACCCCCCTGCACACGCAGGGTCACCTAGAGCACGTGGCACAGGGCTGCATCCAAGCGGGTCTTGAAGATCTCCGGAGAGGGAGGCTCCAGAACCTGTCTGGGCAGCCTGTTCCAGTGCTCTGTCACCCTCACTGTTAAGAAATTTTTCCTTAAGTTTCCTTAAGTGCTTCAGTTTGTGGCCATTATCTCTAGTTCTGGCCATCCCTGAAAAGAGGCTGGTCCCATCCTTTTCACTGCCTCCCTTGAGGTACTTATAGACACTGATCAGGTCCCCTCTCAGCCTTCTCTTCTCCAGGCTGAACAGGCCCAGCTCCCTCAGCCTCTCCTCATAGGGCAGATGTTCCAGGCCCCTGATCATCCTTGTCGCCCTGCGCTGGACTCTCTCCAGCAGCTCCACATCCCTCTTGTACTGTGGCAGTGCCACGACCGCTTCCTGCGCCTGCCGCTCCGGCTGGCCTCCCGCCTTGGCCTGCAGCAGGGCCGAGCTGTGAAGGTTTCTGGCAGTCACCAGCCTGTATTTTTTGGGATATAGAAGAGGCATTTATTTGCATACTTGCACAGGGTTCTGTATCATCCACTAATGTAACCCAGCTACTCCTAGCTGTCAATCCCATATTACAAAGCTAAGTCCAGTTTTCTTTAATGGTGTCTTTAAATAAGAGAAGGCAATCTGCTAGATTTCCTAGAATTTGATAGGTCAAATATTGTCTTCCAGGTGGGATTTGGCTAAGACATGTGAGCTGTTGTGCATGAAGCAGGGGAAGCTTTGGGGTGTTAAAATGGCCATTACATAGCACCTATGAGCTTCTATTTTTGTCTCAGATAAATGTCTGTGCATGTTGCTGCTATCATTTATCATCAGTGGTTTGAGCATCGTCTCCGAAATGTCACTGTTTCATCCCCACGGCTCAAGAGCAACTCGGTTAAATGAGGAAAAAAGCCAAGCTTCTGAGGCTGGTATACTTTGAGCATTGCAAGACTATAAAATAAATAGAGACGTTCAGAAATATGTACAACTCTAAGCCTGTTCTCTCTGTGCATGGTAATAGAGGTCACCCATTACACTGAAGTCTATCTGTGGCTTAGTAATAGTCTCTTCTGTCTGTGTTGCCCTAGCCATGACTCATTATTTGTTGCACTCCTCCTATTAAGGGCTAGTCCCTGCTTCATTGTACAATGTCTTATCCCTATCTTGCTATTCTCTCCACTAACAGCCACTTGTTTCCTTCCTCTAAAAGCCAAACATTGCAAACTTCTTGTCTATAAAGCAACTTTCATGGAACCAACTGCAGCCCAAGTGGATTCAGAACTAACTGATTTAGCTGCTTAAGTCTGTTACAAGGCCAAAAATAACTCCCCACTTCTTTTTCCTTCATTGGTTAAAAGAGGAGAGTAAGTGGCCAATGACAAGGACAGAAATTCCCCTTAGGCATCAGAGACAAATCTATTTCATGGCAGGAAAAAAATAACACTCGGAAAATGTTTCTTTGCTTAGGCCAGTAGACACAGAAATGCTGCATGTAATTTTGCTGAACTGATGGTATCACTTGAATGGCTCACAGACTACATAAATGCATTACATAATTATATTTTTAAACACTGTCCCCAGCTGTGCTGATGTACATAAAAGCTGTGTTTACAATGGACTCTGCACATGTAATTATTTTGTGGCACTAGCTCTGTGCATTTTCTTGATGGATGCTCCATGGTGCATAAAATTGTAGCTTTTAGCATAGATTCTTGAATATATTCTTTAGCTTTTTCAGCTTTAAATGTTCCATGTCCTTGCATGGGTGAATGGGACTGAGGCCTGAAAGAGCTAAATTACAGCATGTGAGGGTACACCTTCACGTCCTCTGGGAGCGGCAGAAGGGAGCATGATGAGCGCTGAAGTTGAGGCACCTGGGTCAACAGAAACATACGGAGCAGCAGGGCTGGCTGCTCCTGCGGGAGAGGTTTGCTATGCTGTTCCTGGGGACGGAACAACGGTTCCAATCCTATCTGGCCTGCACATGTTCATATTGGCCTATTTAATGCTGAAAAGGAAAAAAAGAAAAAGAAAAAAAAAAAGCCTTTGCTGCACAGGAAGCCTAGGTAATACTTTAGGCCTGGGTAAGTGCACCATGGAAGGGGCTTGAGTGGGGGAGAGACAAGCAGAGGCTGTGCCTATCAGGTTGGAAGGGGGAAAACTCCTGTGATGGTGTGGGCTGCAAACTGGGTGCTTCTGGCAGCAGGAGGAAGGGTTTTTCTCCACCTGAAGGTTTGCAGCTATGGAATAGGTTCACTGCCATCATAGAGCTGGGAACACTGTTGAAAACAGTAGTGGGAGATTCCCTGCTGTGGGGCACATGTGATCCTGTATTGGCCAGGTGGTAATGGAGGTCTGCTGCTTCCCAGGGACTCCATATGGGATGTTGAGGAGAGGCTGCTGAGGCAGGGATGGGGTCAGGGAAAAAGAAAGTTCCTCCTGGAAAGGGGCAAGAAGAACAGCCAGAAAGACTTCTGCAAGTACTTAAGATGTAAAGGGAAGGCAAGGGAAAAGGTGGGCCTGAATGCTAAATGACCTGCTAACAAGGACATGAAAAAGGCTGAGGTAATCATTCCCTTCTTCGCCTCTGGCTTTACTAGGAAGACCAGCTTCAGGAATTTAAGGCACCTGGGACCAGAGGCATGGACATCCTGCAGCGAGTCCATTGTACGGCACCTAGAATGATTGAGGGATTGGAGCGCCTCCCTTGAGAGAGTTCCGACTCTTCAGTCTGGAAAAAAGGAGATTCGCAGGGAATCTCCTCTGTGTATAAATATCTGATGAGGGATGTAATGAAGAAGGACCCAGACTCTTCTCAGTGGTGCCCTGTGACAGGACAAGGTAATTGGCACAGACTGAAACACAGGAAATTCTGTTTAAATTTAAAAATGACTTTTTTTTTTTATGGTGAGGATGATTAAACCCTGGAACAGCTTGCCCACAGAGATTATAGAGTCTCCTTCCTTGGAGATATTCAAAACCCAACTGGACAAAATCCTGGACAATCTGCTATAGTGACCCTGCTTCGTCAGGGCATTGGACTGGATGAGCTCCAGAGGTCCATTTCAACCTCATCAATTCTGTGATTTTTGAGTGCCTGCTTTTCCATCGAGTCTTGATGCAAAGTCAAACAGAATGTGCTGCAGAATTTCAGGCTTAAAAAGCAGCTTTGATTTATTTTCCGTTCTGTTTGTATGCAGTGAACTCCCGCTATTTCACTGCAAGATCTCCCTTGCCTGCTCTCCGGGTGATTGTCAAATATCTAACATTTCTTTACCCTGAGCTGGTAGTTAATGTGTAGGACACAGCAAAGGTGACAGTAGGACATTTAGCTTTGATCTATTCCAGTATTCTTGAGTATTAACATCACTGTGAACACCCAGATGCTAGAAGAATTAGTACATATCACAAAATCCAAGAGTTCTACTGTCAAAAAAAACCCCTCTTGGAAATAAGTAAACACAGAAAGCAATACAATATTCTGAGCAAGTCTATAAAATAATAGCATCACCAGTCTCTTGTTGCTACTGCTGCAAAGAATTGGCAGCTCTTTCTTATCAATAAGTAAGGATTTGGTATTTTGCTTCTCATCCCTAGTTAGATACAAGACTTCATCTTGGGGAAATGGTAGCTTTGTTGTAAGCCAGTTTTTAATGACACATATTTGGTTGGAAGCTTTTCAGTTTCTTTTTTCTTTTCAGTTCTGTGTTTGTTTGTCTGGCCTGACTGTTGGTAAACCAAGTTTTCTACCCTTGCTTGAATATTGTCTTCTCCCAACATGGAAATTATTCAGCTACGGATGTCCTTTGTGTACCCTCTGCTTGGCATGTTAAGTTTACATACTAGCTTCAAGACTGCTGATGCATTTTGCACCAGGCAATGGAAGAATAATCTTTAAAGTGGAACTGCAAAAGTTTATTATATGTTCATTTGTGCCATCTGGCCTTCAGATAAACCATGTCCCTGTAAGTATACTGGTATTTGGAAAGGAGTCCTCAGATAACCTGCATGCAATCTGAACCAGCAATGGTCTAACACAGAAGAGGCAGGCAGGCAGTTCATCAAAGGCAGCGTTTGCATGTAGGGGTGCTTTTATGGGGTGAACACCTCCTTGTATTATCCAAATACATATACATCCTGTTTCTGGATTGTAAGCTGTTATTTTGTTGGAGCTGACATGGGGCTTGTACAAGTGAAAACAGGGTACGTTTTTCACTGGGTAAGACATACTTCTCACTACAGTATACCAGTGTTAGTTTCTAACAGGGCTTATTTTGTTCCACTCCCTTTATTTTGTTCTAGAGAGCCCGTCTGAGAGTCTAGCAGTCGTCTAGGCTAAAATATTTTTTTCAAACATGTGATCATCTTATACAGATCAGCATAATTGCATGTGCTTTGATAAAGCTATGACTCAAGTCAGTGCAGGATCTAACTCCTGGGTATTTTATGTAACATAAACATAAACCAAGAATTTGAGATTGGAGAAGAAATATTTCTGTATATTACATGCTCACATCATTAGTTTTTCTCGTTAGCTGCAGTTCCTTTCTGCAAACTTGTGCAAGACTTTTGGGTTTATCTTTAGGGTACGTGGAGATAAGATTTTGCAAAATGTTGGTGTAACATATGGACTTCATTTCTATGAACTTCTATGTGGAACTTCTGTTTCTTTGTGGACTTCATCCACAATGAAGTCAGTAGAAATCCCACAGTTCAACAGGACAATAACACGCTCTTAAGATTATTTGAACCACAACCCTTGCCTTTCTATTGCTCTGAGTGACTACAGGCTTCTCTGCCCCAAAGCAAGACATTGTTTTGAGAAGTCTAAGTATATAGGGGCAGAGGTGTCATCTTTGCTGCAGCAAGTCACTCTTGGAAATGTGCTATAAAGCCTAATATAAAAAATACAGCTATTCTATGGATTATTTTTTTGAGCAATCTAAGTTCATTCCTGCCATACATCTGAGAGAAGTGTTTTATTTTTTAGTCCCATAGAGCTCTATGCCTTTATTATCTGAGCAGTAAGTACCCAGATTATGTAAGTTAAGAATAATAGGATGTCTGTAAAACCTCAGTGCTTTCAGCCTTGATGATTTCTACACCACTATTCTAAGGTGACTCAGCTGCAGATTTCCCATATGATCTGGAGGAAGGCATGGTGGGGTGGGATTGCCATCTTCTGAAATTGTGTAACATGGTCCTCAGATGCGGCCTTGTCCTCTTCCTATGTCCCTGCACTTTTCTAAGCAACCTCTAAGTGCAGGTCAGTGGATGCTTAGCTGTAGTTGCTGTAATGCTTTTGAGTTCTGCCCTTCTAGGAATGTCTATCTTACGTTTTCAAAACAGTCCCCTTTTTGATTTGCACAGCAGGAGAACTTGCCTGTTGTACCAGATAGCAACCTCAGTCTGTACTTTCACAGTCTGTTTCTTCTAGAGAATATTTTTAGACCATAAATGATGTTTTAAGGAGAATTCAACAAAGTTCTATTTTTACAACACGTATAGCTTCGTAATGTATCACCGACCATATGGCCACGCATAGTACATGGCAAAGCTTATTGCCCACTAAGAATGAAGAGCAAATATTTTATATAGGTGTGTACTGGAAAGAAATGTGTTCTTCACTTCAGAGGGGTAGGCTTAGGACTCTTATCTGTTCTCTTAGCTCTCCCTTTGTCTTAAATGAGGTTCATAATCATATCACTTGGAATCTCTATGTGATAGGAATAATGTGGGCTAAAAACAGCTGTTTTTACTTTGTCTTGCTGAGGGCTGTCAGGAGATGAAGCGCAGAGGAGGAGATTCTCACCAGCTGCTGCCGGTTGCGTCACTGAACCGCGGGTAGGTCTCTGTTACCAAGAGATTTTACCTTGTTAGTAGTAGGAACTCATGAAGCTGGATGGTTCAAGGAATGACTAATGAATGCTTTACGGTGAAACTTATCTAAACTCTGTCAACTGTGACTGAAAATTGTCTGTGGGTGCCTATTTGACCGTCTAGGGTGAATGAGCAGGTGCTCTGAATCCAGCTTGCTGTGAGGATGCGTCTTCAATGCAAAATCCTCTAAGTCAGTTTGTATCAATTAACGTCAGTGAGGAGAACCGCAAATGGCAATGTGGTGTGGTGATGAACTACGCTCTTACCCCTGAAGTGGCTTCTCCAATTTAGAGCTGGGCCATTTAATGAGGCAGATGATATTGCCATTACTTTGCATTTTCCTCCTCTGTAGATAAATCATTCCCGTCAGATGTATACACACAGCTGTGTTTTGTTTGTTCACGCAGAAGCACAGACTCTAGTTCTCTCAGGAACAGTCCCAGCTACTCAACTGGGACTATGGTATTAGTATAGGCATAATAATATTTAGGTGGGTCTCCTATGCAAATATCATGAGGATTCCCCCTATGTGGTGTTCAGTTTACAACCCAACTAAAATGTGCTTCTTCAGCTCCTTGATCCTGGTCCCTGGGATTTACAGTGGTTTATGAATATCTTTATCTGTTTTTTCTTGTGACAACAAGTAGCTCCTGTGCAACCCAAATGATTATTTACTCACTTAACCTGTGAGCATTTTGTAAAATTAGCTACTGCCTTCTTATGCCAATGATATGTCCTATTTTCTGTAAATCAATGCCAAATTTCCCCATTTTTACCATGAGGTATTTTTTTTCCCACAAAAAGGAGCAAACAGCGTTTTTTCAGCAGGGTTGCAAAAGCAGCAGCATGTACTGGAGCAGTGGGGAGAAAGAGGGGCATTCATCAGTTTTGCTGTAGGGAATCTGGAGACTAGGTGGGGATCAGGGAAGCCTGAGTTTTAGCTGCCAATGATTTTTAGTGTGACCTTTTGTAAACTGCTTCATGTCTCCATTTCGTTTTGCTCAAACCTAAAATGAAATCCAAAATTTTCATTTTTCTAACACTGCCCCCCCCACCCTTCTCAAGCTGTGCAATGGTTCAGTGTTTACCTCTCAGGCTTCGAACAGTTATAGTATCGAGTTTCCAGGGAATATATATAGTCATTCAGATCTGAGAATGAGCTTTACAGAATCACCAGTAAATAAAAAGGCATTTATATTAATCATAAATTTGAGATGGGAACAAAACACTTGGTTAACAAACCAGCAAGACAAGCTCTGTTTCATTGGCCTTGAGCTGCTTTATAGTTCTGTTTGTGTATGTGGTACTGATGTTCAATCTTTTTTTAAATGAGTCACAGGACTGGAGGAACAAAAATATTTGATGGTAACATACAGCAGCAAAACAATTACTCTTTTCATTCTGACAGACATGATAACCAGAATAGCTAGTTAGAGCTAGAGATCTAGGCTGATACTTTTTTTCAGTGAATCAGGGATTTTAGATCTGCTTGCAAGACAGTGAAACAGAACTGAAATGTTGTAATAATAAAAGACAGCATTAAATCAAACAATAAAATCAAGCATGCTGATTAGGATACGACTATTTACACTTCTGGAGGCTTTCCTGGTCAGTCACTGCATGCAGTATCCCCACACAGCACAGCCTTGTCTCACAGCTTTCTGTACCTTTTTTTCCAGAGGAGACTCCTTTCCACCCTGCTTGCTGCATTGCACCACTGATTTAGTGAAGACATCATCCTCATAAGGATGCTCTTCTAACTCACCTCTGAAATCCGCTTGCTTTTCTCCTCTGACAATTAGGTTTAAATGTGCTGCAGCAAAGTACTCATCCGCAGCAGTCGTATGGATTTTTAAGTGATAAACTACATTAGCAAATTCCTTATTAGATAATCTATCAAATGAGGTCATACATAATTTTAGCAGTCTCATCTTGATTTATACCATGATCGCAGCAAATTACGCATACACAAACCAGCATGCTGGCTGTCAAAGTCAGGTATTTTTATTCCGCTAAAAAAGCTATTCCCAGCCCAGCCCAGTGGCCTACTGGTAGCACCCCGTATTGCCTTGCTAGGACCCAGCTTGCAGCACAGCCCCAAAGCTCACCCACCTCCTCCCAGCAAGACTGACAAAGAAATAGAGGCAGGAGTCCAAATCCTTGCTTTGCACCTCCTAGCACCAATCCCTAAAGGCTTTTATTCTGGCAGCTTTTCCATGTTCCTATTAAGTATGGGCACAGGGACTCTAAAAGAGGAAGCTAATGGGAAGCGGGGTCTGCGGGGCGCTGGTACCATTCCCTCATCCTTTCTGTTTTCCCGAGGGACAAGAGTTGGCGCGAGGCTCCAGGCAGTGCTCTGCAGGGACGAGACGCGCTCTGCAGCCAGGGCCACAGAGGCTTCGCGTCCGCGGGCGCTGGACGAGGCAAAGCCTCCCGCAGCCACCTGCAGCGGGAAGATGTGCCGCCTGCTCCGCTGCGAGCCGGAGGCAGGGAGCCGCGGGAATCGGGAGCGGCTCCAGGGAGAAACGGGGGCTCTGAGCTGCCCTTGGCACACGCTGTTGTGCCTGCGGGACGCTCGCTGCGTCCGGGGCCTATCCCTGCGCTGCCGTTAAACTGCCCCTGGGCCCGGGAAGGGACCCCGTTCCCCAGCCTCAAACTTCTTCTGAAAACAGTATTTCATCCTTGAAGACCTATCTGTAGCTACCATAGGAGGGAGCCGCCATAAATCATCTAGTCTTGCCTTTCTCCTCACCTGCTCTCACTTCGCATTGGCATTTCTCGGGTCTGAGCTGCATGAAGTGCTGAGAGCACATGTCAGCTGCGTGTTTCTGAATAAGTTATGCCTCTCCCACCGCACTTATGGCCAACCCTTGTCCATGAAGGACAAAGCAGGATGGAACAGGATTTGTTCCTTGGCATTCTAGGTATCCGCAGTTAAAAAAAAAAAATAATAATAATCTTAATAATCTTCTCTGGGAGACATAAAATACTAGAGTGCTAACAATGAAAACTTTTCAAAATTCTTAATCTGAAGGTCTCTATGTTGTCTTTACAAGAATATTCCTGGATGGAAAGACTGGAAGGAATCAACATAGTTTATGAAAATGAGTAAGCAGAAGGAATGCTTGCAGTGGCTGGCACTGCTACTTTCCCCATCCCAAGGTAGCATTAACTGATCCTATTGAATGAATTTTTCATGCAGGTATGTATGTACGTACATATCTGTCATGAGAAAATCCATTCTATCCTCAGTTGTCAAGCTACATGTAGGGGATTGCAGCAGGACTTGAAAAAATTAATGATGGGTGTCTCTACAGCCTAAGAGCGGAGCACTGGCCTTCCCTTCATGGCCCACAAGCTGAAATAGCGACTGCAGCTCCTCCCCACGCCAACACGAGCACGGAGCTGCTGGCCTCTCCTTTCCCATCCTTTTGCCCTGCCTGGGGCCACTGGAGACGTGAAGACACGTCTCTCAGTCTGAACGAGGAGGATGACGAGAAGGCACAAATAGGTGTTCTTTGGGGCACAAATACGGTGTGAAACGGGGCCGAGGAAAGGAGTGACCGAACGGTGCCAGCTCTCCAGGAAAGCAGTGGTGGAGAGGGATGAGCGGCCAGGGCTGCAGAGCGCCTGGCAGCCTCCCGAGCGGGCGGCAAGAGCACCCGAGGGCGTGCGGGTCTGCCCCGCGGGCCGTGAGGGCGGCAGCGGGGCTGCAAGGGCAGACCCCTCAGCATATCCCTCCGCTAGCAGCAGGGAAGACAGCGTGGCGGGAACCTGGCTCCGGGCAGAGCCGCTCCAGCACCTGGGAACGCAGCCGTTGCCCCTGCCCGGCTCCTCGGCCTCCCCGCGCAGCGAGCGGCCCTGGGTTGGCCGCTCCGCCGCAAGACCTGCCTCTGCAGAGGTGCCTGCAGCCACTGGCACGGGCGCTGCGGAGCCCGTTGCCTGGCAGCGCGGGCGCTTCCTCTTCCCCGTGACGAGCATCGTCTCTGCCGGCCCCGACCACCTCCCACTTCAAATATCTGCCCAGCCCGGAGAGCCCCGCGCGGAAAATGCAGCTCACGAAAATGGGCTGGGCAGCCTTGCTGTGGGTTTTTACTTTATCATTTTATAAGTGATGCAGAGACTCCTGCACTAAGCAACTGCCCCATAGGTGATTTTCATCCAGTGCTGTTAAGCAAAATGATGCCAGAGTACTCAGCAGTTCAGCACAGATTAGCATACAGAGAACAAGCCCTTTTTTAAGGAACACATGCCAATTAGCATACATGAATATAGAGCTTTCTGCAAAATTATCAGAGGGAAAGTGGTTATGAAGTTAAACCCAAGGTCTACACTCTTGTGTCTGGGTCTGCACTTCTTGTTGGAAATGCGCTAATGTGTGTGATGTGCCAAAAAATCGGCAAATCGTTATATCCGAGAGCACAGAGCTGCTCTGGATCTCTGCGGCTTATGAACTGTATGCAATGTGTTTATCTGCTCCCAGCTTGACACTGTGCTTCAGAGAACGCCACTGAGCAGAATTTGTATGATGTAGCAGCTGAAATGCTGAATGCAACGATTGCACTGATCACAGGGTTGTGAATTTTGGCGACATTAAAATTACGAACTCTAGAGGCATCATCTTTCTTAAAACAAAAGAAACAGATTTATACCAAAAAAAACCCTCAACCCGTGTTTAAGCAAAAACAGCAAGTACCTGCTTAGCCACCATCCCACCTTCTGCCCCTACCCAAGGCAGGGGCCGGGCTCCATGTGAGACAACATGAGGTCAAAACGAGAGGGGCTCAGAGCATCCGTGGGGCGCAAGCAGGGAGATGCACATCAGGGAGCAGCACGGCTTGCTGCTTTTCAGGCAAGGAAGGAGATCCGTGGTGGGAATTGCCTGAGGGGAGCTGCAGAGCAGCAGGAACGGATATACTTGCGGAGGTGAGAGAAGGGCAGGGAGAAAGGGCTGCGGTTTCATCCAGCCCCAGAGCTATCAGCACAAACGAGCATGAGCTGTCGCTGGTGCGGGGTGGAGCAGATGGCCTAATTGTTAGATTCTCCCTTGCAACAGCAAATGATATACTGCTTTTTTAACATCTTCGCTTGGAGCCGAGCGCTGGCCTCAGATACTGTGAAGATACACTGTGCGCAGGTACTTTGTGCCAGAAATGCACTCCAGTGATAATGAGAAGGAAACTGTAAAAAGTGCCATGTAAAAAGCAATTAGTATGGACCATTTCTGCTAGTCAGACTACCCACAAGCTGATCTGGCTAACAGAGCTTTCCAAAGCACCTTCTGCTTGACATGTCATCTGGAAGTTTGGTGTCACTCTTTCACCCTCTCTCCCCTTGTAATTACCCGGACGCCGCTCCTGCATGCACACCATTTTTTCCTCTCTTCTGGGAGAAGCAAATTTTCTTTGTTTTCTGGTGTCTATCATACTGCTTCAGCTGCTTTCCTGGAGATGCTTGACTCAACCATTTCATGGAAAAAACAGGCCTTGCTGGGAAGCATCATATTCTGATCTTTTCTTGTTTGAAGCCTCAGACTATCAAGGGCTATTAAGGTCTGTAGTGTCCTGCTTTAATGCTCTGCAAAACCCCAGGCCCGTCTGCAGATATTGCAGATCCTGCCTGTGTCATTCTAATGTTGGCTGCTTGAAACTTTATATTGAAGGTGCGGGGTCGTTACTAGTGAGTCATTGCAGCAGGTGCAGTGTCTCAGCTCCAGCTCTCACCCGACAACAAGGGAGGCTGGAGGGGCTCTCAGGGCTTTTGGAGGGGTCTTCTGGAGAAGGCCTCGGCAGCAGCTTGAGTGGGAGTGAAAACCTAGACTAACCTGTAAATTTGCTTATTCTTACTTAAGTGCAATTGATGCAAAACCCAGGGCAAGGAGCAGCATGGACTCTAATAAGTTAGTGAATGCTCTGTTTGTAGATAACATTTTTTTTTCTTTTTTTTTTCTTCTCCATGCAATCAGTGGATAAGAGTTTTTTTCAGCACTTTTTGGTGCTGAGTATACTCTGAACTCTCTCTTCTTGTTAGTCCTTTAAACTTGACTGCATTTTTTATAAAATAGCTTTAGTTAGTTATCCGTAAGCTTTATCTCTTAGCATATTATAATGTATTAAATGTTCTTTAAAGTCTACCTTTTCCTTGCTACCCATCTTCAGAAGACTTTTATCCATGCTCTAGAGGTTTATGCTGGGTCCTCCCTCCCCTCCTCTCACTTCCTTCATTCCTGTTTGCTCACAGCTCTCCTGTTAAAATCCCACAGCTGTGACCCTGCTGCTCCCAAATCCCACTAATTTCATGTCTCTCTTGGCATCCAATTAAATGTCCCTGTCTTCCCTTTCAGTGCCCTCTCTAATGCTTCTTGGTCTTTGATCTCACCTTCTTGTTTCTTCTCCTGCCTTTATTTTCCCAGTCATCCCTACTTTCTGCTCATTTTATCTGGCCCTTGGATGGTTCAACTTTTTTTTTTTTCTTCAAGCTCTCCTGACACCTAGATCCTTCTCTCATTTCTTATTAACTAAACATTTTTCATTCTGTTAAATCCAACTCAAATCTTTCCTAATGTTTCCTCTTCCTTGCTAATCATACCCCCCCACGCACACAGTCTTACACAAACACACACTCTCCCAGGTTCACTTCTACTGAGCTCCTTGAGCTGTTGTCCCATGTGGTACTTGCTAGACTGCACCTTCTTCATACCAGGAATTCGCAGTCTTCTTATCGTGCATGCCTCGATGCTAATACATGAGGACCTTTCCAAAGAGCAGCTTTCCCTGGTAAGTAATCATTCATTATTAATTCTGTTGTTTATATGATACATTGAACACTCTGAACTTCCTTTACTGAGGCAAAAAGAGGAATCTTCTCTACACTGATGTTAGGGAACAATTTGGCCTCTTTAGCTTGGTAAGGATATTAAAATGCATGTTATTTAAATGTAGGGATGTTTAAAGTTCCTGTATACAACAAAGCCATTCCAGGAATATAAACAAGAGGCAGACTGTTAGCACAGGTTTTAAGTCTCACTTCTTCCTACTGCCGTGTGCCATCGTATCCTTGTTGGCTGCAGTCTAACATCTTTACATTCCTGTGCATAACAAACAATAGGGAGTATCTCCCGTGGCGCAGAGGAAATATAGCAGCAAGTGCCGCACTTCCATTTTTCAACTGTCATCAAATAGCTTTTATTCATGGCATAGCGCGAGGGTCAGCCAACTGGCAAAGACGGCCTATATTTAAAACATTGGGGATTATTCATGTCAACAGACACAACGGAGCTCTCTCCGTCAGTGGATCTACGCTAGCAGCGGTGTGAAAATGCAGCAGGTTCTCCTGAGGAATCTCAGATCTTCTGAATAACTCCAGAAGGAGGGGGCCAACTGCTGACGGTCACTTCCAAGCTCAGTTTAAAAAAAAAAAAATCTCACTCAACTAGACAAGAGTTTGGATAGGCGAGAGGTGTATCTATGTGGATAGATAGAAAAGCTTGTACCATAAACATGGTGTAGAAAGACTGATATGATCTCTTAAAAATGCTCTACTGGAATTCGGGTTGTGAGGTGGCA
Source organism: Crypturellus undulatus (assembly GCA_013389825.1). Classification (NCBI taxonomy): domain Eukaryota; kingdom Metazoa; phylum Chordata; class Aves; order Tinamiformes; family Tinamidae; genus Crypturellus; species Crypturellus undulatus. The sequence goes on along the minus strand of VWPW01030187.1, from coordinate 711,495 downwards.
GCAGCTTTTGAAGTTTGCTTATGATGATGCAGTTATCAGATAGATCCTTGGCCTGTTTGATTGTAGGCATTTACTGCACTATTTAGAAGGATTTTCACTGGCGGTATGGTTTATTTTCATGGGCAGTGTAATTAAGAAATGGTAAATCTTACTACTTTTAAAGCTATTATTATTAGAATGTATTCTGTAAAGTAAATATGGTTCACTGAAAATACCTGTTATTAATTTTTCTGGAATATTAATAGAAAGGTGAGATGGACACAAGCAATAAAATTGCCTCCCTTAAAAGCATTGGATAAAGACAAAAAATTAAGGAAGCTTCAGTTGTCTCAGTTTAACTGCTAAGGGCAATTTTCCAGTTGGTTATTCTAGACCCATTGTTTTTGCTGAAGTCCATTAAATTCTCTTATCTAGCATTTTGAATTGTTGCTTTCAAAACCAGCGGCCTGCTTCTTCTTCCTCTCAATCATTTTAGGCTGTTTTAATTCTCTGAACTCAATGATGTTATATTGCTTCTGATTTTTATATTGACATAGATTGGGGGCGGAAAAAAAAAAAAAAAAAAAAAGCAAGGTCCATGGGAATTGTTGTGAATAAGGTGACCTGACCTGATCTGATCTGACACAGATTTATGTTCTACTTAGGCTCTGGAGAATCTTGAATAGTATATTTCAGTAAAAACCTGATTTCTGCTGGAATATGTGATACAGAAGAACTCCAGCCAGCCAAAATCTAAGATGTATCCCATGGCATCTCCATGACAACATATAGATGCACATTCTCCTATACGTCATTATCTGGAGACTAACTGCTCTTAGATTTTATTTATTTATTTATTTTTCCACTTAGGGCTGGAAGGCAGACCAACAGGGTATCTGGCTGCATCTCTGATGAATCTGAACAGCCCCATGAGGGGCATCTGCAGGGTTCTCAAAGTCTTCCCAAAAGGCTGTTACTGACAGCAGAGCTAGCAGAGTTGGGTAAGAACCAACAGTAATTTGGGTTAATGAATTATTCTGCATTTTTTTTCCCCCTTGCATGCCGAATGAAGGCAGGACAATCCTGTCTTCTCTTCCACGTAGCAAATGCTCTAGAAACTGTATAGAAAGTCTAGAATTCTATAGAATTACATGTGTGTTCTTCTCAAGAATGCATGGGAAATCGGGTTCAGCAGGCCTAGCAAATGACACACACAACCTATACACAACCTTTTCTTTTTCTAGATGGGCTCTGTATTTCTCAGAGGCAAAGAATCAGACCAGGACCAAAAAAGGAGCTTGCCTCTCGCCCTGTTTGTGCGCGGCTATCTCCTCTTTCACCGTCCCGGTGTTTATTGCCGTATTTAATTGCTCCCTCCGTTTCATGTTAAAGCAGATGTTGAACGTCCCCGCGCGGGGCGCTCGCTTCCTGAGCAGGATGTGGGTCCCTGAGCAAAGCCCAGCCCCACGGCAGGGTCTGGAAAGGGCCTCTACTTTGGGCTGTGCCCAAAGGCTGCTTGGGATCTGCATTACCGGTGGCTGCGGTGCCTCAGCTCCCACCTGCGTGTTGACGCTGCAGAAGTGTCCATCAGGCCCTGGTGGGATAGCGGAACAGCGAGAGGTTCAGCCAGTTCCCCTGCGCCTCCTCGCGCTGTGCGCGCCCCGCTGCTGCCCTCCGCGTCACCGGCGCTTGCATCACTTTCATTGAAAGCCCCGCGGCCGCCGGCGCACACGAGTGCCCGTGTGGCGCGGGCTGCAAAGCAGCTGAGGGGCTGTAATTTCATACGCCCGCTGACGGTGCAGTACTGTGTTCGTGCGCCCGCCGCCTTGCCGTGGGGAGGATCCTGGCTGTCACTGGCGCTTCTGACACAGCGGAGCTGAACTAGTGTTTGCAGCATTTAGGAAACATTTGTGTTATAAGCAGCGCAGGGTGTGTAACTGCTTGAGTAAAGCAAAGTTGGCCCTTTTCTTTATCATCATTTCTGATTTCTGGGCTGAAATTCAGGAAGTCTAAGATGACCAGGTCTTCTTCCACACTTGTGCTGCACAGTTCTAAGTAAGGCATTGCAGCTCGCGCTACTCAGCTTTCCTTTCTGTGAAATGGAGATAACCATGTTGACCTTCTTTGTAAAGCACTTTCTGACTTTTTTTTCCTCTCAGATTCGCTACATAAAAGCTAATTGTTAGTCTTGGGTCAGCTCGAAAAAAGGTTTCAGCCTAACAATGGGTGGCAGAAAATGTTATCAGCCATAAAAGCAAAAGTGAACGCTGCTCTTTAGCACTGTGGGGTAGACCTTTGCTCTGCTTAGTTACTTGTAATCTTAGCAGTGCTGTAGTTTAGCGCTCTGTGTTTGCTTTCTTCTTCCTCTGTTGCCAGTGTGTGCGTCTGAGTGTACATACAACATTTGGTTGTACAGGGGCCAAAGATCGCTTGGCTTGGCTACTTAGCGTATAGAAAGCGGTGGAGCCGTGTTGGTTGCCATCAGCTGAGTGACTGGCCTCAAACCTCATTGCTGCCTTGTCATGCCATGTGTCACTCGGCGCATTTTCCCTTAAATACGTGGGAGATTAGTTTGCTAATGGGCAAAAAAATGAACAAGAAACCACTGGAGGGGAGGGAGGGGAAGCACCAGGGCCCCTCAGAAATTATCTGTTTTCCCTTCAACAAGCACCCTATGAATGTTTCATGCTGACTGATGGAGTTTGTTTGTACTTAAAGAAAATACACTCTTTTTTTGTTCTTAGGCCAACTATTTTGAAGAGCTTTATCCGTGCATCCTTGGGCAAGGATGGCAGCGTTCAGGAACGCCTGAGTTCATGGCAGGTAGCATCTGGTCCTGATACTGCCCAAGCAAGAAGACTATGAGACAAGTCCTATTATGAGACAAGTCCTATTTACCAGCCTTTCCCCTTGGTATCAGCTGTGCACATCAGGGAGGCAGAGACGGAACAAAAAGCCATCACAGGTAATACCAGTTAATAGCCAAGATAAGAGAGTGAGCAGTGAAGTCGCGCTCCCAGGAGCTCCCCATGGCCTAGCACTTCTTCTGAGAAGTAGTGACTCCAACTGACAGCTGTGTGTATAAAAGTGAACAAAAGTGATTAATGCTGGAGTCTCCATTTGCAGGCTGCCAGGAAGTGGCAGTAGCGCTGGGTCGGCACTTAAAATGATGGTGATTGAGCACTGCTTCAGAGTGTTTTGGTATATCTTCTGGGTTGGGGAAGCCTTGCTGGGTCTGATGTGTGCAATGAACTTCCATTGCCATAAAACAGACTAATTAGCCATTGTCCTGTTTACAGAAAACAGTACAATCTGAACTGAGCAAGCGGGGTGGTTCGACTGTGGGCTGATGTACCCGTTAACGCAGAGATCAGCTGGAGCACGGCAGTTTCCCTGCGGGACAGACGAGCAGGCCCATCGGGCACAGCACTTTACCACAGAGACACTTACAGTTGCAAGCAAATTCTCTACCTCTTGCTCAACCTTTACTTGAAATGTTCAAGGGAAAAGGGGCTTTGTGTGTTCTGGCTCATCAAAAACACAAATTTGAAGAATTGCCTCCACATTCTCATCCTAAGGGACCAAACCCAAATTAACTCTTGCCCCAAAATGAGTAGCTAGTATGAGCTGAAAAGAATAATGGTGGCTATATATGTCCTAATGAAAAATTCTTATCTTAAAGACCTTGGAAATACATGTAAGAGTTCAAGGCAGCAAAGAGTTGGTTAGTCTATTACTCTCCAATCAACTTCTAAGCCTTATTTAAAGAATGCTGATTTAAATAAGATACTCTTCTGATAATTTGTACAATTGAGAAGATGTAAATCACATTCATAATGAATGCTGTTTTTTTTCATATTTGATTGCAGTAATCCAAAAGATCATAGTTAATATCAAGGACAGAGCTGGTATCTATTTTTTGATAACTGCTTTGCATAGCATAACTCCATATGGTTAGTTTTTGGAGAAGTGTTTTAGAAGATATGTCACCATGGTAGACCAGTCCTGGCAGCTAGAATAGGCACCTACTGCAGACTGAACACTGCAAGGCCGCAGAGGCAAAACTTGCCAGTTCCAGGCTTTTTGTCAGCAAAATATTTGGTATAACTAAGCTGTAAAAAAATCTTTTACTGCATTGTTTAATTCAAGCATCATCAGTTCAAACTTCAAAGAACAAAATGTGCTCATTTGAGCTGTCTCTTCTTTCTAGCTTTCGCCTTATCCTGTTGGCAGACCTTCGTGAGTCTGATCCTGGTTCCCAGGCTTCCTGTGTGGCTGTACCTTCTCCCACCTGAAAACAATCCTCTCCAGCCTCTCAAAGTATTTTGGACTGGTTGCTCATCTTTAAGTTCAAGAATGTAAAAACTGCATGGTCTTTGGAAGGTGAAATGAAAACTTTAGTACTCTGTACTGTACCTGTGAAAAGCCTGCAAAAAGAGTACTGGGGGGGTGGGGGTTGATCCATGTGGTTCTGTGCGATAACAATCCTTAAAACATTTTGGCTTTTATATGGTAGTTACACTCTCACTAAGTAAATGAGAATGTATAAGAAGTGGTGTTTGTTTATATGTGTGGTATGATTAATCATCAACATTACAGAGTAGGGAGTAAGAAGACAGAAAGCAGATACTGTCTACGTGTCGATGTTAATAAACTATTCAGGATAGGAACATTTTTATTGCACATTATAATATGCAAATATTTCAATTGAGCAGACTTCTGGATCATATATGGCTTCCTTAAGGTTTATTGGAAGATCAAGAATCAGGTTGGGGGAAAAGCAGGGGAGTTGACTGTAATGCAAATGAAGAACAATACCGTTGTCTGTGATACTCGGTCCTTCTACAAAAAGTTACAGCTAGTCGGGTGTCACATGGAAATAGAGTTCAATTATATACTTGCTGTCCTAATCCACTGCATTGCTTTTTTATTAAGTATTATTATTATTCAGATACTATGCTGCCTGCAGTTCATAGATACTGAAAGAGTTTCAAGGCAGAGATAGTCAAATGTTCTCAGTATAAGACTACTGGCCAAAAATTTCAGTTCTATTAGTGATTTGCTCCATCACTTTGGACAAAATATCCATTTTCCCTTCATTCTTTTGGTAAGAGAAGGCTAATATTTGTGTCTCATGGGATGATGTGAGATTTTTTTTTTCTTTTTGTATGCACAAATTCTTCCATAGATAAAAAGGTCCAAGCCTTATTTCACAATAGCCGTGCAATCACAGTACAAAGAGAGCAGACCCTATCCCTTCTAAGAAAGGGATAAACAGCTTGGAACTCAGCAAGTATTCTATCCAGCTAGAACAAATACAATTTTCCAGTCCATTGATTTCAATTTACAATGCCAAGTTTTTTATTATTATTTATTTATTATTATTTTTAATATCTATGTGCGACAACACCAACTTCCTTTTTCTTAACAAACTAAGTGTCCCTGGCACTTGGTCCCGATTATCCTAGCAACATTTTAGGTAAGGTAAGACAAAGGAATCGGAACATGCGTAGAACAGTTTTGATAATGCAGCCCCAAGTTCTTTTCTTGTTATTCAACTCTAACACATATGTGAGAGAATTCAGGATTTCTGAACATAGTGGACTACTGCGTACCTGTATTGACTAAGTCAGGAGGGTCACACAGGCCAGAACTTAATGTCATAGTTGTTATTGAATGACTCTTAGCACCATAATGGTAACAAATAAATGATTCCATCTGGGACAAATTCTGTCTTCCAGTGTGTATCTCCCTGTATTCTCCTAATACCACATAGTGACCATAACTGTGTTGCAAGGTGTCATACAGGAATTCTGCTTGTGTGGAAAGGAGATATTTGGATTGGATCCTGGGGCTACCACCAATCACACAAGCCCCTTCAGACGCCACCTGCACCAGCAGCTTGTCTTTACCATGTGCGCAAGTCAAGGACCTTGAATATCCGTATCTGCCACAAAGAAACAGGCGCTGGTGGGTGAACAGAGGAGGAGTTTGACGGCGGCTGCACGGGAGCTCTGGTCTCCTCTACACTGAACTGCTGCTGGGGTCATGGAGGTGAGGAGAAGTGGGGAGGGGGAGAGGAAACGTGCTGATATCCTCTGAAGTGTTAGAAGCAAAGTTGTTGCTCAGGTTAAATATTAGGAAAAAAATTCTACACAGAGTTGTGAAGCGTTGGTACCGGCAGCCCAGGGAAGCGGTGGTGTCACCGACTCTGGCAGCGCTCAAGAAATGTGTAGACGAGGCATTTAGGGACCTGGTTTAACAGGCAAGGTGGTGATGTGCTTACAATTGACTCGATCTTGAAGGTCCTTTCCAGCCATAATCATTCTGTGATTCTATGATTCTGTGTTGCTGGTAACATCAAGTACGTGCAGTACTTAGAGGTCGAAAAGGTAATTTGACTTATCAGGGATTCAGTACGAGGGAACTTGCCTTGTCATTGCTCCCCCTAACTAGTACTGATGGGTGCAGCGAGGATGGGGCTGCCAATCTGTCCATCTTCATGAGCTTGGACTTCTCGGGGGAAAGGAGGTGGCCGTTTCCCAAGAGCGGCCCAAGCACTTTCAGTTACGGCCAGTCGAGTCCAGTGACATACAGTATCAATCTGGCACAGAACCTGGGCTTCCCGAGTACGTTCCATAACCAGCAGCACATCAAATCCTTTAGCCCCGATGGCAATCGCTCTTTTGTGACCACATCGTTCAGTCACTCTAACCCAGAATATCCATTGTTCCATCATCCAACCAAACAAACCAAAAGGTTATTGCAGCCCCTCCGGGTGCTTCAGAGAACTGGCTACACCAGGAGTGCTTTGAAAAAATGAACAGAAGCAAGGCGGAGCTGGAGCTCGGCACTAAAGATGCTGCCATAAGCTGTAGAGCACGAACGAGGCGGCTCCGCTGATCTCCCAGCACAAGCGGCTGTGTTGCTGTTTTGTGGAAATCTTCTCTGCAGAGGCAGCCTTCGGATCATCCTCAGCCTAGTCCTTCGGCTTGCTTCAGGACTGATCTGTTTGCATAAAGGTCTTTCTAGCAGAATTTTCTACCACTGAAAGCAGGCAAACTTGGGAGGTTTAAATCCAAAACTCTCTCCATGGAATATGAAAAGGCAGGAACGAGGCATTGGCCTTTCCTCGGTGCTACTCGACTGACCTGTTGAAGAAATATTCCTGTGTAATCTAACAGGCAGATGATGCCTTCAAAGAAACCCCGTGTCGGGGCGCCCCTGCCCACGTCTGCTCTAGCACACAGAGCTGGTGCACTACTTTGATCTGCCTCTGATTTTTGCCTCTTGAAGGCAAAGGAAAAGACAACTCAGCTGGTTAGCAGAGGGCTGAGCAGACAAACACAGCATATTCATGAGATCACTCCAATTAGCTGGGGAGAGATCTCTCACACACGAATTTTGCCCTGCTCTGTGTAAGACTAGAGCCAGTGAGAAATATATATATATAACTTGACCCTAATTTATTCAAAAGAAGCAAAGAAATAAAATATAGGCTAAAGAAGAATTCCTCGTAATTTGAACGAAAAGCTGCAGCATTTGGTTAACATCTGAGAACTGGTACATTCAGTGAAGCAGATTGAAGGAAATTGCATGTCTCTAATCTTGGAGAAAAATGTGTGAAGTCACTTAATTTAGTTTTAAGATATACTTGGCATATTGAAAGAAAGGGTAAGCTTCTACACCACACTGGGTACCACTACTGACCTTATCCTGTGAGGAATAGGTGGCTCAAAGAACAGATAAGAAGGAAAAAAAAATGGAGAGATTCAGATTGTTTTTTCTACAAGGTGTTTCTGAGTTGGCTGGAGTGCCAGAAAGGCTCAGAAGCCTTTTGTGAACATTTTCATTTGTGGAGTCCTTTATTACATGAGGCTTAGAGGCATAAGCTACTGAAAATGGGGTGCTGCAGGGTGATCTCCTCCGAAGAGCAGCATTTCTGCTCTCAGGTGTATCCCCTATACTCAGAAACCTGATGGGAACCTTTGGCATCTGCAATGACGTGACAGGTATCTGAGTCTATGCTATTAATTTCTAAGAACAAACCATGGGCAAATAAAGGAAAAGTAAATCCAAACATGCTATTAAGTGCCTGTCGCAGAACTTGTGACTTGATACAAAAACCTCTTTCTGGGGCAATGGAGTTTAAAATCCAGATGCGCTGCTCAAGCTTGGATGTAATTACTGTCTGGAAGGCTTGATAACCTCGTGTCTGCTCGAGCCCGTGCTTGGGCACGCATGCATACGTGCATGATTCCAAAGGAAATCAGCTTCAGCTGTGAGGACAAAAACAAGCGCAGGGGTGGAAAGACCCTCTCAGTCCTTGATATTTTCATTGCAGAAGTCAGCAGCATAGTAGTCTGTGCAGCAGATATTCTGCAATGGAGAGCTCTGGTCTAGTGCTGTCAGTCTCACACCCACCGCTCATGAACACCTACATTCCCTTTAAAAATAAAATTGTAAGAGCTCTGGATACAAATGTGCGAAAGTTTTACTATTTAAAGGGATCTTCAGTAGAAACTATGTCAAGTGTGCAGCGCTCTCCCAAATGTCAGTGGCACCCAAGATTGCTCTTTATACAACCGGTATTTTTCTATGGACAGTCAGTAGATTAATACAGTTTATGTCCTGATTCCTAGCTTCCTGGGACACTCTATGACTCTTTAGTAATTCCCAAAGTTGGGAAAAGGATGGAAATTCCCCACGTTTCCAATAGGAAAGCTCAGCAGTGGCCTGGCATGGCTGAACACTGAGGCCTCAAGAGAGCCACTGGAGGTGCAAGGGACGCGCTCCGGCTCCCTGCTCCGGAAGCTCCCTGCCTCCGAGGGATGCTCCGGGCAAGGAGAAGCAGGAGGAGTGGCAGGGCTGTTGGCAGCCACCCTGGCAGCACAGCTTTCTGGAAGCCGTTCTATCTTCAGGCAAGCGCTGTTTTTAAATACTGCAAGTTCGGAGGGCAGCTGAGGTGCAGCGGGAGAGGGCAGAGGGCGGCATAGGGAGATGGTGCCACAGGTTGTACCCCATCGCCCCTTCCGCGGGTCAGTGGTGAAGGACCTCTACCCATTCTCTGCTCTGCACATAGTGGCCACCTTGACTTGGCGTTTGTACAACTCTCTGCTTCCTAAAGAGGTCAGGTGCCTTCTCCTTAGTAATTGCTGCTGTTAAGGGGAAAATTGAGCTGTGTAATACCTTTGCAGGTAAACTGACAGTATGAATGTGACATTTCACCCAGTCTCAAGGCATTAAATATTTCTCCTGCTGCTGACGGCAGCTCCAAGCGATGCCAGCTGAACCCATGGCTGCTTCCACCCAGACAGTCAGCCAAATCCTGGCCAGTCCTAAAACTCAAACCGATTTCGGTGGCAGCAGGCTCACTCAGTCTCCCCAGCGGGCATCATATGGGAGGAGGTAAGGGCGGTTGGCTCTCACGCGTCTCAAGCTAAACTTCCTCATGCCTTGGGCCATGCTGAAATTCTGTGTATAGAGCACTGCAGCACAGAGACCTACTGCTAGCTACTGAGAGTGATTTCCAAACTTTCTTGCAAATTCAGAGCGCTATTTTAGGCCCTGAATGACACGGACATCTTGGCTTCCCAGCTGTAATGATGGATGCAGTGTCTTGTCTGTCTCACATCGTTTGGTGCTGATATTCTATTCATCTAATTACTTCAGCAGAAAGAAGAATTAAATGGGGCTTCAGAATTCTTTATTACAATATATGCACTCCAAAAATTATCTTACTCATTCTCTGCTAGTAGTGACAAAAAAAAATCTCCTCTATGCTGGTATTTCTTGTATGCAAGACAGCTTTGGAAAACGATTTTGTTCATTACCTTTTTATATATATATATTCCAGTTGCATTTAGATTGGTCTCAAGAAGAATGTGAATGTTGTTCTATGCACATTTACATTTTCCCCTTTTAAGGGAATCCATACAGACTACATGGTTTTGATTTCCTGTTTGCTTTTTGTATCTCTGTAATTTCCAGTTTTTACCACTTTTTATACTCATTATTTTCAGATTCCTACCATTTTGTATGCATATGAAATAAGATATATTTTCTTCTTCCTGGAACTAAATTTTAAATTAATCATTAACCTAAACTGTTTCCTCTTAGACTGCATAAGAATATCTGCTATTCAGAGTCATGTCTACTCTCCTGTGGTAATTTAGATTTATTAAAATCTTAGATGTATTAAAATCACTAACTGTAAATACTGTATCCATTTTTAGAAAATTATTGAATCTGCTGGTATTTCCTGATCATTCCTTTGTAATGATATGTGTTCTGCCTCTTAATTATTTCCATGTGAAAATGGCCATAGTCAAAGTAGTTGAAATAAATAATGTCCATTTAGAAATGTCAGCATTTTGGTTATGGCAGATAGCCGCAATCTAGTTACTCTCTGCATAGAGTAGCACTCTTTAAGTAATGTGTTTTGCAATCTTGTTAAGTGAAGCACAGTAGAGAACAAACATGACAGAGAAAAGGCAGCTTAGTGAATGTGATTTCTGCCCTTTTGGCAGATCCTGTTAGGAGATCTTGATCCCATTTTTGATTTCTGCACAGCCATAAAATTTTACTCTCCTTTCAGTGTAGCTAAATCATATTAGGAATTAACTTAGCTTTTCTCACCTAGATTGTTTTTACAATGTCTTTTGTCAAATAACAGGGGAGTCCCTGTTATGCTTTTGGTATTGAAGCTGCTTTACTGAAATATAAATCCAGGCCCCTTCACCAATGCACCAAACCCAACACACTTTCCACACTTCACTGCTCAAAATGGGGTTGGATAAGCTTAACTGAGAGGTGTGAAGGATCATCCTGGAAGAGATGGAAGCTAAATATATTCTGCTACAAGATTTCTGCAATTTCTCTCTCCACCCCCAGTTCCCAGAGACTACAATGGCATCTGCAGGGCTTTGCCTGTGCTGGAGGGAGGCAAATTCTCCCAGGTAAAAAGCTTTAGCCCAGGACCAACACCTCTCCCTAAAGTGAAAACGATGCCGTCAGGTTGTGAGGAAAAGCACTCTGACCGTTACTTCCTAAGAGAAGTCCTGAGTAATTTTCTTCTAAACCCTCCTTTTGAGACCTAGCACTGCATGGCACGGAAAGGTTACAGGTCTGAAGCGCTGTGGATGGCTCTCTGGAGGCCAGGGCCTGCTGACACACTTTCCATCTCCTGCAAGCGCGCTGCCTTCTTAGTATTTAAGGAGCACAACTCCATAAAAGCACAGAAGAGCGAACAAGTTTCCTCTCGTTTGCCCCTGATTTTATGCTCATATAACTCTGCTAATTTCATTTGCATGAGAACAGAAACAGATCCTTAGTCTCCGGGTAGAAATGATGCCCATTTCACAGAGCTCTGATGCAAACCAGAAGGCCAAGCAGGAGTCTACTTCACATGCACAAACCACCACGACACAGCTAACAGGCAAAGTGGTTCTTTTATTCCCTCTCTACATTTTTATGCAGATCCAGAGCAGATGTGCGTTGTATGTAGTGGACTATGGACAAAGGAGAGCAGCAACTGTGCAGCCCTTCCTTTTCTGTGAGAGAAAGTTGTCCAGCAGTCTGTTTTTTATCTCCAAGTAAACAAAAGGAAATAAAGCAATAAAAATAGATACCTCGGTGTTGTAAATTCTGAGGGGAAGAAATTCTTACTGGTTTGACAGTTTGTAAGCAAATTACTTATTTATGTAGCTCAATAGATTTATATTAATCACAGATGAAAGGCACAAGTTAAACATGCTTTGCAAACACGCGTGGTGACTTCTCATTTACTCAGGAATGTCTCAAGTTAAAATTGCTCCTGGTACAGTCACAGATAATCTAGGCGGGATAGCTGAAAGAAATGAGGAACAAATGAAAGCAAACCAAATTGTTTTTTTAAAAAAAATCAACTGAATGTGCTATTGGAATTGCTGTAAAAGATAACACAAAAGAACCATCTAAAAGTCATGGCTCAAGCTCAATTTTCGCAAGAAAACATAAATCTTAACTTCAGCAGCTTTGTGCTAGGCTGGGGGCACCGAACAAGTAAAAAAAAAACGAAGTTGACCTCATAATCATGTGAAGTTTCCTATTCCTCTTCCAAGTTGTCCTTGGTGAAAGCTGGCAGCAGGAATTCCAGCTGTAAACACTGATGTACTGCCAACGATTCGGCCAGGGGAGCCCGCATGTCTTCCTCCCTGCAGCTGCGGCGCAGCCTGGGTGCAAAGGGGCTGCAGAGGAGGAGGCCTCTGCTGACTTGCTCCCTTGGGGAAGCAAAAATGCCCTATCTTAGGCATTGGGAAAGAGGAGGGGGCACCTTAATTTGACAGACAGGCTTTGAAAGTTGTTTCCGTGCAACTGCAGTAGGAGCAAGAAGCCTTTTCCCTCTCTTGCCCACCACGAATGCGCAGCAGAGATGTAACTGCAGGTCTTGCATCCTGCCGAGTCGTACCCAAGTCTCGATGGCCTTCGTCCTCATCATTCTCTTGGGAGAGGGGCTCAGCACCTGGTCTTTGGATGGCTGACCTGGAAGGACACAGGGCACATGTGGCATAACAGCCCTTCCTGAAGGATATTCCTAAAACCTGGACTGATATTCACTTCATCCCAAATCACCCCATGGATGTCTGGGTTGGACATTCCTGCAGAGCTGAAGGACTAGATGCAGCAAAACTGGTGGGTAATTTTCAACACATTTGCTAAAGGACATAAGCATGTGCTTAAGCACCGCCCTCCCTCCCCCCCTTATTTGCAGGATGACTTCTTTAAAGGTAGTTTTAAAAATGGTGATTACTTTTATGTTATCTTGACACTTGCCCAACAATTTTCCTTCATGCAATTAAAAAAGTCTCTAAAAGTCTCTCATTAAAGAATGTTTAATATGAGTCAAATTGAATTATTACAGTACCATGCAGGTAAAGTTTACACCATGTTGAAAGAAATGCTTAGTATCAGCTGTCACGTGACTAAAAAATCCCCAAAGAAAAAATCTTTAGTTATAGGAAATCAATAAACAATAGTTTTGGGGTGAATTTTAGGCATAAGAAACTCTCCTCATTTCTCATAAGAAATTACAATGTTTCTATCTTTTCCTTCATACCTTTAAAAATACTGCATTCGTTTTTCCAGGCCTAGTCCATGTTGTCATTTATGCAGCCAGAGGGTCTCTTTTAAACAACATGAAAAACTGTGCAAATACTTATTTCAAAAGAAGAATTACTAAAACTGTAGAGGTTTCAGGGATACAAATCATGTATTTTGAAATGGAACTAAATGTTTATTTACATAAGAGAGCATTCTAGCTCTGGTCTACTGAGTAAATCATGTGCGCTAAACCCTATACAACCCACAGTCCACTGAATAAAAAAAATGGTAGACTTTAAATGTGAGAGATCTGTGTTTTAGCAAACTACTACAGCTTTGAAGCAAACTATTGAATTTGTTGTGATTTTAAAACTCTTTCAGGGCTTATTTTAAAAGCAATATGAGATAATGTGAGGACATGGCAAGCACCTGCTTCCAGGGGGAGAATGGGTGAGCTCCCCGCTTGGTGCTTGCTCGGAAAGAGCCTGGGTGCAGACTGGTGAATCCCCCGCTCCACTTCCCTGTGCGGCTCCGCCAGCGGCTCTGCAGCCTCCGGCCCGGTTTAGCCGTCCCCTTGCAGACCCCCTTTGACATGGAGATGTCCACCGGGGTACGGGAGCAGCCTCGGGCCTCCGTCCACCTACATCTCCTTGAAGGAGGCCAGGCGAGCGGCTCGAGAGCGCAAGAGGGTCCCGAGTGCTGCGGGACGCTGAGACTTGACAGCTCGACCGACTCTAGCACTAATTTGAGCAGCCCAAAGGTCACGACTATTTATGCAGAGAAAGGTCAGTGGCGAGCTGGCATATGGCTGCGGACTATCTTGGTCCGTGCTCCATCCCGAGCAGGGATATGTGCCTCTCCTCCGCAGCTCGTCGCACGCAGGAGCTTCCAGGCCAAGCTCTTGCCGAAATAAAAGATTTGGGGGGAGAAAAAAAAATGCTGCCATGTAAAGTTGCCAAAGGTAGGATCCTGATTCAGATTTCATGGCTCAGGCTCATCTGTAGCTAAACCAAACCTTTGAATCACTATTTGTAAAAGACAGCCAAATTCTGAACTGTTTGTTCAGCGTTCAGTCAGTCCTTACATGGATAAACTCCTATAAAAGCATGGCTCATTTCAGATAAAGGAAAAACTGAATAAGATGCTCAGGATGTGGCCCACTGAAAGAAAGCTGGCGAAACTCCTGCCGTCTTGAACAGAGGTAGGGCTCTGCAACTGTTACGTTTGGAAAAAAACACATCACTTCCAAAGTGCAGGATGTTAGAGCACAAGAATAAAAGATGTGGTTTGGATCTCGAGAGCAGTTCCAGTTTAGGTGAACTAGAACGACTATTTAGCTGAAAAAAACGGAAGCAGAAAACTCTCTGTTTAGCCTAGTCAGAACCTTACTATAATTCAAACATGTATAGTCACTAAGCATTAATACTTCATCTATTGTTGTCGGTAGGAAATTAAAACATTTTCTAGCCTTCAGTCCCAGCAAGTGTCTGCACACCAGTCTTACACAAAAATTTGTAATGTTCTATTGTATATCAGTCAGGTGTGTCTCAAAGGAAGTGCGCAAAATGTTTTGTGACGTTTCATTTCCCCGATAAAAAGTAGTGGGAAAACATTATTATATAAATTTGTTGTATACAAGTATTATATACAGATGTTTCTAAAATTTTGCATGTTTAATTTATCATGTTTGTTTCCAGCGCAGAGGTATTTGGTAATATGCCCTATTTTGGGTTGTACCAATAATTCTATTATAAGCACTGCTTTGCCTCCCCCAGTAGTTATTTAACAGGAGTTAGCTATTATTCTGTTATGATTCTGTTAAAGAAAAGAAAAATGGGAGGATGAAAAACTCCCATGTAGGAAATAATCAAAACTAACTGTCTTCAGGACTGGAAAAGCTTTTTTTTTCCCCTCCTGCTATCCCTTGCCCTCAAAATGGAGAATTACAACATTCTTCCTCATCCCTGTCTTCTTAGTTCTCCACACTATGGGAAGTTTTACATAAGAGATTTAGCACTACTTATTTGGAAGCGTTTTGTCAGGTTTGCTAATTCCACAGTACTCTTTCTTCATTCTGTATTTTGTGGGCCCAGGTTCAGGCAAACTGAAACCAATTTGTAACAATGGCACAGTCTGGCTGGTGAATAAGCCTATTTTATGTATTTTCCTCCAGAAAATGTCAAAAATCAGGCCCCTGCTCATTTTTAAGTATTTTGGAAGTTGTATTCACCATGCTGAAGACAGTGTCCATTGGATATGAAGGTTGGTAGCAGCTTATGCTCCGTGACAGCAGTAACTGTGCAGCAGCCCCCAAGGAGGAAGGTTTCTGGTCCACGTGTGGTGATGGTGCAGGTGACACATGAAGACCTTCTCTCAGATCTCTTAAAACAAAAGAAAAGAAAAACCTTGGCAGAAGCCCAAGGAATTGGAATGCACTGCATTTTATACTACCTCTTGCAAGTGCTATGCTGTTCAGGCCCTGAAATCAGGACTGTCCCATAGGTAACAACTGTGGCATCTCTAGTGGGCACTTTTCTGCTACCTTGGAGCACATATAATTTCGGTGCTTTCCCTCCTATTAAGGTATTTTACAATCTGAAGCAAGAGAAAGGCCGGATGCTGCCCGTAAGTTGTGATGATTAATTGATAGTTGATTAATTTTTATATGTCAGGACATGGTTTTGAAAGGGGATCTCCTACTCCTATTGCCTCTGCCAAAGCCTGCTTTCCCATATTCTGCAGGGTTGGCTTCCAGAATTACATATTGGTGAGACCTGGAGTGATATTTTCCCTAAAGAAATCCAGAGAATACTATAGGCTAATGGACCGTGTTGTACCGGAAATCTTCATAAAATGGGAGTTTTTATCCTCATTAAACAAAGGGGGCAAGGTGCAGTCTCCAGCTCTTATCCACAAGCTTCCTGCCGAAGCCAGAGTGTTGCGAGGAATCCCTACCAAAAGGACTGCGTTTTCAGTGGCCCGTAGGAGCTACCAGCCTAGGTGTAAATGGCTCGTGCATCATGCACGGTGCACAATGCCGGGTGTTAAAACACAAAAGGCAAGCACAACTGTTCCCACAACTGTGTTTGCACTAGAGGTGGTGTCTTCCACTTAAGGCAGTCAACAAACCTGTACTTTATTGGCGTAGCTGCCACCATCCAGGTGAGGCAAGGTTAGCTGGGCCAGCGGTTGCCCCAGTCGCTGAAAACTCCCAGGTTTCAGATCGTGTATGATCAGTATGCTGTGAGAACTCTGGAAAGAACTTCTCCTTTAGTGCCTTAAAATTTTGAATAAAGCAAAGAACTTCTTCCTTGCTGAAGACTGAATGGGCCTTGAAGCACCTCTGAGGGGTTGTGTGTTGATTTACACCCTAGTTTTATACAAATAAGGCACTGGCTGTGTGATTTAAGGTTGGAACTGGAGATAAAGCCCTTTCTGAGGGTGGCAGGTGCTCTATCTCTATTACAGACAAGGCTGAAAAAAAATAGACCCGTTATGCAAAATCAGTCTTGAGCTATTTTCCTTCTATATGCAGAAGTTAGTTAAGTTCTAGTACTCGCTCCAAGAACTCTTTTTTTTTGCCTTATCAGAGAAATTCACATATACGATTTGCAATTAATTTCTAATTGAGTTGTTCAAATTATTACTATAATCTATGCAGAAATGACATAGCAAAACTTGAGGAGGCACTCACAGCCTTTTATGCTGTGGCACAGTGCTCCATATACATCATTAAACATAACCCATGAAGATATTTTTAAAACTATAAACCGAATGTACACAATATTAAATGTACTCTATAAAGTGGCTGCAGAAATTGCTGGCATATACAGCTCCCTCAGCCTTGTGCCTTAAGCTGCCTCTCTAATTTGTTACCACAGTCCTGGAACTAGACTTATATAAAGCTGTATTTCTGCATGAAAAAAAAAAAAGTACACCACAGAAGCATTGACAAATCTATTAAATTACGTACCAAGGCGAGAAATGATCACTTTAAAATGCCCAAGTCGGTATAGCTGCCCTGGCCCGTCGTGACAGAGCCACTCTGGTCGTTTCTCCTTACTGCTGTCGGAGGTGTCAAGGCTGCAGCTCGCACCCCAGCACTGGCTGTGTTTCCGTACCCCATGCGACACACGTGGGTCCTGCTGGGCTATTCCAGAGCAATTCTGTGGCTCCTGGGAGCAGACACCGGCCTCGCTGCCTGAGGAGCTGCAGTTTTTGCTCCCTGAGACTGAGGACAGCCCACCTGGGAGAGGGACCAGCTCTCCTCTCTCTCCAACTGATTCCGGGAGGATGTTCATGTTAATACTGAGCGATGCCGCTTTAACTCGTGGTGTAATTCACTGCCAGTGTAATCGCAAGTAAACTTCACTGCTGATCTCTTCAACAGATGGAATCAGGATGGGGGTGGTAATGAAGCCCACAGGAAATGGGTACTGCTGAAGGAGAATGCAGATGGAAAAGAAAAAAGGAGACACATAAGAACAGGGAAAGGGGAGAAAAATGGATCAAGGAAGCAGAGGACATAGGAAAGGTAGGGCAGAAAGAGGAGTGTCTTAATGACCACTTCTTCACCCTGTAAAGCAAACTGGATACAACCGAAAAAGTATGAATTATTTCATAAATGACTCACATCCAATCGTTTAATGGACAGAAGAAAAATGGTCAGGTTCTGAGGCCTGGAATACTTGTACCCAACTCCTCGCTCCCTTGCAGACTCTCTAGGCCATAATTAGAGAGCATAAATTTTATTTAAACCTTAGGCCTCGTGTCTCCTATTGCCTCACTGTTCTAGACCTAGAGGCAGCCACTTGGCAATTCCAGGCACAGGGCTTAGATAAAACATATGGTACTGTACAGATAAAACATAAAACAGCCCGTCTCTCTGCTCTGGGACAAGCACCCTAGGAAGTGCACTGCAAGCGAGCGAGCTCCGCTCTGGATTCAGTGTGCGGCACAGGGGCCCCCGCGTGATGCTGCTTCGGAGCTCGAGTGGGCGATGAATTTTCGGTCAAGAATTTGCCAGCAGCGATTCACGCCTCTGTTGGGGTTGTGGGGAAGCTGGGAACAGCAGAGAAATCCCTACAACTCTACAATGAGGGGTACGGGGAGGAGTAAAATGGCTTAAATTCTTTTTATCCAGCTGCTCTGAGAACAGTCTGACCGCAGCAAAGGGATTGCTGCTGTTTTATACTGCAGATGCATAGGGAGGCATGCATAACTAACCGTGGCATTTACTGCTCTCCCTAGGAAGTATGTTTTTCATCTCATCATACATTCTACATTTTAGTTTGAAAAGGTAACAGTTAAGATGCACTTGGTTTTGGGATGACTAGAAATATGTTTAAGTGGAAAGGAGGGCCAAGAAGCAAAAGCGTCACAAAATTTTAAGTTCGCATTTCCAGACTGAAAGCCACATTTAAAACCCTCCATGCTGTTTGCTGAGTTCCCTGCAGTCGCAGTATAGGGTGAGGAGAGCTTCTGGTCCTGCACAAGGAGTCTCCAAATACTTCAGGAAACAAGGCCTTGTCCTGCTTTTCTCCTTGAAGCCCTGGATTCAGAGGACTTGAGATCGATTCCGGATAGAGAGCAGGCCTGAGAATTTCAGTTAATGTTCAGAAGGAAAAACTACCCACATTTTTTGTACAGCTTGTTTGTGCTGCTCCTCTCCCAAGCGCATCCTATTTATATGGTCTATAAACAAAAAAAGACTACAAAGAGCAGTGGTGAGTAAAACAGATTTAGTTTATAAAGTGAGAGCAATTGCTTTTTTTTTTTTCTTTTTTTGTGAAAACACCTGGATAGCTATAAATTTGTAATACTGTACAAGTATCAGCTAGACAATTCTATGGCAATACCCACAGAATGGAAAGGGATTGTTTTTGTCGTGCCGCGATTGGTAATTTGTTCCCAACAATTCAGGAAATTCAGATTGAGGCCCTCCAAGTGAAGTAATATACTGACGGTCCCCAAATAAGCGTTGTGACACTTGGAGATAGCCTTCGTTTTACTGAATTCAGCGAAGCTGGCGGCCATTTGTTATCTGTTGATTTTAGCTGCATTAATGCACATTTTAAAGCCTCCACTTGCCAGTGTGGAAATTTTGGCTAACAGCAAGCAAATATCCTACAGAAATCCCTTACGACAACCCAGGATGACAGTTGAGAGAGTAGCAGGCCACACGTGATCCGTGGGCACAGGACCCTGGCACATGCGAAAAGGCCTCACTGCCCTGTGTGACGGGATGGAGCCCTGGGTCCCAGCGAGGTGCCCAGGGAATAGGGTATTGCCCACATGGAACGAGGTGTGGATTTTTCCGGACTGTGACGGATTCAGAGGGAGTCTCGTTGAGCAGTTCTGTGGGTGAGGCCTTTTGGAGCACCAGAATGGATGACATTAGGGAAAAAAAAGGGGGGGGGGGGGGGGGGGGGGTTGTGGATTTTCAATGGTAAGGTGCTTGCAGGGGTGTGTGTGTCAGGCTGTGAAGCCCTGAGCTTAACACATTAGGGGATACACCAGCCAACATTGGGTTTTTGTCCCCAGTCCCGGTGGGGAAAGGCCTTGGGACGGCGGCTCGGGGCGGCTGCCCACCCCAAGCCTGCCGCTTGCCCCTCAGCGCAGCCTTGAAACCCGCCGGCAGCCCCTCTTCTCCTCGCAGCGCCACCTGCGCAGAGGCCGCGCCCGCCCCTGCCGCTCATCGCACGTGTGCCAGCAGCAGCAGCAGCAGCAGCAGGGCGCTCCGCCGCCCCGGCGCACGCCCTGCCGCAGCGGGGCCCTCGGGCGGCCCTCGGGC
>VWPW01030187.1:637465-691578 GCA_013389825.1 Crypturellus undulatus | reverse complement strand
CGCGCGGCGCGCACTGCGGGCGGGGGGAGGGGTAACGGCTCCCCAGCGCAGACTGTGCATGTCCGAGTGACGCATTGCAGGTACGAACGGGCCAATCAGCGCCCTCCTCCTGCAGTCCCTGCACGCCTCGGCATTTTTCTTTTTAAAATCCTCCTCCGCTCGGAAAAGTAGTCCCCCCCACGGCGTTCCCCCCGCAGCCCTCCCGCGCCGTCCCCGCGCCGCGCCGCGGTGACACCCGCCCCTTCCCCGCACACTGCCCCCTGCCCGGCCGCGGTTGA
Source organism: Crypturellus undulatus (assembly GCA_013389825.1). Classification (NCBI taxonomy): domain Eukaryota; kingdom Metazoa; phylum Chordata; class Aves; order Tinamiformes; family Tinamidae; genus Crypturellus; species Crypturellus undulatus. Next base: position 691,300 of record VWPW01030187.1, on the reverse strand, counting down.
GGGCGCGGGATGCGGGGAGGGGGCTCGGCGGGGCTGCGGGTGGCGCCGCCGCCGAGAGCGCCGCGAGCCGGCACTTCTTTCACCCGCCCGTTCACTGTCGAAGGGAAAAGGGAGGGGGGAGGGAGCGGCGCGGAGCGATCCGCGCGGGCTGTGAGGAGGTTTATGAGGCGCCGCTGGCGGCCGGGCTGGGCTCAGTGTGAGGCGAGCCTTAGAGCGGGCTGGTAGCTGCAGTGCCCCCGCGCAGCCCTTACCTGCCACCACACCCCACAGCCGGGCCACCATGGTGAGTGCGTGGCGAGGGGCTAGCGGCGGGGCGCTGCGTGGCGGCGGGATCGCCTGTGGAAGGGGAGGGGTGCGGGGCGAGGTCGCCGGCCGGGGGCAACGGGTCAGGGCAGGGGGGCGAGCGCCCCTCGTGTGGCCGGGGGGCTCCTCCTTGCGGGGCTGGCGCGGAGGGTCCCGCTCCGTGGCGCCGCGTGCTTAGAAGGAAGTGTTGGTGCACGGATTCCGCCCGGGTGCCTTTCCCGCCCCGGGGCGTTGGTGCGGATTGAGAATTCAAACTGCCACTCGGCCCGGGCGCCATGACGCTTTGTCGAGGTGTGTGTGTGTGTGCGCGCCGGGGGTCGGCAGGGCGGCGGGTAACGGTCCCCGCGCGGGGGAGGGACGCGCGTGGGGCGGCTGCCGCGGCGGGGTGGGAAGGAAACGTGCCACGATGGCAACCGCTCTTATCGCTTCCTTCCCCGCCGCGGCCGCGCGCGCGGAGCGGCCGTTGCGAGCGCCCAAGATGTCGGGCGCGCGGCGGCTGGCGCTAGTGCGCTGCGGAGCGCTGCGGCCGCCGCGCCATCGCCCGCCCCGCGCGACCTGCTGCCGGCGCCCTGCTCGCTGCGGGGTGCCGCCTCGCGCCTGGGCGCCCCACGGAACGAGAGGTTTTTTTCCAGCTATTTTATTGTTCTTGCTTTTTTTTTTTTTTTTTTAATCTCCTATTTTGGTTATTGCGATGGATGGTGCTGCATTTTCCTCATCGAACACTGTTTATTTTTGATGGCATTAAGTTTTCTTAAAATTTCAGTCAACTGTTGAGTTGATGGCGTGTTGAGGAGGATTGGATGTGGGCTTAGACTTTATTTGTTAAAGCAAGCAGAGATTGACGTATACAGAAAGGAACAATTATGCCACTAAAGCAGTGCTTGTGACTGCTTGGTTTTTCCTCTGCATTAGGAGAAGGTGCAGTATAGTGGGATTGCCTTTTCATTCATTATAATACTTTTAAGGAATCAAATCTCCATGGCTCAAAATGTCTAATGTGAAACATGGCCCCTTAAATTTGAAGTCTCCTCCTTGATGAGTGAGGAGGAGAGGTGACCAGGAGCCTGAATTTGATCCTTGATGTGAATTGTGAACACATGTAGCAAACCATCTATAAAGGAGGCAGTGAATCTGACAGAAGACTTCTGTTTTGCTTTTAGTCATGTTCTGTGCAGAGCCAAAAAAAGGAATATCTTCAAGCAAGATCTACATAGACATGGGTGTGTCCAGAAGCCAGAGGGGCATTTTGAATGTGGTTATAGTTAGCCCTAACAGACCAGACTGGCTAAACCTGTGAATATGTGCTGTCCAATACTGCATATGCTGGATAAGAGCAGAAGCTTTGCACTCAAAATAAGTTAATATACTGTAAGCATAATTTTTAGCTTGTATATGCTAGTCTCTCTACTTCCTGTTTTGCAGCTGATACTGCCAGAACAGAACTGTCCATTCAGTGCTTAGCACCTGTGAAATGGAATAAAACCCCAAGTTTTGGGGGAAGAACAGTGTCATCTGTTCTGTGTTGTTGCTTATTGTGCTCTGTTGTGCAGTGTTGGACGTTGATCTGTTGAGGGACTCCTGGCTGCCTTCTGCGTAGCTGTTCTGACTAAAATGGAGCACTTCCTCTAGAGGCTGCTTATGCTGCTGAAATTGCTGCATATGTAAAGCTGCCCTTCTCTAGGAAGCTTAAATTCTGACAGGCGTGCAGCATAATCTGTGCAAGCAATGGAGGCTATTGTAGTAAAAATGAAACTGCAGCTAAGCAGATGAGACAATGTATCAGGAAAGCTGTGATGGGTCCCTTGATTCCATTATTGATAAAGGGAAAAAAAACTTTTTGGATCCTTAGTCTTTGAAAATGTTAGTTAGAATGTGACACTCTGAAAGATGCAGAGAAGGTTTTCAGGTCAACCCTTTCCTTTTGCCAAGGCTATCAAAACTGCTGCAGCACAGATGAGTTAGGGTTATGACTGAGCTTCAGAAACATATGTTTAGATATGTTGAATTATGGAATGCCTGTGTGCTGTGAGATGTATATTGTATGAATAACTGCATTAAAATGGGGAAGAGGAAGTTGTAAAGGCCCCCAGTAAGGAGACTGCAGTGGCTTCATGTGTGGATTGGGGCGGGTATATGCTGTGCAGGTGATGGCGAAGGCAGCTCTCTAGCAGGCGTGTTGGCTCCGCCTTCTGCTGCTGTTGCGCAGCAGCCCCTGCAGAGCCTAGCACTGCAGCCTGCAGATGGTGTTTGTTCAACCTTGCCCCACCTCCTCGCTTATCTTGCAACTGCCCTTTACCTGTGGCTTCTAGCAAGTCCTCGTGCTCTTCTCAAACACTGTACCCATTACAGGTACTGACAGTGCTTACCCATTTTTATGGGTAGCAGCTATAGGGTGCTTAAATCACTGGAGGAGCTAGGGAGAAACTGCTTGGGCACCCCTAGCAGTTTAAATAATACATAATAGCTCTCTGTATAATGCTTATTAAAAGCATTATGTGACTTAGCTTGGTAACCCATCAGTATTGACCTGAATAAACTGAGTTCTTGCTCCTTAAATGTGATGGACAACCTTCTGTGGATATAAAAATCTTACAGAAATGTAGTACATCATTCTCTTCACTTGAGCTATAAAAATGAAATAGCACACAAAGGTATGAGCCTGTATTAGTAACTCTAGAGCAACTATATGCAAGTCCTCTTGACTGACCAGCAGTAGGCTTGTGTCTCAAAGTTTAGTTTTGAATTGATGGATTCTGGCTAGCCTTGCTGATACTCTCAAGTATCTCTTTAAAAGATGTTGAATCTGTATGTGCATACTCCCTACAGGTACAAAAATTAAAGCGAGTATATTGCTGTGGTATAACCATTCAGCTTAGAAGTTGCTCACTAGCATGGCCTGGATTCTTCTAGAGTAGATGTGCTACCAGGCAGCCTGAGAAATGGCTGATTCTTGCCTTAGTCTTGCATAGTCACTGCATGCATAGCTTGTTCTAGAGCATTCTAGCCTGCTATGGCTGCCTGAAGTGCTAACCTAATTCCTCCTGAGCAGAAGAATAACCAGAAGCTAGTAACTTTCAAGGTTGTATTTGGTACAGAAATGTAATTCAAATTGAAATTAGTCAAGTTAAAATTGACAGATGTACACAAGTATGCCATCTAAAGCTATACTGAGAAAAGGCGTGTGTAGACAAACCTTTTTAGAGGCAAAAACTTGACTTGACTATTGAAAATAGTGCCAGTGGTCAGTGTCGCAGCAGTTACAAACTGAAAAGTTTACTATAGGATAGTTCGCATAAGAATTAAAATTTGAGTTTGAGGTCATTGGTTTCCTCCATCTTAGGTCTTTTAACCTTTTCAGAAGTGGTCTGTGGAGCATAAAGCTCAAAGGTGCCTCCTTGAAGAAGCATGTGACCTGTATTGTAACTCAGCTGAGGCAATTCAGAATTTGCTTGAAGAATCAACTGACTGGAAAATCTAAGGAAAAAGTATTTCTATTCTACTCAAGTACCTTTATACTCTTAAGAGTTGGTTTGGGTTTTGTTTGTTTGAAAACAATTCTGTGTTTCCAGCTGCTGGCCAATTCAGTTGATTTAAGTGTCCAGTATGAATCGGTTCTTATTGGTCTAGTAATGCAGAAATGGTAAATATAATATTCCTTATCTCTTTCAGTATCTCTGTAAACTCTTACACCAATCAAGTCTCTGATAATATTTTAAAAAAAAAAGTTAAATTACCATATTGTTCTGAAGCTATTAGTACTGATTGTATGGATTCTTACTGCTGGATCTTGAGCATGAAGCTTCATGTCAATCAAGGGATCACCTCATTCTAGAGAGGAGACTATGTTTCTATGATTATGGCTGTATAGTTTAATGGATTAGAGCCCCCTAGATCTGGGGGTTGCTGTGACAAATCTTAAACCTGAAATTTTTACTGTTAAAGCTGAGATTGGTACTAAAGTGTTTGGTGTGTTGATCAGTGTTGTTTGTTCGTTCATTTTTAAACTTGCCTAGAGGGGCACTCATGCTTTGGAGTTGGTTGTGCAGTTTATATTTATGGTAATTTGGTATTTGGGTGTACCTGGTACTTACAGGATCAGTAAATGAAGACAGTTTGCCAGTTCCCAGCAAGCAATCCTGATGCCTTTTGAGGTCTGGTTAGGACTATTTTTGAACATTAAAGATAAATTGTGAGGAGCAGCTACTTTATTTGGAAGCCTCTACAAAATCTCTCTGATCTTTTGCAAAACTATAATAATATTCTCTTCTTATTGCAGGCTGACCAACTGACAGAAGAGCAGATTGCAGGTGAGACTTCTACATCCTGTGTTGATACTCTTACTTGACCTGGCACATCTCTTAATCCAGTGACAGTGGAAGTTATTTATATGCAAGACATTTAACTTTCCTAGAATTAAACAACTAGTGTGGAATGCTTTAATTTGTCAGCTAAATCTTAAAGGCTTGCCTTCAGTCAAAAAACCCTGGATGCAATGAATCTGACATTTTGTCCTCCAGAATTAATTAGATGGTCCTCATAGCTAGCTATTATTGGCTATGAAAAGACTTTTTTTTTCCTGCAAAGATAAAACTGCAATATTAGTTTCATTGGATTATACCACATGGTACTCCTTTTTGAGCTGTTCTTGTAAAGGATGTCTTAATGTTTCAGTAGATTGTGAACTTGTGACTCTTCTTTCTCTTAACTACAAAATGGTTGGCGTGTGCTATAAGCATAAGAGTGTATCAAGGGGAAATCAAGGGGAAATTGAAAAATTGGAGTCAAGTACTCTGTATGCTTTTTAATAGAAGGCAGAAACGTTGGAACTAATTTGCTTTGCTTTTTGCTGTTAATGGAGGTACATCAGACTTTTCTGGCTTTTTTTGATGACACTGTCTTCAAGGTGGCCAAGAGATGATACACCGTAATTGGAAGTGTTGTGTCCTTGGACATAAATGCCCTCTACACATTTCTGAGGGTCTGATACTACTGAAATGCTTCCTGAAATAGCTCTAAAATTATAGAGTTGCTCCCTTCACCCCACAATAGTTGTACTGTACAGGAACTGTACTGCGAGTGACTCAAACTTCTGGTTTATCGCACTTCCTGCCTATGCAGGCTGCACAAGTGATTATCTGCTATTGCTCTACAAAGGTTGATTTCAACTTCAGTAGTTGGTGTGACTTAAAGCTGCAATATGTTGGTAATGTAGAAGTTGTTCTTGTAATTGATGTAAACATTTCAGTAGAGTGATAGGACAAGTGTTTTCTTAAAGGCAGGAGTGTCATGTGAAGTGATTTTTAGAGGGTGTTAGGATTCAGCTAATTAATGAAACCTAGCTGATACAGATTCTATGATAGTGCTATTTAATGATGGTATAATTCTTTAACACTGAAGTGTCATAATGACCTGCTTTTTTACAGAATTGCTAAATTTGAAGCGTAAGAATGTTCTGTAGCTTTTGGTCATTAGAAGGTAGCTTTAATTCATAAGAAACTAATTATGGTTGTGTGGAAAGTCCTTAGTCTATTTACTTGTTGCCATGGAACTGCCTTATGAGTAAGCACAAGCCTAGTTGGACTTGATATTTTTCTGTAAGCGGCCTACATAGTTCTACAGATTTCTGGGATCACTTCAGTTGAAACGGGCTTTATTGCTTGTCACTCTCTTCAATAATAGTTCTTTCTTAACTGTAGAAGCTTTAGTGTAGTTAATTATGGAATAATAAACAGGGAATTTATTAACAGTGTCAGAGTTAGTCCAAATGTTACTAATCAATAATGATTGACAATGAATACTGTGGCAATAAATGCAAATCAGCTACTGTACTTGAATAATAATTTTTCCATGAAAAAAATAAATTAGCGTTAGAGTCTCTGGTGGAAAGTGGTCTGCCATTTTCAGTTCAAGCCCTGTATTTCATTCAGCAAATGTGTATGCAAGCAAAACCCATCACTGTGATGTAAAGACATAAATCTGTGGTGGTTTTAGAGAACTCCCAAATATTTTGCAGGAGTCATTCAGATATTTAGGAATGGGTACAGCTGTTTAAGTATTTTGCTTAATTTTGGTATTCTAGTTGTGAGTTTCATGGAGGGGCGGCGGGGGGGGAAACTGTCAGTGCTGCAGTTTGTATGTATGACACAGATTGAAGCCGTGTGGTAAAGGCTTGAGCTCCTGCTAATCCATTTCAGCTTCTTTGAAGCAATTTAACTTTTGACCTGAAGGAGAGCTTAACTTAAAAAAATATATACAGTAAGATAGAGACTACATTTACTTCAGTATTTAAAGCTCCTACAATTTTAATACCTTTGTTTCTACCTTGGTTATGAAGCATCAGAGTACAGGTAGATTCTAGTAAGGTTTTTTATATTTTCTACTGCATAGGCTAACTTTGGAATGCACTAGTCATGTAAGTCTTAAGCTTTTGTTTGTGGAAGTTCAAGGTAAAAGTCCTCACGGGATTTATCTTTCATGGAAGATGTTGGTTTTGAAAGTTAGGTACTGAATGAAGCTGCAGCTACTGTTCACATACTCTAAGAATTGAAGTTGCTGAGACAAATAGATGTCCTTTTGGTTAAGCCTTCCATTGAAAATAAGTTGGGACTAGTAGATTTGGTGGTCAGAAAACAAAGTGTGTGTGGTGCTCGGGGGTGTGGTATGTGTGTGGTTGTGTTTTTTTTTTTTTTTTTTTTTTTTTTTTTTTTTTTTCTCTTCTCTCCCCCCACAGTGTTGCTAGTGAACTTTCCCTGAAGTGACTTTCTAAACTGGTAGGCTTATGCAGGGTGTTTTGTTGTCAGATCTCTAGAGAACTGCAATATACTAAATGACAAAACACAGCTATTTAGAATTTATTTTGCAGTAGTAATAGTTGTCATGTTTAGGTTTTAAGCTTCTGTTGGCTGGGAAAAGAATGAATGATACACTTCTAAAAAAGTTAGGCTTAGATGACTAAACTGCATGTGAGTGGGAATAGGAGCTCTGGCTCTGAGTATATGAGGTCATTAAGACTGTTAATACTCAACTGTGGTGCTGAGATGCCTCAGAAACAGTTGTTCCTAGACTGATTGAGTTGTTCCTAGACTGACAACCCTAGCTGGAGTATTTTGGAGTTAATGTTCTGTTAGGCTACCTGCTACTGTGCGACCTGAAAGTAATCTTTCCCTTGATGCATTGCTTTTCTTATGAAGAAGGAAAAATCTTGACCACTATGGGCTGGCCTGAAGAGGCTGTTCTTAGAACTATGTCCTTAAATACCTCTGTCAGAGTAGCTGTATCTAGAATTCAGGAGAGAGGTTTGGCAGTTTGATATGGGGTGTCAAGTAACTAGCTTTATTCATAATGTGGAGTTACATGGAAGAGAGCTAGATCCTATGATATTAAGATTATTAAACAAGAACTGAATTTATCACTTTAAATTTCAGCATTTCATAGATGCCTTTACTCCTCTACTAGCCATTGCCACAAGTCTTCCAGAGCTATGCTGGGCTATTCTTGTTCTGAGGTAAACTCTATCTGCTTAGGTTGTAATTCCTTTGCTCCTAATTACTGGAGGTGGTTACTAGAAGTGCTAAAGAGCTAACTGATCGTGTTTTAGTTGTATCTCTGTCTTCATTCAGCATTTCAAATATGAACATGCTGGTGATCTTTAACTTCTGTCTGTAAAGATGCAGTTTGTAGCTCACATTTTCTTAACCTGCAGTATTTTTCATTCAGAGATAGTTGTCCCCCAAATAGTCCATTTCAAGTATTCAGAATGTGTCACAATGGTTCTGCTTTCTAGAAAGCAAGTCTGAGTTGTGAAGGTAGGAGTTCTATGTTTAATCTCTGCTTTAAGTACTGCTTTATGGTGGAGTGTTAGTGACAATTAAGATTCAAGCTAAGGCTGAAGTAGTTAACAGATCATCAACTGCAATAAATCCCTAGTTCACATACTGTAAGGATTGATGGAAACTTTTACCAAGAAACCTTTCTTTGGTGAAAAGTTTCCTTTCAAGCCTATTTGCCTCTAAGCTAACTGAAACTGGCTCTGAAGAGCATTTAAAATTTAGCTAGGTACAAGATTTAGCTGCCTCTTTGGACAGACCTGTTTCTGCATGGATTTGCTGTTAGAGCTATGTCCATGAACTATAAAAACTATTTTTGTAATTTTCAACACTTGACAGCTTTTACCCACCTTAAATGTGGTTGAGTAAGAAATAGATGAAGTAAGACTTGAAGCTGTTCATGTGACAGTAACAAAACTCTTGCTATGACTAATTCTGAGCTGGGAAACCCACCATCTGGAAAACTGTCTGCTTTGAACCAAGAATTTAATTTGTGGAAGAGTTACTGATGTAGAAATACTCTTCAGTTAATTAGCCTTCCAAAGCCTTGAACTCAGATGTCCTTGAAGCTGTAAATAGTTTTGAACTATGAAGTGAAATATTTCTTGTATTTTAAAACTCATTACCTGTTTTTTTGCATGAACTGTTTTAGTCCAGTAAGCTTAAGTTTGGGTATCTGTTGCCAAAGACAAACAGATGGTATGGATTAAAATCATCTCCGTATTTGGACTGCATAATTAAACATGTTGTGCTTGTATTAATATTGCTGGGGACAGTACAGCCACTGTGGGGGATTAAGAAGCAACATTGAAATATGGGGTCTTAGCACAGCTGTTTTCAGTGAAGGCTGATCAGGATGCAGTAGGACTGAAGCAACCTTGAGCAACATTTCAGAAATGGGTATGACTGATTCCCCCTTGAAGCAGGTTACTGAAGTGTTGTGTATATATCTAGACTCAAGAGCTGCAGAAGTTCAATGAAAGAACATGATCTTTTCTGTCTGCTATGGTCAAATGTTAGGAGCTGTTATTGGTAGAAGTGCTACTGAGCTGTAGCATTTAAATATCACTCTTGAGTGTGCTCTTGCAGTAATTTCTTACTACATTCTCATAAGGAAAGCAACCATGGGGGAACTTGAGTAACAACTACTTTTTTGTGGTTGTAAAACAGTTTATAAAATCTGAACTTTGTTCTCTTACACAAATTAAAGTATTTGTCTCCTCCAAGCACTTAAAACTGCAGAAACAGTATTAAAACAAAAGTTTCCAAGAATGGGTACATTCAGTTTGAGTACAGAACATTCTAGTACTGAATCGCAATTGAAAATGCGTAAACGTAAGTGACTGAACACTATCATATTCAAATTCACAGAAATATTTAAGTCTTGATACTATGCAGTAATATTCTTCCAGTGTGAAATACCTTAGGGAAACCAATGGGAAATACCAATGATATGGGTCGTTACAGTTGCAGATATCTAGTCCTATTTGTTCTGCATTAGAGATTCTAGTTCTAGATAGCTGTTGCGGGCATTTAAGTGGTTTCTAAAGTTGGATGACTCTTCTGTATGGTTTTTGTTTTGAAATTTTTTTGGTAGATCAAAATGGTATTACTGTTAGACTGGCAGGGATTTGTCCAAATGCTGGTATTGCAATTGTAGCTGACAGCCATATTGAATTTTCTTGAGAGTTTGGTAACTTAACACTGTAAACCTGTAAACTGTAAAACTGTTTTTTAAAGGTTAAGCTTGACATTTTGGAGCTGAAAGTACTTACCACATTTTATTTTGTGCAGAATTCAAAGAAGCTTTCTCACTATTTGACAAGGATGGTGATGGTACTATAACTACAAAGGAGTTGGGGACGGTGATGAGATCACTTGGTCAAAATCCCACAGAAGCAGAGCTACAGGATATGATCAATGAAGTAGATGCGGATGGTAAGATTTTACTAATATGTAACTACTTGGTAGAATATCTAAAACCGTGTTTGTTTTCTAACAAATTAAGTATCTTGCAGGCAATGGCACAATTGACTTTCCAGAGTTTCTGACAATGATGGCAAGGAAAATGAAAGATACAGATAGTGAAGAAGAAATTAGAGAAGCCTTCCGTGTGTTTGATAAGGTACTAAAAATGCTTGTTTTAACAAACCTTCCTGTTGAGGAAAATACAAACTGGCATTTAATGGGCTTCCTTACTGAAGTGAGGGATATGTGCAGTCTTACCAACTTTTAATTTTTAAGTTAACTAGTCAGCATAATATTCAGGTACAGTCCCACAGAGTGGAAGTCAAATGAGTGCATATGTCTCCTTATAGTAAGCGCTTGTATCATCTCATTGCTATGGCACTAAAACTTTGATAAGAGGTTAGCAGGGGAATTGCTTAAATGTTTAACAGTGGTAATCCTTGGTATTTTACCTACTGTTTATTATGTAAAATTCTAGTTGAGTTTTACAGTTACTCAGCTGCTTAAGCCATATGAATTTTTTTAAAAAGAATGACTAAGTAGCTTGGGGTGGGGAGGACCACCAACTTTGGGTCTGTACACACTGGTACTTTGCTATCTAGCATATCAGCTAGGAAGGCTTGGGGAGGCCTTTTACTTGTCTCCTCTACTCATGAAGCAGGTAAAGTGAAGCAGCTTTTGATCTAAGGAATAGATATTTGAACCAGATAGTCACGTGATTGGTGGCATCCATCACCTAAAAGGCTGTAAAAGATACAGATTTCTCTTCAGCAATGGAAATGCATCCTGGGATAAGACAAAGTAGACTATACTGTGAATAGGTTTTTTTAACGTCTAGCTAAAGGCTAAGTACCTGAACAATACTGAAGATAGCTTGACAGCTCACGCTTGTGTTCTACAAATGTGTGTAGATAAAGCTATGCTAATTTCTTAAGAATATTTCTGGTGAGTTTAACATTAGGTTGTATTCAAATCATTTGACCTTAGACAAATCTATTCTGGGCTTGTGTTTTCCCCTGTCAGGATGGTAATGGTTATATTAGTGCTGCAGAACTTCGCCATGTGATGACAAATCTTGGGGAGAAGCTAACAGATGAAGAAGTTGATGAAATGATTAGGGAAGCAGACATTGATGGTGATGGTCAAGTAAACTATGAAGGTAAGGAACCATGAACTGACTTTGTGTAGTAGTTTCCACACCATAATAATAGTATACTAGGTACCTACATCAATAGGACAATGTTTAGTTGAGAGATCGTCTTGGCAGTTAGCACTCCTTTAGGCTAATATTTCACTTTCCTAGTGCAAAGACTGTACATCTGCAATAAGGTTGAATTATTGTTGCCTTCTTTATAAGACAAAAATGACTACTCAGCTGTGTAGTGTAAAAATAGTTCTCTAATTGTTAAATTTGAAGAGGGAAGTAGGATAAGATAGTATGTATTGTGTTCACATACTGTGCTAATAAATGTTGATCTGTAAGCAAACTAGGGAAGGAAATCAACTGATCTCTAACAAGTCACTATAGTTTAATACTATTAAACTTACCAGTAAGAAGAAGAAGTCTCTAAAACACTTAGCAATTTCAAGAACTTCAGAAGACCATTTTTCAAAATGGAAGTTTTGACTTCAGTCAGTTGTAGCAATAACTTATTTTTACTTACTTTCCCCTTTCATACTGAAAGTGTAAGTTGTAGAATCAGAAGGGCTTCTGTTAGTTTATCAAAACTCAGACACGAAGCTTTCCAAACATATGAGTAGAAACATGAGCTAGGATGTTTTCAGATAATCCCTTTGCTGTTCCCAATCTGCAACTTTGGTTTCTTTTAAAACATTTTGGTTATGACCTCAGGCTAAGCCCTCATTTGAGAATGAAAAGGGATTTTTGTAAATGAAACCACCACGTTGTAATTATATTTATTGTCAGCTTCCTTATCCGTGTAAGTGAAAAAGGGTAGGCAACCCTTGTTTCGGATAGCTCTTTTAGAGCTTGTGAACAAGCTGGTTAACATCCTTTCAGATTCCCAGTCTGCTTTTGTTAACTTGCTAACATACAGATGAAGGATCTTGGGTGCAGTAAGTGAAGAACCTTGTTGCCTGTGGGATCTTTTCATGTACTGTGAGATAGCAATGGGTCAGAAACTTGAGGCCAGATAAGCAGAATGGTAATACTTAAACTGTATTTTGCCTTGAAGAGGTTCATGCAGGGGAATATGTTTCTCGAACACTGAACAGATGGTAACTTCAGCATGATCACATCTAGAGAAGACAACTAAAAGCATTTATCTGTAGCTCATTTGCATCCTCTCCCATTTCTCAATGTTTTAGTATTAAGGTTCTCCTGCAGTTTAGTGGGGACCAACTTTTCTAATGAAAGAAATCTATTACCATTAAAAATGACTTCTTAAGCATAACTAGTAGGAAAAGGAGTGCTTTTCAAGATGCCTTTACATATAACTAAAAATAGTGCTAAACACTCAGAATTGAGGCCAAGACATCTCAGATGTTGTGATTCAGTTTTTTCTTTGAATAACTATTTTGCAACTCTTTCCTTTTACAGAGTTTGTACAAATGATGACAGCGAAGTGAAGACGTTGTACAGAATGTGTTAAATTTCTTGTACAAAATTGTTTATTTGCCTTTTCTCTGTTTGTAACTTATCTGTAAAAGGTTTTTCCCTTACTGTCAAAAGAATATGCATGTATAGTAATTAGAAGGCCATTCCTCCATGTTTTTCTCCTTTATCTTACTGTCATTGTTCTGATTTTTGGAAAATTGATCAAAGTAACAAATGTTGCATGTGGCTTACTCTGGATACTTAAGCCCTTCTGCACATCTAAAGTTAGATGGAGTTGGTTAAATGAGGGAACATCTGGGTTGTCTGTTTAAAAAAAATAGCTTTCTCTAGGAGACTTAGGTATGACTAAGGTAGCAAGTTACATAAGGCAAGTTAGGGTTTACTGTGCATTAGCTATTCCTTAGTTAAAGCAGCATGCTGACTCTAGTTCTCAAATACATTAAAAGATAGTTTGCTCTGCTTTCTGTGATGAGGACTCTCAGCACTTATGTGCAGGATTAAACCATGTGAACAGTACCTAGTGAAATGGCTAATGCGCTGTAAAAAGCCTCTCCTAACTTGCTTCATGGTAACTTGTTTGTGGCCATACCTGTAACATGTTGTTGAAATGTGGAGTCTTAACTTTGTGGACGATTGACAGTCAACAATATGAAACTTAAAAGTTGCACTAATGCAAAACGGGTGTATTATCCAGGTACTCGTACACAATTTTTTTGTACTGCTGGTCCTGTACCAGAAAACATTTTCTCCTCTTGTTACTATGCTTTTTAAACTTTGTTTAGCCACTTATTTTCAAAAATCTGCTTATGGCACGATTTGCCTCAAATCCATTCCAAGTTGTATATTTGTTTTCCAATAAAAAATTACAATTTACCCATACTGTTTCAATGTATCCTTGAATTATTTACAGAATTTGTTCAATACAGTTGCTGCTCTAATGTTTCAGTATGTAGCAGTTTGGTTTGCTTATGCAATGGATTGGCTGTCTTAAAATAGCTTGGAAGGTGAAAACTTAGACCTTAAACTCTGGCCCTTAATAGTATTGTTGACTTGGAGAAGCTTTCTTACTAGTAGTTTAAAATGTATTTTACAGTTTTGTGTGGAGCTTGGTGCTTCAATAAACTTACCATAGTGACTGGTTATGCCCACTATTTGTAGACATTGTGAACTGGATGTTGACCTAGTTCAATAGTTGACCTAAAATTAAAATTCCTTGTTCAGACAACTAAATCTGTTTGCTTTCTTTTAATTATTTGGAGTTTATTCCCTATCATCTGGTACATTGGGGTGACTTAGTATCACATCTGGACTCTTCTGAAACTGCTATGTCAGTCCTTTGCTTTTCAGGATGCAATCAGCTCAAAGTATGCAAGAAACCTTTTCTTTCTGATCAGCTAGTGCCTATAGCACTAGTTTGTGGTCATAGGTTTTAAAATTTTTATTAAAAAGACTGAGCACCAGTCCAAGACCTGAACAGCATGTCAGATATGGTGCCATGTGTTTTATACTTGCCATGCAGGAATTGGGTAGTCTTACACATGGTGGTGTTTTAGTTGGGCCTTCTGTCTGCCTTTAAACAAAGCACTGACCCCTGCTTCTGGTAACCCTCACAGGTCCAGCAGAGCAGTTTGCTAGTGTTTTACAGCTCTTACAGCATCTTTGGGGTGTTAATAGTGAAATTGGGCAGCTGATCTCTGTTTTCAGAGACACTAGATAAAGTGAATATATGGTCACTGAACCTCAAAAGCCCTGCTCAACTGGTCTTTCAGAGGATGCATGCTAAAACTATCTCCTCTGCTGGCAGCAGAGTTTAATCTTAGAGGGGCCTGTTCCCTTGCTGTTAGACTCAGAAGGTATGCAATCTAAGCAAAATACCTGTTTGGTCACTCCTTTTGTAAGGAGCAAGCCATAAAAAGTGACCCACCTATATCTTATCCAGGCTTCCTGTGATCTTGCAGACTGGGCACAGGGCATGTGTTTTTAAACTCATAGAATGAGAATTTGTAACACTTCAGATGTTAAATCTTGGGAGTATTGAATGTGACCTTCTTAGAGGTAAGTAATGCAAACATCTGATGAGACTGCATTTGCTTGTCAGCCCAGTGTCTTGACTTCCAGTGGCCTGATAATCATATTTTGAACCAGTACATTCAATCTGGCATGCATATGGAGGTGCCTGATTCGCTAGGGTTAAGAGGGAAGAGGGCTCTGTTAAAGATGCCTTTGGCTAAGGCAGATAACCTTTCACACAATGAATAAATGAAGTTTATTTGAAAGAAGGCACCTTTTCTTTATGATCCCATTTTTGCTGTACCTTATTCAGTGTTTGGTCACAAGAATCCAGGGTGCATCCTTAATGCGTCTCTGTGGCAGAATGCAATGGCTATTGACCCTTCTAGGGTCAATAATGAAGTCATCTAACTGTATTTTAGCTGATACTTTGGAACAAAATTGCTTGGTAATGGAACCAGATCAAGGCTAGTATTAAATAGGGAGCAGTACAAGCTTCACCGTGCTACAACAGCAAAAACAAAACTTGTGTGGTGCAACATTGTGGTAAAACTTCCACTGCTGCTTAAGCCTTCTAATTTGTAGGTGAGGTTATGAAAAGTGGCTAAGAACTGTCCTTAAGTGATGTCACAATGTCCCTATGGGTGCAATAGAAGGATAGCTGTGGCAGAATGCTATTTGGTGGCCCTCCCCAGCAAAAGCAGCTGAGCAGCTGCTGCTACAGCCTGGCATGTCTTGGCAAGGATCCTGTAACTTGCTTTAAGTGGTGATGGGACTCATCAAACAGATTATAGGCAATAAGTAATGAGAGGTGATGCTGGGACACTATGGACCTCAAGCCAAATTTCAGCCTGAGGTCAGTTTCAGCAGTGCAGCATCAGTCTCTGAGCTTTCTTGAAAAGGTATTTTCCTAATTGGTTGTGTTTGTGTGGGATTTCCTGTGAGGAAATAGCTGCTTGGGTGAGGAAGTGGCTCAGGAGCTTGTGGTTGCCTGTTAACTGTAGCTAATAAAATAGTGATGGCCCAGGGGCAAGGCAAGAAGTGAGCAGAAGGCTGAGGTAAAGGGCAGAGTAAATGATTTGAGGGGGATTATAGCTCTAGAAGTAGAAGAGTGTAAAATGGCAGCTCGGGAGCTGCCTGTACCTGTGTGGAGTGATGACTGTGTGGGTCTGAGGGCTGGTGAGCTCCAAGGATGTGGCTCTGCTGGGATGAGGTGAGTAAGCTTGCACTGTATCACAGCAGTCCCTCTCAGGAGTTGCTGTTTAATAAGCTGGGTGTGATGAGTAGCAAAGTGACTGATATGTGTATGTGTAATACTTTTATAATTAGCTATACTGTCTCTCAGTTAACCCTGACCAAATTAAGAGAGAAGCCATACTGAACTGCTGCTCACCCAGCATCTGTTGTATAAGTAGTTTCCTTGGCCTGGAATTAATCATCATTGCCAGGCTTTGGCAGTGGAAGATAGAAAAAATAACCAGGGATATGGTCAAATTTCTTATTTAAGTAGTGCATTTTTTTCTCATCAAAGTTTGTGCCTTAATGGACACTTAGGAAGTCTAATTCCAAGATAGTATGTGGAATGAATTTTAGTAATACAGACCCTTTTAAGTGTTCAATTTTCCAAAGAACTTCTGTGGAGTGAATCTTTAAAAGTAACCATACCCTTTCACAGATGGGAAAGTAGATATTTGAGATGACGTGAGATACATTGGGATGTGTAGTCTATTTCTAAGAAAGCTGTCAGCCAAAAGGGATAGCAGTCAAAATATGAGTACTGCACAATAAATCTGTGCTTCTTGACAGAACACTGAAAAGGAGAGAGTGTCAACTTTGGAGCAGAGAGAGAGATGGTGGAGAGTCTACCTTAGAGTATGTATATTTTTACCTCATATACATCTCTTCCTTCAACTCTTTTTCCTTGCACATGTACTATATTTCCTGACTTCTTACTCATTATTCACAATAGTCACACTTTGTCAGGTTACCCTGTATTTCTGGAGCCCTGAGTCACAAATGGGTGTGTGCATACTAAAATAAATGCCTTGTTAAGGACTTGCAATAAACTTGTGAAGTAAAATTCAGAATGATTTTCTATTTTCAGTTTCCTTTAATTTTAAAGGCACTGTTACCTTTGGATGATGTAAATAGCTGTTTATTTTGGAATTGAGACTTTCTTCCTGTTTTTTTTTTCCTTCCTGAAGCAAAAACTCCACTGCTTTTGAAATATGCAAAACAGAAGACTTTGGTGCCTCGAACTAGAGAGCCTTGAGGAAAGGCTTTTCACTTGAGGAAATTGCACAAAAAATCTAGTGCCAAGGGAACACCTTAATTTTTGAAACACCTAAAAGTTTGGGTAAAAATAACATCAATAAGCACTCTAATTTCAATAGGTTAATCAAGAAGGGGTCTTCATTTTAGTGGAAGATACAGGAATACAGGCTAGCAGGTCTATAAAATAACCATGTGCAGGATGTTGTGCAGTAGTAACAGCACAGGGGTGGGTTGGCTTATTTTAGGAAGAATTGAGCTGGAAAAAAGAATGAATAAAAGGGGACAGGGAAAAGGGAGGATGAATAGAGTTTGAAGAGAATCACAGCTCTCCCTACAGCATCCTTTCCCTCAGCCATTAAGCTGGCCACCTTACAGTGCTGCCTGGTTGACATCCCTCAAGCCGACCACTCAGGTCAACAGTTCTCCTGTCTGAGCAGCCCCTTGTATGGATCCCCAGTCTGCTCCATCTTTGCACCAGTTAAGTGCCGGGTACCACAGCACCATCTAAAAGGCATGTGCTGCTTCTCTGTGATCAGAGACATGCAGTTCATGAGGCTGCAAGGGGGGATGTTTACGCTAGTGCTCTCCTCACCTAGAAGGGATCAGATCTTCATAAAAAATAAGCCTTCATATGCATCTTCAGTAAATTGATAATGAAATAAATTGACAAAAAAAATATCTGGTGTGAAGAATTAGGTCATTGGCAAACTTGGGGAGGGTGTGAGGTGTTATTTAAGCCTCTAACTACTACCCCCCCAAAAAAAGGCACAGGAGAAATGCCAAATTGAATGCTTTGGGCAAGATCTCTTTGAAACTTTTGGTATGCATAGTGGAAAGGTTTCTGTTAGTGATATTCGCTTGGATTACATAGGGAAATTGTAATTTAATCACTCCCTCAAGGTCTAACTGGAAGCCCTAAGATCAGTGCAGAATTCAAATTAATTCAAAATGCCTTGAACATGCTTAAAAATAAAGCTTCTTAAAGAGTTAGGGTGCATGAAAATTTCCAATAATATTTGGATTTGATTCACAAGACATTCCTGCACCATAAGAAATTCTGAAGTTTCCTATTTTAATATGGTAGAAGTGAGAAGGGCTGCAGAAGAGGGTTTGCCTCTCCAACTTTGGGAATTCTAGGAACTTTCCTGGATTGAATGTTGCTGCATAGGCGTTACATTTTGAAAAGCTACCCAAAATTAAAGGTGTTGTCTGGTGACTTTTGCCCTGCCAGACTACCAGGTCGGCTGGAAATGCTGAAAGCAATGGCAAACAAGCACTCTTCCTGATTCTCCCTACTATTTTAAGTGTTTGTTATTCCACCATTAGGAAACATTGCCTTAACTTTTGAGCTGGAATATAGTGCCAAGGCAAAGTTCCGCCTCTGTGCTAGCTCCTCAGTGCTCTTTTAAACACTCATACCCAAGCAGCTTAACTTCAGCACAGCTGGATTGATGCTGTACGGGGTTTCTGCAGGCAGTGGCTTTCTCCAAAGCCTTGACAAACCTTTTGTGTTTCTTTACTGGGCTTGGGAGAGATGCTGCACATATATAGCACTTGTATTAAAAAAACTTGGAAGATTGGGGCGGGCGGGACCTGTCTGCTGTCCTTTCTCCTTCTGGTGGCTTCCTCCCGTTGCCTTTTCCATGGGACTTGCCCATGTTAACCCCTCCCTACAGAAGGTTCCGGTAAGGAGAAACATCCCTGCGTACTCTGAAGAACCTCCACATGATCATGAAGGACCATCACAGGATGGCCCCAATTGCTATGCTGGAGACTTAACATTGTTTTTCATACAAATTGCATCTAAGGATGGATTTTACTGATCAGGTTCTGACAAACTGTTTGGCTACGGAAAAGAGCTAAAATGCTTATTAAATGTCCTTATTGTCCTTTGCCTCAAAAGCAGTGAAATGAGAGTATACTGTTTGAGGGGAAGGTTTCCTAGATAAGGCTCTTACTTGTCAGACAAATCAAGCTGCCTCCTATACCAGCAGTTAAAAGAACGTTTTTTACTTGTTGGCTAACAGGGGAAGTGTCTATCTGAAGTCCCTGTCCTGCAGCTAACTCGGAGGGAATGATGCCTCCTTGCAGTCCGGGCAGTGCTGGCAGGCAGCTACTGCGGCAGTTTGCTGAACAGTCTTGCGCAAACTGGGAGTTCTCACAGAACTTCTGATGCAACTACATTTTATATCAGAAACAGGCAGAAAATGCTTCCAATATTGAACTCTTGTGTTTATTTTCTTCAGCCCTTACCAAGCCTTCTCTGCTGTACCTAATCAAAGTGCGATGTTTTCACTGAAAATGCCAGTATTTTCCGTGAAAACACTGTTAACTATTCACTATTCATTCACTATTAACAAAGTAGGATGAAAGGAGGAGTCGTTCAAATAGTGTCCTCCACTTTTAATTGCACTTTGTTTTCTCCACGTGGAGGGGCAGACCTTAAAACTTTCCTTGCTGACATGGTACAGCTCTAGGGAACACTCATTTCTTTCCAGGTAAGAGGCTTCTCTTAGCCTGCAAACACGTGGTTAGCTATGTCAGTAACTCATTAGAAAGCACACCCCTCCATTTTCAGTCATTCACTGGTAAAACAATTAGGGTCCAATATCAGCATGTCTGCTGATATTCACCAGTCTCTGAGTACCATTTTAATTAAAATTTTAAATGAGAATTTGCATTTACACTGTCTTTGGAGGAGAAGCTGCACAAAAATCTCACCTGCTCTTTGTCCCAAGCAGCCAACACCAACACCAGGCACGTACGCGGTACGAGACTTCCTGCAGGAAGCGCAGCTCAACCCCGTGAAGCCCACGTACAGCTTTAAAGGAGAGGGCAGAAGGAGAGCACCCCTCTACGAGTGCGCAGCTGATAACTCCCTACCAAGCGTTTCTGCATATGTTCCTCCTACTTTCATAGATTTGGCAAGGAAAAAGCAAGCAACGTATTCATTTAAAAGCTTACCGAGAAGAAGTCCCAGTACCTTATGTTTTAAAGACAAGGTAAACATTTCTACATATTATAAAGAAAAACACATTTCAGAGTTAAGTGGGTGAGGGCTGTCAGGACCACTATTCAGCAGAATACACGGACAGAGTTTTGAACTTTATTCCTTACAATGTTTGGCTTTTATGTTTAACAATTTTCGCACATAAAATCAGTTTCTTATTCCTTCCAGGCAGAGCATAGTCAAAGCCCCATTTGTTTCCTACTTGCCCCATTTCCCCAGAACTCACCACCAGCCTCCCAGCAACAGTAAAACACTCCGGCATTCACAACTTCTTAGTTAACATTGGCACATTGTAGGGAAGCGACGTTAGAGAAAAACAGCTATCGGGAGCTGTTCTTAAGCAAGATCAGAGCTTTGAAAGGCACCTATGCAAAATGATGGGCCATATCTGTGAGTCTGGAGTCTTGGAGGAAACCAGTAGCTTGAAATCAGACTTCTATGACCTATCATTTTCCTTTCTATACTGCTTTTTCTTCCAGGATATCAACACTGCACCTGGACAGTATGACATCGGCTCTCCTCCAGTTTCCATATTTGCTTCCAAGTAAGTAAATCAGACCGAAATTACATGACAGGAAAACTGGTTTGTGTACTTCAATAGTAGCACACACCTGTGCCTCTCATTTGTACACTTCAAACAAACCCAGTGAAGTCCCACATTAACTTCAGTGGTATCTGGATCAAGCCCTAATTGCCCATCTTGAGCATCTCTGGGATAGGTCGAGGTTCAGCATATTTTCAAGCACATGCTTAAGTCCATACTCATTCAGTAAAACAATTAAGCCTGTGATTAACGCAAGTAAGAGGTTGAAGCTTGTGATGAAAGTCAAGCATGAGTTTTGCTGTTGACGCACTCAAAAAGTGTTTTTCCATTTGAGACTTGTCTCCAATCAGCACCCTGAAAAAAACTATCACAGTGGTCATAACCTTCAGACCAGGATTGGCTAAAATCCACTTTGAAGATAAAAAGCCCTCAGACTTACCTGGGAACATGAGTGGGCAGTTTGCGGTAAATTCTGTTATATCGCCTGACAGCATCCAGAATGAAAACCAAATAGTCATTTTGTTATTTATATAATTATTTTATATACATATAGTGTGTGTGTGTATGCGCACATAGTTTTGTGTAGTTATATAAAATGGTAGAAAATATTGCAAAAACTGAGAGTATAAGTAACAATGATTACTCAAATGACAATAATTTCTTCTTCTTTGAAAACCTAGGCAGTTTATGTTTCGTTCTGTTGTCCAGAGGTCCTCAAATAATTACTTCATTCCAGTAAGTACTAAGCAAATAAATATTCACATTAAAAAAATAGGCATGGATATTAATAAAATAGGCATGGATATCTAAAATGCAAAAATGATACATTTAATTCACATACAGAAATTGTCATGTACCGGCTGAAGTAAGTGTTTGGTCTGAGCATGGGCAGGATAATTCACGTGAGCTTAGCCCAAAAATCCACTCAACTGGTGAGTCTAGCTGTGGTGGTGGAAGAAGCTACCTGCTCCCGTTACTGCTGCTAACCCCTGCCCAGAGGTTCCCCTTGCCACAGCGAGGCTGGACGACCAGACTCCGAGTCCACACTGCTCTCACTGCCAGAGCCAGTTCCCTGGTCTCAGCTGCAGGAGAAGCCGAGTTTAAATTACGCTGATGGACTTCACTTGGAAGCTATTCAAGCACTGATGCTCTCTTCCTTTAGACTTCAGCGTGGATGACAACCACAGCCATGGAGTTAGTAACCATTTAAAATATTGCAGAAGAAAATTAATTAACTTACCTACCGTCTACCCTAACAATCAATAGTAACTTCATTGCAGCTGTGCATCATATCCTGTTACAAGCAGGAAGGTTTGTTGACGTGCCTGTGGCCTACACGGCATTCTGTGGTGCATTAGGGCACTGATCCTTTAAATGCCGCTCATGAAGAACTGCGTTGCTTGATCATCTCTTTAGTGTCAATGAGACTGCTCACGGAAGAAAAGTGACACGTGGGCTCATGTTTAGAGGGTTTTGTACAAAATCTCTTAAGAAAACTATTAAAACTGCTCAGCTTTCCTTTTCCAACTATTTGATCTTGAAGGCCGTTCATGGTGTGCATACTGAAAAGCAATGTATGCGGTTCAACATCCTATAAAAAGTAGGCTAGATAAACAATGTTTTTCTTTTTTCTTTTTTTCTTTTTTTCTTTTTTAATTCTCTTGTAAGAGTTTAATAGAACTGCGCAGCATCTACCAGATTTAGATTTAGGAGGAGGTGTATTTTGAGGACACGGCTAAGATGAACTGAGATCGAAGATGACTCAAAGTATGAATATTTCTTCAGTTTAAGACAGGAGTGAGTAGATTAGATGCATGTCATGTCCATGTGGCAGGAAAAATGATTGGCTAAAATTGCCTTCTTGCTTAAATTACAATTCCTTAAAACGCCTTCAGCCTTCGCGGCACAGAGGCTGATGCTGATCTCGTCAGCCCGAGCGCTCCCTCACATGACTTCCCTGCTGCTGTAACACAAAGCCTGTCGTGGTGCAAGAGATCACCATCAAGGCCGCTGAGCTCCCTTTTAGTATTTCACTCAGAACCTCCTGTGTTGTTTATTAAGTCGCCGGCTAGACCTGCGGTGACAGTGCCAACCTGTGTAGCTCGGAGCTAGCTGTATTTCCTATCTGTGCCTCCCTTAATAGCCCTCCTGTTACAGCACCTCCTGTAAAGAAAGCCTGTTGGATGCATTTCCACTGGAGAATGCCCAAGTTATTCTAACACTAGAGGAGCAACTACCTCAGGGGCAACTACTTGGGACAAAGTCACTGAGCTCTCACAGTCGGTGTCTAAGCTCACCGGAGTTCATTTTCTGAACTGGACAAGGAGCATTAACGCAGTCCGCTCCTGCAGCAGAGCTGAACGATCCTCCACGCGGAGCGGCTGGAAACCCACGGAGTCCCCAGCCAGCCCCACTCCTCACAACACGTCCACCTGCTGCCGCGGCCTAGGGCACCCGAGGGAGCGCCTGCAGGATCCCTTGCAGGGAGGCGCAGGCTCCCTCCGCTCGCACTCGAGCTCAAGGCTGACCAGCCGCGCGGTGCAGGGCGGCCGCGNGGGCGCTGCACTCTGGCCCAGCGCCCCGCGTGCCAGAGGCCGGGCGCAGCGGAGCCGCCTCGCACAGCGGGCCCGGGCTGCGGGAGAGGCAGCCGAACCGCTGCCTGGCCCCAGCACTGCGCTTCCCCCAGCCCAGCAGGTTGCACGAGAGCTGAGTCTTAGCTGCTCGGTGCCTTCCTCTCGCGCAGGGAACATGAGCACCTACCTGCACTCTGGCCCAGCGCCCCGCGTGCCAGAGGCCGGGCGCAGCGGAGCCGCCTCGCACAGCGGGCCCGGGCTGCGGGAGAGGCAGCCGAACCGCTGCCTGGCCCCAGCACTGCGCTTCCCCCAGCCCAGCAGGTTGCACGAGAGCTGAGTCTTAGCTGCTCGGTGCCTTCCTCTCGCGCAGGGAACATGAGCACCTACCTCAGCCTTGTAAATGCCAGCACTTGGTAGTGTTTTTGCTCTTAGGTATGGCATTATTTAGTGTTACAATATCCAAGCGCCTTTTTGGGCCTGTCACATTTCTGTGGCAGTTTGGATCTTGCCCAAGGAGCATAATTTAATTCTTTAAAAAAAATTTTTTTTTTAGGAAACATTTGGTTAGGCCTCTATTAATCTCTCTGCAGCTGACACTCAAACCCGTCTGTGCAGCAGTTCATTTCAACTCCGCTGAACCTGGCACTTTACTTACAGGCTGCCATTTCTTGATGTTCTGTTATAAAGCGAACATAGAGTCATCACTGGCTTCTATTTTTGCATGAAAAAATGATTCACAGTGTGGAATGTACTGTACTACAAAAGGAATGGAAGAAAATAGTTCCATGATACATGTTGGGAGACAGAAGCAATGGCTTGCTGCTGTGATTCATGCATGCATTGCCCAGGCTTTCCAAAAGCGGCTTTCTGTGCAATTAGCCACAAAATCTGTAAGCCATAAAAGGCAAAGCTCCAGCTCCAGAGCGAGCAATTCCGGCAGGCTGCTCAAAACTAAGGAAGGTGATAATCCAGAGCCAGAGGAAACACCAAAACTTATGGGACTTTATAATCTGGCCACCGAAATCAAGTCTACGCTCTTAAACTGAAAACACGCTGTGTCTCCAACATACACGGTCCGACAAGATGTGAACAAACGTTTGTACTGATGGATGCCGGATCTGCCGCGTCGCTGCCCCGTGGGCAGCCCCTCGCGGCGCGCAGGGCGCGTCGGGAGGGCTGGAGGGCAGCCCTGCTCTCCCTCCGGGGAGCTCGGCGCCGCGGCCCACGCGGCCCCGCGGGGCTCGCTCAGCCCAGCGCAGGCAGCGAGTAGGCAGGGCCCTGGCAGATTGCTCTTCCCCCAGCACAGCCAAGAAGGGAAAACAACAGCACTGAGCGCGCTCCGCTGGATGTCATCTGAAATATGAACATGTGGGTGGTACTTCCCCCAACACTTCTGCATTCCCCCCCTCCACTGCCCGCCCTCGAGCTTGGCAAAACCAGGTGCGCTTCAAGGACAACGTGCTCCTTGCGAGGCTTTTCATGACGATTCGTCGCCATTAACGAGGAGGTCTGCAGCAGCTGGAGATGGGCTGAGCTCCACCTAACGCTGGAGACTCCCCTCTCACCAGTTCCTAAGCAGAGTAGTTACCAACACGTCTCCCCTGATCATCTGAGATGTACTTGGCACTGAATCTGGAAATACATACACAAATATACCTATAGAAGCTGCTACTGTAAAAGGCAATTTATTACAGCTGCTAGTTCACATTTTAAAAAACAGAATCATCAGCTTGTGTACATTTTGCCCTAGCCCTATCAGGAATTGATACTCAAGTCAGCCATGGTCCTGGTGGTGCTGGTCATACCCTTGTTCCTTTGGGAATCCGTTGGCCAATTAGCAATGTGAAGGTACCATTAATTTCTAGATGTCTGATGGAAATGAGAAGATTTTATCCTGTGAAATAAATTAACCGTGTTGTATTTGTCACATTCATAGTTCTAGAAAGAGCAGTACCTTTAAGAGATCAAATAAACATCAGTACAGTTCCTCAGTGTTTACTTGAAAGTATAGCAGAGGATTGTGTTAGTACAAATTATCAAGGGACAGAGCTTCTCAGTTAAATAAATGTTAACCTTTTATTTGGAAATCCTCTAGGATCTCATTAACTGCTCAGTGCCAGGCAGCCTGTTTTGATAGGAGAGTCGTTCTGTGTAAACAGCAACTTCTTAAATGAGTTATTGATACTGCTACTGTACAGCATTTTGCAACAAATGAGCTATAACATCCTTTAAAATTGCACTTCCACCCCTGGAACTCCAGCCCAAATCCGGTGTGCTTTCTTGACAGATTAGGTCGGTTTGGCTAGCGGTTTTTGAGAGCAGCTTTACACTTCCTGTTTATTTTACTGTGTAATTGTCCTGTGCCAGAAGCCCTTCTTGTTTAACCCCAAGCTAACACATAGTTACAAATGGTGTCCAGACCGGTATCTATGTCCGATACCCCGTGTAATCTCAAAAGTGACTGCTCTCCTCCTAAATCTCGTCATCATCGTGATGACACAATCCATGGGAACCAGCTTTTCAGTTTCATAAATGCATATCAGCATCCTGTGAATGGCTTGCGTTTGTTTTTTTGTTTGTTTTTCATCCTGGTATTAACTGCCGGGAGAAGGCTGCTATTAACAGTTTCCCATCTATTGCTGTATGTCACCTTCTCCACATAAAAAAACTATGTTTTTTGTCACTTCCACATTTTATATGGCAAACATTTGTTTCACTAAAAAAAGAAACAGTCTTTAGCAGCGATGATCTTGATGGTTCGTGACTGTCAGGATTGAGGGCTTGAGGTTTTATCTGGGGTCCTCAGATCTCTTGATCATGCCAGGAAATGCCTTTCCCCATTAATCATCTTTTCTTAACAAATCACTCCCAAGTCAAATCTGCAGAGGCTTATAAACCAGAGGCCCCATCTTTCATTAGCCCCGCTGTTATTCAGGCAGTATGGACACTTTTTGTTTTAGCACGGAGGCGGGAAGCGCGGGCCTCCAAACAGAGCTTGGTCCTGCTCTTCCCTCCTCTGCGGCTGGCACTGAGCGCCTGGCCTGGCCTCTGCAGGGGAGCTGCGGTTTGAGGAGAGCCGGGCAACGGCTGCGGAGGGTCAGAACTGCCGCTGCTCAGGGGAAACGTTCACTCGAGCAGGCTGCACACACGATCCCTTGCATGTTGTCCCCCTCTTGAGAGAAGTTTTGACACTTGTTTCTTCTAGTGCTCTGACACTGTAGTACTTGTTCTGCCACTTTGGCGATGTGTTTGCCTGATCGGTCTTAGCCCGTGTCTCTGCGCGCTTACTGCTTGTGTTTTCTTTAACCTGAGCATCAGGACCCTGTGTTTAGCAGGTCTCTTGGTACTTGCCCCCAGGGTCCGTATGCCATATGTGTTCCCCCTCTTGGTTCTAAAAGCAGAATGTAAGTTTTCCCCAAGCCTGCCCAATGGCAAGCTTCCTTTCTTCGAAGTAGAGGGAAAACATCTCAATAATTTAAAACCATTCCCATGTGACATAACATCCAGCCAAATGGACTTGTTCACTTCTTCCTCCAACCAGGATATTTGAACCTGCCAAATGTATACAGGAACGCATCTGCAAGCACAGAAGGAACACAGCAAGCCTGTCTGCTGCTCGGGGAGGCTGCTACAAACCTAGTTATTTCAGCCCGTGTCTGCTGAAAGCAGTATTGGGTGTTTATGCTTGTTTCTTACTTCTCTTTTGGTGCATTTGAAATAGCTATTATTAATTATCACAAGTCAATCCCTTCTCCTGGAGTAATCAGCCCTCAATGAAGCAGTTGCAGCAGCAGAAGGGCAGTATTTGCAAGGACAGTATGGCATGTGCTGGCTAGTATGCGGATTGGCACATACTCCACCTACTACCACTGCCATTTGAGGTCAAAATTCTTGAAGAGCTGAGAGACATCTATTAATATCATTCTAAGTACTGTGGCTAAGACCCAGTTAAGAAAATCTTCAAGAAGGCATGTCTAGAGGGGCAAAATTGTATATTTCCCCTGCATATTACGAAAGCTAAAAATCCCCCTTTATCACCCTGGGCCAGCATGAGCACGGTCTAGCTGCTGTGCAAGTGGCAGTGCCTGCGTGCAGGAGCTCTGCCAAAGCCCTGGCCAGCGCACAGTCTGGAATGCTTTTCATTCACAAACCTGCTTTCCTTTGTCATCCGCCACTTCTGTCACACTCGTCCCATGATGCGTTTTTTTTTTCCTTAATCATAGTGTTAGCTTGCCACTAATTTTTATTTCTGTATGTGCCCACTTTGATGGTTTCTTTTTCTAACTTATTGACATGCAAAGCTAAACAGCATGAAAGCAAAGGGAAATGCTGCTGGAGTTTAAACAAGGAATTCAGTAAGCTGCTTTCTTTTGTAACTATTTTGTATTTTCTGTTTGTTGTAAGGTTGTTACGTGGTCTTTAGGATATGGGAGCTAAGCTTCTCATAGAGGGTCATGTGAGTATTTGATGGCACATTCCATTATTGAAGCTGATGAAGGCTAATTCTTTGCTAGACTGCAAAAGCATCATGCAGGGATTTTTTTTTGCTGTTCATCTCATGACATTTTAGATTTAAATGGGGATTATGTGGTTCATGAATTGGCCTTAAATCATCTACAGGCTGTCACTAAGCATTTTCTTAACAGCTGTTCTTTCCTTTACTTAATTACTTATCAAATGTCAAAATGTGATGGCTGAGTGAAATGTCCTGTTATCTGAACAACCCTAACTTCTCAATCGTTTTCTCTAGATAAACATAATGAAGTACTACGTGAAAAAGCCTGAGATGTTCTGAATGTGCAAAAACATTGTTCTATACCCAACTAAACAATCAAAAATAAGTTTGGGGAAAGGTGGGACTAATAAATAGAGATATATTAACCTACATAGTGGTTATAAACAGATAAACAGAAAGGTCAGCAGCTTTTAAAGACCATGGTTTTACTTTGGAGACACATAAGAGATGCTGTTGTGGAAAATTAGAATTCAAAATTGACTAGTAGAAGGGGGTTTTTTTGATTTTTTTTTTTTAACTTGGGTATTCCAAGATCCATTTGGTTTGTACAGGAAAATGTACATTTTCTTTCTAGATGTATCTTGTAACCTGAAACTTCTTGAGAAGCGGGCAAAGCTGTCATAATTAATCAACATTACCCAAATTTGCTGTGGCTAAAAATATTATTTGTTTTTGGTTTGGAACAGAACTGAGGATCGAATAATCTGTCCAAAAATATAGACTTCAGCTCATTTCCCAATAAAAATAAAAAGGCTATTAGAAACAAACATATAAATGCAAAGAAAATGCATTACATAATATGCTAGGGCTATTTTAACATCAGTGTTTTTCCTCTCCGCAGCGTTGCTATATATTTTCTTAATGGCTGAGATCAGCATCCAAATATAACTAGAAGTGCCTTTTCTGAATTGCTTTGATTGTGCTGAGGGTTTTTCTTGTTTGGGCTTAAAGTTAGCTCTCAAGTTTGTACCTGAAATGAGATGATATGGATATGTGGAGGAAAACCTGAGCCACAGAATGGTCTAGTGCGAGGTCTATGTGTGCAAACAGGTGACAGAGCCAGGACTTGAGTTTCGCATTAGAAGGGACTTTCCTAACTAGTGCTCCCAGTTAGCTCTCCTGTTACCCTGAAATAACAGAGATCCTGAAATGATGAGCGATCCTTACACTGGTCTCTAACTAAAGTCTAATCAGAAATAAACCTTTAATATGACATTAGCAAAAAAAATGTAGTATGAGTCTGTATTTAATTTATACAGAGCTAGTAAAAATTGCGTTTCTATGAATGAAGAGCAGGAATCAGAATATCTCAGGAATGAAGCATTCATTTGTAATCCTGCTCTGGAAAGTCTAAACTTGTTTGGATGCTGAAGCACTACTGGGTAAAAACATATATATATATATACACACATATATATATATAAAAGAAGAGAAGCAGCAGCTGACACAGCCCCACAGCAACTCTATGAACAACGATAGGAGGACTATGGTCAAAACAAGATGACAGGCAGCATTTTGCTGTGAAGACTAGAAAAGAACACGCAAACATGCATTTTCTTATTCTGAGACTTTATTATCTCATAAAATATGGGTGTGACTCCATGGAGTGGGAAAAGAAAGGATGTAGCGCAGTTGGGACTGTATCTCTACCGGTCATTCACAAGAGCAGGGAGGGAAAACTAAGCTCCACAGTGCTACAAGAATTCATATTTTGCTTTGATTCTGCATAAAAAATGCAAAATTCCTTTTAGTGTTGAGTTATTCCTTTCCTCTTAATCAAGTTCCTTTAGTTTTGGGGAGTACAGCCCATCATGGGAGCCTATCCAAGGAAGATAGATACTTTATTTTCCAGTATCCTGAGCATGCATTGAGCCTGGTAGTAAAGATGACAGTTCTACGTCTTGTTGCTGATTACACCACCAAAGAAAAAGGGTGCATCTACTGTTTATAGGTAGCACGTTATTCTGGGCAGTGTGAATGCAGTCTAAATCAGGATGAAATACTTAGGAATCAGACACTGATGCACCAGCAGGTAATGGAGTTCTCAGCTCTTGTTTACATTATACTCTCCATATGTAATTCTTGTATTTGACAATGTATTTGCTGTGACAT
Organism: Crypturellus undulatus; assembly: GCA_013389825.1. NCBI lineage: Eukaryota > Metazoa > Chordata > Aves > Tinamiformes > Tinamidae > Crypturellus > Crypturellus undulatus. The sequence continues at coordinate 661,586 of VWPW01030187.1, read as the reverse complement.
TGGCATGATTAGCTGCATCAGTTAAAATGAATGCTCATTTATAATCAGCTGTGATTGGAATACTGTTCCAAGGCACTGAATTATTTATTCACCCTAAGAAATGTTCCGTTAATCAGTCCAAGAGGCTAAAGGACGGTTTTAAAATATATACACATATAACTGCCTAAAGATACTAATGATGTCCTCAGGCAATTTTTAAAAAACCTAGTATAGAGTAAACAACTACATCTCTTTAAAAATCCCTGCTTATTCAGAAACCATTACTCATAAGAAGTTCCTTCCATGTGTATTAACTTCCCTAAAAGTGTTTGCATGAACAAAAATAGTATAAGTATATGGAGGCTCAAAGTGTAAGTTACTGTTTTAACAGAGTCAGTTGAAATTAAAGAGAACGGAGAAATAATTATCTCCTTTTAATTCTAAAGTTAATAATTTGACTTGAGCACTGTTTCTTCTTTGTTACGTTCTCACTGTACTGGCTGAACTGAGGAAGTGCTGGCTGCATGGCATGTTGGAAAGCCAGGCTGCTATAGACTGCATGCACTGAGCAAAACCACTCTCAATCAATATCCACACCGATTCCTTACTGCTTGACTGGGGCCTTCTTGCAGTTTCTTAGAGCTATTAGACATGCTTTTTGTTAAAAACTGTAGTAAAAACAAACAAACTTTCAGTGCTTCGAGAGGATTCACATTGCAGTTACGGATGCTCAGAATGTTGTGAGCTATACATTTTAAGGAATACATTTTGAGGGCTTTTATCTAACTGCAAATGGCTTTTGCTCTTGATGGACAACGTAAGATCTGTGAGTCACCCAGGACACACAGTGACGGTGGCTAATAATTGGAGAAACCGGCTCTGCGTGGAAGCAGTTGTGTAATTTGATTTTAATAGGTCCTTACCCAAGCCTATTCTTTTCTCTCATGAGGAGTACATTCCTGGTGGCCCTGTCTCATGACTAACCAACCAGAGTGATTTCACTGTGAATGGAATACGAAATCTTATGAAATCCTGCCTCCGCCAAAGACATCTCATTTCAGCGAGGAAAAATAATTTACCTGCAGAGTCTAGTTCTGCCCAAATCCCGCCAGCGAGAAGATGAGACTTGTGGGCCCTCTATGTCCTTGGCAAGTGCAGAGAGTTAAATGCTTGCCAGTGCAGCTGATATGGAGACTTGTACACAAGGGTACTTGTTTATGTCTGTGAGCCTCAGGTGCTTTGTACTGTCTTATGCAATCTATCTTTTTTATACCTCAGGCTTCAACAAAATATTTCCAGCCAAATCAGCAGGACCTTCCCTCAGCTGGTACTGGAGAGAATAAGGAAGATAAAATTAGAGATAGTTCTTACAAAATGTTCTGAGTATCTCCTGAGTTTTCTGAGCCTGCAGGGCTTTTATCCTGTCAGCATAGGTTGCCATGCAGGGAAGGAAGGCATCTGATGTAAAAACAGTCCTGCATGATCTCTGTGCTTAGGCTATGATCTCCAGCCGCATGACAAAAGCTACATGAGACACTCTGAGTGCAACAGGCTTGGGAACTTAAAGTTGCCACTGTGTTTGGACACGTAATTCTGAGCAAATTCAGATTTTCGTGCTAGCTGGGGCTGTTCATTCCTCTCTAAATCAAGCCACCTAACTTTAGAAAACTAATACTAGATGCCCAAGTTTGAAAACTTTGACCTCAAGCTTTGTTTAGGATGCAAATTGTAGCACAGAGGGAAATAAAAGTGCAACATCTGGTCTGCTTTTATAGCTTCTACTCTAATGCATGGTGGCAAATCCATTTAAATAAGCTGTACAAAAACATAATCACTTCTGCTTAATTATAAATCTGTTGCATATCATTTTGGTTTTTGAAAATGAATATGGATAAACAGACTTACCTCTAATCTATATTGATCTCTATCAGGAGATGAGCAGATGATGAACTAGAACCATGAAGTTATATTCTAGTGCATTTCCCATCTGTACAGAAATGGAAAAATGTTTACTGTAATTAACACCAAACACTTCAAGTAAATGATTATGGTAGTAAGCAAAAAAGAAAAAAAACGTTAAGAGCAAAATCACGTGCAACTAAATGTTCTGTATTGTCAGGGTCAGTTGGCTTCAGAATAGAGAGGGTAGGAAATACGCCTCTTCATTTGAGCAATGGCTTTTGTTCCTTCTCTTGACTATTGTTTAAAACCTAGGAGCTTCAGTTTTACTGCTTCTTAAATGGAGATAATAGCTCTCTAAAATGGGTCTGGTTTTATCCTGATACTATATTAGGGAGTAGAAACAAGTCACTGTAATAATCCAGGTCTACAACTAAATTCTGGAAGACAACCAGCTAGAGGGCTGGAGAGGTGAAAAGATGGAAATGACTAGCATGTAGCTATAGGAGATAAAATGGGAAATGACTCCTAGTGCCAAGGCAAAGCGTGCATCAGCCTTCGTTCGGGAGGGAAGGATCTCACTGGCTTATGTTATTAAAAAAAAAAAAAAAACACAAAAACTTGAAATGGCACCTTGAAATTTCTGCCTGTGCAAGTAGGGTCTTGCTGAGAAATGGTGCCGTGTTTAGTTTTCCAAGAATTCCCTACTAAAATCATGAAGCTGTATGTGTCTCTGTTGGCACCTGTCATTCATTTAACCTGTCATGCCCATCTGCCTAGATCTGGAGAAAAAATATCTTTATTCCTTCTGCTCTCTAGTCATCATCACTTGTCTGATCTAATTTCATCCGCTATATAAAATATCCTAAATGCAAGTAACCCAATTAACATGATAACCATAATGATCTACATCCAAAGAAAATAAGCCTTGGTGAACGTTGGCTTTGGTTATTTAGACCAAAGACTTTAGACTATTTAGATGGTGGTGAAAAGGAAATATGTGTCAGAAGAAGGACTTTTTAAAGTTTCTTCAAGAATAAGTTCTATGAAGAGTTCCTTTTCAGCTATTACTTAAATTGTTGCAGGTGTCTGGATATCCAAGCCAGCCCTAGGGCCAGTCAGCATGGTTAGCACATGCCTGACTCCATCTCTCTCCATATTCTCTCCATTTGAGGAAGGTTATTTAGAAAACCACAGAATGCAATACAGTGATTCTTCCTCTGGAGAAAAGCAATGGCCACAGTACATTTATCTGTTCCTTGGAGAAGAAAATGCATACACATCTCCACTTTCTTCTTAATTTCTATAGCTGCAGGAGATCATTATCTTGTTTCAATGTCTTACTCCAAATGTATTCTGTTTTACAGTCTTATAAAATTCAAAATAACATGAAAAATGCTCATACACCTATATAGATATGGAAGTAATACTTTGCACATTTAAAGGTAAAGAATTTTTTAGAAACCCCCAACATTTATTTGTGCTTGCTTTCTTGCATTACTTTTCAGCTTGGATAATATCAATTAAATGGTTTATGATTATTTCATATTGAATTTCACCCCAGGCTCCCTCTGCACTAGCATAGCTCTTCAATGGTTGAGTGGCTGCAAATCCTGTGGGGAGACAGTTTATTTCTTTGTTGGGAGACAGGCTTCCTCTTGGAATTTGTTTAAATTGCTCATGCCTGGTGATAGATCCTAGTCTTTATCATAGAGCCATTAGCATGTAGGCCCTGATACTGTAATAGCTGCCTTCGCAAACTGCTGCTCTGCTCGGAATCCCTTTCAGCATCAAAGAGAGAAACGCTCTCCCTGCTGACTGCCGAGAGCAAGGAAGGAGTGAAAGGAAACATTAGAAAATATAAGTAAATGGCCGAAAACCTGCCCCATCTGGTGCATGAGTCATGGACAGAAAGTGCCTTGCTGTGTGGCCTGGGTCATGCACTGCTCACCATCACTGCAAAAGAGGCAACAGACCGTTGCTCCCTTTTCTTTTTCTTTTCTTTTTTTTTTCCTTTTTTTTTTTTTTTTAGGGTACTATTCCTAGGGAAAAAAAAAAGTGGGAAATAAAAATCAATTGTGTTAGTTTCTGTCGCCTCCTGCTAGGTGAAGACAGCGGTGCCAAGAGCAGAGGGCAGGTAATGGGGTCACAGTGTGCTGTCTCTGAACTAATTATACTGCAAAATTACAAAACGGATTTGTGACCTCTTTTCAAACCCGCGGGGCTTGGAACGAGGACTTGTGCCGTTTCTGCCCCCCACTCTGCAGCTGGGCAAAGAGGGACCGGTCGGTGCCTGACCCGCCTGGATGCGCCCCAGGACAGAGGTGTCCAGGAGCCCTATAGGGCTCCTGCCAAAATCCACACATTTTTAAGCAGAAAGTTTCACCCTATGATGAGACCACCTGGACATTTTTGAGTTACTCAAGGAAGGAACATAAAATATCCATACCACTGCATAAATCCGTTTTTTTTTGTTTGCTCTTGTAGAAGGAAGGCCCAGGCCCAGGTCACTATGAAGTAAGGCACGAGCCATCTCGCACCGTGTGCTCATGTTTCCAGTCGAAAGTACCCAGGATGCTGCCAGTCCGCTCTGTGAGTAATCTGAAATATTATCCGATAAATAGTGTGTCTTCGCAGCCTGAAATTAATCACTCGGGGTCATCTCTAAAAGAAACAATTACCAAGAATCAGTTTCGGAAACATTTCCTGCGTCTGGGAAAGGTGAGACTTTGGCTGTGGAAAGAAAATACTCTGAAAGAAGGTTAGCGGCGCAGAAGCAATGGGCTTTTGGCACGGAGGTTTTGAGCACTGGTGCAAGCATTTCAGCCATTTATGTAAACCCAGCTGAGGCTGGCAACCTCTCAAATCCTGCTAGTCACGGCTATCAGCATGGCGTGGAGCAATGGGGTGGCTGTGACGGTTTAGCCTGAGAGATTTTTCTGGTCTGGGTATATGTGGGAAGAAGGAGGGGAGAGAGGCATGCAGACAAAAAAAAATATCTTTTTAGGAAGGAAAATCAATTTTGTTGCTTTTCAGGAACAGGACAGGCTGGGGAAATGCATGACAGCCTAGGGGAGAGAGTGGAAAGGACTGGATGCTGGGAGAAGTGTTTCAGGATAGCAGTCTTGGTGAAACGAAAGAAAATTCTCTCACAACAAACTTCTGGAACAGATTTTGCACCTTGCCACCATTTCCCTTTTGGGTTAACATACCCATAAGTAGCGTGTATTTTCATTAACATACGGCAGCATTGCATAAAACTCTTGCAGTGATTAGGCAGCTGTGCTGCAACCAGACCTGCCGAGTGCTCTTTCAGACCCCAGGCCAAGTGGAGTAGAAGCTTCCTCCTCCTCACTGCACAGTCATTCCCTTCCCTTTCCTCTCTCTGGAGCCCTCTCCTCACTCTTTAAGTTTATTAAAGCTTTAATTTGGGCCAAGGCAGCTGCAAGTGGCTGAATCAGGCTGGAACGAGAGGGGATAAAGCAGGTAAGGGAATGGGATAGTATTAGGGAGCGAGGCCCATGATGTTTTCTGGTGGCTCTGGTGTCTCTGGACTTCTCAATCCATCTGCCTTCCTTCTTGCACTGGGTTTGTCGACAGCCACTCCTCACAAGCCTCGCAGGCCCTTCACTCTCACCCTGTCTCTTAGCCTTGATTTTTCAGAGATTTATGCTTCCCGCTAAGTGCATGAATCACTGAATTGAATCGAGTTGTACATGCTTGTAAATATGTGAGCTCTGGAGATCTTCCTGGACATTGATTCTGGGCTCTGGAAGCAGCATGGCTCAGTAGTGCACTTGAATGGAAACAAGGAGGGGTGCTGGCCACGGGCAAGTCATTTCATTTTTCTGCAATTCAGTTTTCCCATTCACATGTAGAGATGATGGCACTGCCATCCTTTGAAGCTTTTGAGATGCCTGGCCGAAAATGGCTGAAGATACATGGCATGGAGACTCAGGTCTTCTCTGGAGATTTCAGGCACTTCTGCTACAAATTAAGCCCTTTTCTAAGAGTTCTCATTTGGGAGTTTACTGTTTGTTCCTTCCTTATTTATTTGATTTTTTTTTCCCGTCTGTACAGGATACACCAGGGCCTGGAGCCTATGAACCTACAAGACAGTTTCCAAAGCAGCCACGAACTATTGCTAGCTTGGGTCGGGAGCACAGCATCTTCTTCAGCAGTGCAGCTGGGTTTTAGAATAAAACACGATCGTGCCAATTTATAAACTTCTCTTCCTGAGGGAAGGCAATGTGCCCGCTCCCCAGACATATTTCCTCATCACGTTGGACTTGCCGAAGGAACACCCCAAAGGAGCACAATTATTTCCTGCTCTCCACCTGGAGAAAAATTGGACCATTGCTGACAAAAACTGACTTTTTAACGAGCAGCACCACGCACTTGGTGCAAGGGTACTGGGGCAAGTGGTGCCCCATCATGCGCTGACATAGGAGACCTCCCTGCTGCTGCATGCCGACCCAGACGCAGCCTTTGGGCAGACCTGGCTGGGCAGAGCGTGTGCCGGGCACCAGGGCTGATGCAGAGGAGCCGGCGGCGGTGACGGGCGAGAGGAGCCGCCTGCGCAGCAGGGAGGCAGCAGCTTCGGGACGGTGCCCGGAGAAGCCGTCCCCGCGCGGGCAGCCCGGGCCGGTGCTCGGCGAGGGTTTGTGCTCCAGTGAGGGTGCAGGGAAGTGACGGAGCTGTGGCGGGGCTAGAGAAGGAGAAATCTGAGAGGAAGCTGGGGAGAAATGGAAAGTGAAGTGAGAGTTACAGGCCGGGTGGTTCAGGGGAAGTGCAAGGTCTTAGGAACTGGGGAGGGGGAGAGGGTGAAGAACTGTTCAAAAAAAAAGAAAGAACAGACCTGAACAACCTTGGGGCAGTGCAAGTAGGAACACACTTTATGTAGAGAGAAAAAAAAAAAAGTTCATCTGAAAAGAAAGGCTCTAAAATCTAAATAAAAGTCCTAATCTGACAACAATAAAAGGAGCAAGCTATGGAGGTATATTTTCTGGCACTTCAGGATTCCACATAGGTCAATGAATAATTTAATGTAGCAAGCCCTACGTATGTGTGCGTTAAGTAATTTTGGTTTTGGGGGGTCTGCTGCGAGTGGCACTTTCTGCACTGGTTGAAGTTGCTAGAGTGTTTTTAATTCTGTCTTTGCTCCTTTGCTAGTCCTTGCAATTGCTATAACTTTTTGAAACTCAACATATTGAGCTGAATTTTTCTGGTCGGTTTCCTTTTGAACTTGGCTTCGTGCTTGGAGACTAAAGGAAAAAACAGCTCAACCATTTTAAGTTAGGAGTGACCGTTATCTCCTTGTATTTAGGGACCCTCTTTCCTGGGGCTTGCACCGAGCACTTTGCAGGGATGCAAAGTTTACTTTTTTGGCTTTAAAACAGCGCTAAAAGCACAGGTTGGTTTCTTGATGAAATGCTACACGTGTGGTGCATATATGTCCGAGTACATTCCCAGAGAGGGCTAAAGTTTTATGGTTTTGCTTGGATGAGTGAAATAATAGGGCCTTAGTGCAAATGAAAAAGAGCACAGTCGAAGGAAAGGGTAGAATAAGTTTAAATGAAGTATATAAACCCAGAGCTTGTAAAATTCATTGCTGCTGCTCTTTGCTGACTCTGTGCAACTGTTCTGGCAGCCCTCCTCAGTGCTGCTAAGCTCAAGATGAGCTCTGAAGTCTAAGAAGTGGTTGCAGGGTTGCTGGTCTGAGGCACCGGGGTGTGTGTGTGTGTTCTGGTTTCGTGGGTGCTGTTTCCCGCTGCCAGCAGCATAGCGCAGAGGAGGGAAGGAAGGAGGGGGACGCAGGAGCATCAGCCGCCCGGCGCCCTGTGGGACAGGAGCACTCGTGGGTGAAGCAAGCCCTGGTGACAGGCACGGCTGGTGGCACTGGGTGTCTGGAAGAAATCCATCAGGAACTGGGTAGTAAAGCTTGCTGGAGCTGCTTACAGAGACCAGACAATGTCTGTCAAGATTGGGGGAAGCAGTTTGCTTCTGTGACTGCTCAGCCTGGCATGGAAGAGAATAAAAAGAAGCTGTGGAAAATCTGGGGTTGCGCTAACAGAGAGGGTCAGGTGGGACGGGGACATCCCATGCTGTTTGCTGCCAGGAGACTTTCCTGGTTGTGTTGAAACCATGTGGCTCCTGGGGCTCCTCGGGCGAGCAAAGCTTTCCACAAAGTCCCGTGGCTGCGACTCGCTTGGGAAGCGCAGGTCTGGCTCCAAAGGGCACCAACGTGCTGCCCCGGTTCGGAGCCGAGCTTGTGGGGTCGCGCTGGAGTCCTGTGCATGCTGCCGCACGGCCGCGTCCAGGTGCTGAAGGGGCAGACCCCCATCCTGGCCCAGCTGCTGCCCGGCCTGGGCCCTGGCTGAGCTGCTCTCTGGGCAGGCGAGGGGAGGGCCGTGCAGGGCCGAGGGGAGCCGAGGCGGCGCGCGAGGCGGCTGCGGTGCGCTCGGCCCCTGGCACGGAGCGCGAGCCCCCACAGGAGACGTGGGGAGCCGGGAGAAGCGAAGGGACCTCGCAGGGAACCACCTCCGCCTGCCCGTGAGGTTCCTGGTGGCTCCTGTGCTGCTTTCCACCCCTCCAGGAGCCAGGGTGGGTCCCCCCGACACACCCAGGGGAGAACTAATTTTGTGTTGTCTCTTTTTGTAATGGAAAAATGTGCTCCACCCTCTCTGCTGATAGGGGCGTAGCTGCCTCAAAGGAGGTAGAGACAAATGGGGAAATGCAGGGGTGGGAGAGACGCCCTTATCAGGCATGATAAATGTCCCTTTGATTGAGACACATCAAAGCAGAGAGCTGTAATATCTTCCAGTATTTCTTGCTGCGGGAAGACTTTGGGCTATCACCAAGGGGTTGCCTCCACCTGGAGGAGACCTTCCTGTCATGTGGGATTGGTGAGGCATTGGAGTCCTGGTGCCACCTGATCCTGGGGTGAGCATCACCCTGTGAGCGTGACCCATGTGAAGTCTTTGCGGTGACACTGTAGGCTCTGCTAATCAGTAACTAGCTAAGGATCTGAGATAAAATACTGATTTACTGCATTTAGGCACATGGGAATCATTTTAAACACTGGCCACAATGTTATCTAGCAGGTATCAACCAGTTTTGCCGGTGGCTCACTTGTAATGGTTGCAGCACAGGCCTCTCCAAGCGTGTGGGAGGACATGGCAGCTGGGCACTGCGTGCAGCTCCACGGCGGCATTAGGGAACTGCAGCTTCTGCTTTAGTGCCCCTCTGTGCCCCGCTGCACATGCAAGGACATATCGCATCCCTGCTCGCTGTTAGCAATCCCAGCCGTTACCTAGTTAAACTGCAAACACTGGAGGGAAGGACCCTGCAGCTTTACAGCGCCTGGCTCAGGTGAAATCCAATCTCAGAGCAGACTTTGGACTCCCTTGCAATCTGAATAACCTAAAGGTCATTGCTGCTGCAGAGACGGGATGAAACTCTCATGCTAAGGCAGAGGAGAGCTTAGGTGGCCATCTGTTCCTGCACCATGAGCGCTCCATAATGTGCAAGTTGCCTGATCCCACGTTTCTGCAGATCTCTGTATGCGAGAGATTACCCTGTACCCCGTCTACATGGCTGCACTGACATGCACAATGGGGAGTCTCATTGCACGTAGGAGCCCTTTGGGACATATGATTCTGTGCGACTTAAAAGTCTGAGAAGGTGCAAAGGGATCTTGCCTGCTTCACTATGCCATGTCAGACTTGCCAAGCAGAGGGGCTGGTAGTGCAGGTCTCTCTGGGGTCCTTTCCCCACCTCTAGCACAGAAAGGACCTGGAGAGGGTTTGGAGAGGCATTTGGAAATGCTGGCTAAGGAGAGGAAGTTAACGCTGAGATAAAAATATCATTCTCTGAAAGCTCCTGGCTTCCTGTAGCGGTGACTAGGTGCAGGCTCACTGCGGTCAGCACGGTGCTAACACGGCAAAGCCACTGGGAGTGGAAAGGAGCCCCAGAGGGACACTTTGTGCCTACTGCTTGTTGTGTTGTCCCATGCGAGGGAGAAGGGCAGCCCAGCAGGCAGCCATCGCTCCTGCAGTTTGCCTGTGGGCTTAGCTTAGTTCTCTGAGAAATGGTCAAAGCTGGATCCTGATCCCAGAGCCCTCCAGCCCCCCATCCCATTTGCTCCAGTGTGGAGAAGTCAGTGGGTGACTCGCTCCTGCCTACAGCTAAAGCCTCAGCTGGTGTCCACCCAAGGTGACTCCTGACTTGTGCCAGCTGAAGGGCTAGCCTTTGCTCTCAAGTTGCCTCTTCTGTAAGCGGATCTGTGGTGCCTGGTTTAATGAGTTACTGTGAGAAGCAGGTACACGGTCTTCCTTTTCTTCCTTGAATGGATGGAAAGGACCGGAGGATAACTCAAAACCCAGCAACTTCATTAGTAGTTTTTGTTGCCAACAGTTATGTCTGCTGGTATGACCCTGTGGTTTTCCCTCTGAGCAGGTGGCTTTGCTGTTCCCCTTTCCCCCTTTTGAAGAAGAGCACTGTGATATTGGCATTCTCATCTAGTAGTGCAAAATGCATTCTTTCATGGATAATTAAAAAAAAAAGCAGGTATCTAGACAAAACCTTATCTGTAGAAATCAGCAGATACTGCAGCCTGCAAACTTGATGCATTCAACCTCCTTCTTGTGTTGCTGCCTATGGAAATGTGGCTCCCATTGTACCGATGCGGGTGCCTTCAAGGTAGCAGGGGACGCTTGGCTGGGTTTTCTTTATAGGTGCTTTCAAATATTTATCTGCACAAGAATAGAGGGAGAGCTGTGTTTCCTAAGAACCTTAATCCCCTTCTTCCTCGTGCCGCCTGAGCACTGGCAAGAGGCTTGACCCTGCTGACAGAGGACCTCTCTCCTTCCCCCGCAGCCCACGCAGGGCTATGCTCTGCCTTCCCACATTGCGGGGCTACCTGGAAAGTATCTATGTTAGGGAAATGGGGCTGAATCTGGTTTTCTGGGCTGTAAGCTGCAACCACTGAGATGAAATTTGGGGCTGGAGGGGCTCTTTCTCCTGCCTCCCTCTATTCCCAATTCTCCTCTTTACTGGCGATAAACTTGGTGAAGCCGGAGTGTGCACGGTTTTGCCATCAGTGTGAGAAGTGGGAGTTCAGCGCATCCCAGAGCCAAGGATCCATTTCAGTCCTGCCTACAGGGCCGGTAGCATGGACATGTCTTGAGGTGTTGCATTCTTGACTGCAGAAGGGCTGCACTTGTGCCGCTGCTGCTCCTCTCGGAGCTCCGAGCCTGTGAAGGGTCTCAAATACATCATTCAAAATGGGGGTTTCTAAAGTTGCCGCAAGCCTAGCGTGCAGCTCAGCTCTAAGTCAGCTCTGAGATTATACTGTTTACAACAGGGATGTCCACAGGGGACTGCTTTAACATGCTGTCTGCTCTTTACTATTCAGCACGTCATATTTCCTCCAGCTGGAAGGGCTTGTCTTCCTTTGCAGTAGCGCTTACTGAATATTAAGGATTTTGTTCTGTGTCACTGGAAATGCCCTGGACCCCAAGGAACACATTGCACCGCACTGACAGGAGTTTCGGTGTGTTTTGCTTTTGCCTTTGCCTTGGGCAAAGGTGTTACGGGCATGTGGCAACAGAGGTAAGGATCATCTGGGGTTACCCGCTGCCTCCCCAAGCATCCAGAGTGATGATGTGCGTCGTTAAAACGTTGCCATGTAAAACGTAGTTTAGCAATTATTGTGAAACCAGAGGGAGAGACACGGAGCAAAACCGCTCCAGGAGTCTGACCAGCTTCCTCTTCACTTCCGAAACTGCCCCTGTGTGAACCGCACGCGCAGCCGGGATGCCGGTGCCCGGGGACCCTGGGGACACCGTGGAGAGGAAGACGGCAGCGTGTGCTGCCATGGCCTGGGATGGCCTCACCTGCGCCCGCCGTTCCTTAGTGCCTGCGGGAGGAGGGCTGCAGGATCCCGGCCCGCTGTGCTCCCTATAGCTCCCCTGGCTGTTTCACAGCTCTTGCTCTTGCCTTGGTCTTGCCCCTGCTCTGCACAGCAAAGTGGTTCATCTCCCAGGAGCTGAAATACAGAGTGAGATTCAGCGTCTCTTCCTGTGTCATAGGAAAAGAACAGCTGTGCAAAGGAAAGGATCCCTTATCTGCAGACATGTCTGTGAGCTGTCCCCATGCAGTCCCTGCTCAAGTGCCCTGCCGGCCTCTTGAGCTTGATGATACAGCTTCTAGCAGTGAGGTGGGATGGTCCCATGTGCCTGCATTTCTCTCCAGGTCCTGGAGTCTTGCATATAGATGTGGGTTATATTTACATTGTGGCTTCTTACAGCGGTAAATTACAGACTGTTCCCTGAAAGAGAAAAAGAGGAAAAATAGTTCCTGTGTAACATGGTGGAGAAGTACAACCCGGACTGCCCGATGAATCCCATTTCGGATATGCTGATGGTCTTAAGCTTTGCCCTGCTGACTGACTGATGAAGAGCTGGTCTGATAGCTACCTACACGGCATCTAAAGTCATGTTTAAGACACATTTTATTTATTTTTTTTTAAACAGGGTTCTTCCTCACTCAGTATATGTGCACATAACGAGTTGGTGGTGGAACGCCTGGTGCTTGCTGTATGAACGCGTGCAGCACCTCGCTCCCCGTGGGAGGAGCAGTCGCAAAGTGGCATCGTGTTGACCCCCGTCATGCTCTTGTTCCCCGCGGAGGCTGCTTGGTTGCACAGATCCCGTTCTGCAGTGAGCAGGCTTGGATTCACGCAGGTCAGGAGCACTTGCTTAGCACTGCAAAAGCCCCGAGAGCCTACCCCGCTGATAACCCTCCGCGCACTTCGATCATCAGCGCCATATGTGATCCCAGCAGAGATAGCTCGGAGAGGTGTGTTTATGGCTTTGCCCTCAGCGTATGTGGGCATGCCTGGCAATTTCACAAACATGTCCTTGGTTAAAGTCTGTTGCTAAGCGATCGTTTAAGATAAGGAATACACACAAATCCTTGGGGGCTGCCTGGCTTTGCAGGGCTTCAGGCACTCCTAGCAGAGAGGTATAGGATAGAAAGGCATGCCCTGCTTTTGTCTGGAGCACCCAAAAGCCCTATTAACCTGGGAGCAGCACCCTGTTTGTTCAAATCTGCAGTATTTCTTCCTCCTGTAACCAGTCATATGTAGAGCACAGCTGAATATGCAACTTGGGTGAGTTTCCAGCTGTATGTGCCTACCAGAGGGGATAAGGTACAGAGAAAGGGCAGCTCCCAGCCTTGGTCCCTCTGTGGCACACTTTTGCACGTAGTGACGAAAGGGAGGGAGTCAGATCCCCTTGTTCCTCATCTCTCATGGTGCTTCTGTGTGCCCTTCACTGCTGGAAGCCACCTCAGTAGTACTTTCATAATCCACATTGCGCTGTGATCATCAGTTGCTCATTCACTTTTCAAGAAAATGGGAACCCTCCAATGTGGTCCCGCGCATGTCTCAAAATTGGGTTGGTTTCACTTAAAGATGAACCTTTTGCAGCATTCTCCATCTGCCCCACCGCACTGAGTCAAGGAATGTGCACTTGTGCCTCCAGAGCGAGCCTCCTCCTTCATGGCTGGCCTTCGGTGGCTGCAAGCAAGGGCACGGGGCAGAAGGGGAGCTGCATCTTTGCCTCTCCACAGGTGCCTCACGGAAAAACTCCTTGTCTCCCGCTCTCCCTTTTTCTCTGTGGTGTGAGAGGGAAGAGCTACGAGCTGCGTGCACTTGGCAGCGGCCGTAGGGTTTGAACTGAACTGACCCATAGGATGCAAATGGAGTCATGAAGTATATGTGGCAGCGTGATGCATATTAAAGTGATTTGGAGGGTAATGTTTCCCCGGCTGTATTCTTAGTAACTGAGAGAAGTGATCTGCCCACCTTAGCTGTAAGCAAGTTATAACACCCACCAAGGAGGCTTTCAGAAGCTAAAGGTAGTCCTGGCTCCAGGGTAGCTCTGAGCGTGGGTTTAATTGAGACCCGGTCCCACTCTGCCCCGGCTCTCTGCATCCTCTGCTCCCTCAGTCCTTACGGAGGCCCTGTGCCATAAAAGCCCTAAGCAAGCACAGGCAGTTTCCTGTTCTGATCTCAGTGGCATGTATAAAAACATGCCCAAGAAATGACTGTGCTCCCTTGGGAATAAGGAAGGACCTGCTAGCTAAACTGAGAGGAGAAAGTTTTCTATCCATGTAGCTACTAATTCTTTATTTGGAAAAATTGCACTGTTTGTCTGGCAGTTCTTGGAGCTTTGGCTTAGTATTGAAATGACCTTTGTGCAAACCTTCTCCAGTCCCTTCCCAGAGGAGAAGATAAAAGTTGCAATATTCCTCTCAGCTCTTGCTTCAGAACAGAGACTTAAAACTGGGATGCAACTGTCCTGTCCAGCAAGGCCACAAATGAAGAAGCTGAATTTTATTTCTCAATGTGCACAGTGAGTTGTGTGAAAACTCTCGCTGTGGGAGGCCCAGTGAACTTCCCTGAGGTATGTCCTAAACCAGGGTAGGGGACCTCTTTCTCACCTGCTACTTCTAGGTTTCAGACCTTCAAAACTTTAGCCTCCTTTCCCTTCTCTCCCGCCCTCTCCAACTCCAATACTGAAGGTGCGGGGGTGAGAAGGACGGGGAGATCTTTTCTCTTGGTCGGTCTACATGATCCCCCCTCGCCTGCTGCCAGACACCCGTGACACTTCAGTAATATCCTCTGCTGCCCGGCCTTGCTCTGCCAGCGCTCCCTGCGCCCAGCGAGTGCCTGGACTCGGGGGACGGCAGCGGACCGCCCGCTCCCACCCTCTGCTCGGGACCGGGCAGCTGCGGTGGCTGCTCCGCACGTTGCCTTTTGGGTAGCTGCAAAGATGAAGACTTCACAACGACCCTGGGCGTCCTGTCTTAGTGCTCGACCATCCTCACTATAAATAAATAAAAAAACAAACAAAAAACCCACTTATGTTGAATGAGGTTTTTTTGCGCTGCATTGCCAGCACCACCAAATCCTCCATCCCGGTTGTGCCAGGGGCTCATTTATCACAGTCCATGCGAGAACAGGAGGGGTTCCTGTCTTCATGTGTCATCTCCTCAGTGTTGCGCTTGTTGCCATGTCAATTACTCCTGTCCCTCCAAGCAGAAGGAAGTTTAAATGTTTAAACGTCTGCTCACGTACGTCTTATTTTAATAGGCATGTGAGGTCTTCTGTGCAAAACCAAAACTGAAACACAAGCCCATCTGCCCAATGCATATTTTACCATCTCTAGTCACTGTGCTCTTGGCCACCTTTGAGCTTCCCTGCCAATATAAACGAAGTCATCTTGAGATCGTGCCCTCTCTCTTCAGTAATTTACTTTTTAACCTGATAGGAGTACTATTATCATATGGCCTCTACCGCCTAAGCACAGAATGGTTGGGTTGCTGCTAACAAACCTGGCAAGAGCTTTCCTATGTACCCTCCTGGGAGCGTTTGGTCATGGAAGTTACTTTTGTTATACCTGGTTTCACTAAATACCTCTCATTTTTTTTCCTGTCTTTCCATCAAACATCACATACTAAGTAGCCTAGAATAACAGTTGCTGCCACTCATGTTAACTGAGAGGAGCACAAGACACTGAAGTGTCTAGTTTCTCATCACTTACGGGATGGATAAAAGTATCTGTTATACTGACTAGTCCATCAAATATGAATGATGCAGATAGAGTGCCTGTTTATACACAGCGATCTATTTTAGTTAAATTGAAAACACACAGGGGAGTGTTTCAGCTTTGTGGATAGAAAACACTGGAAATGTTTTTTGTTTTGTCTTCTTCTCTGTTTGCCAGTGACAATTAGTTCTCAGGGGTGTACAGTTTGCAGCTGCGAGAGGACGAGGTCTCATCTTTTCGGATAAAAACCTAAATGTTGTTAGTCATCCCCCCAGATCTCATGGAGTTGAGGATGAGGTGCTTCCCTCCCTCCATCATTCAAATGCCACCCTAATACTCCTGTCTTTTGTATAGTGTTAACATAAGCATTTACCAAGCTGGTCCCTCTGGAGGACGACAGCAATTGTTTTGCTTCATGTTTAATGCTTTCCTCTCCCTCTGGACTCCGTGCCAGAGCATATTGTAATGAACAAGCTCTGGAAGAATATTATAGCTGGTAGGACACTTTGCACAGGAATTTGTTCTGCACCACCGTGAACGCTGCAGACCCACAAATGAACGGTGACGACGCAGTAGCTGCGCGCGGAGCCCCTTGTTGGAGCAAACTCGTCAGCACGATGGATCACTCTGTAGAAACTCACTTAACCTTTGCAGAGTTCCTGGTGCTGTGTTTATTAATGCTGCTGCTTTTGTTTTGCAGTAATACCTCTGTGTTACCTGAAAACATGCTGCAGATTTGAGATTTGACGCACAGCAACAAGGTTTCCACTGAACGTACTGATTATACAGGGGGTGGAAAGTGAGCGCCCTTGATGCTCTCATGCATCTGCCTATAAAAAGAGCCAAGATGTGTTCTGTGTGCAGAGACTTTCAAAACCAGACCCAAAGCATGCAGAGTGAAACTATTGTTGAGAAAGAAGAGCTTTGGTTTCGGTGGGTGAATGTTGATCTCAAGTGGAAAGCTTCAATGTATCGGCTTTATCGGGATTTGCCTATAGGGCTAATATTTTGCTATGGAAACTATTTCTCCAACAGTAAAGTAGGATGAGGGAAATGAGAAGAGAAACCTTTCTGTCAAGAGGTCTTCTTTAGTTAGGAAATCGATGCTCAACAGGCCCATGTTCCTGTGTGGAAGGCTGCTAGCCAGGGCAAGACAGCTCAACAGGAGTGTGGACCCCACTGCTTCCATCAGAGCAGAGGAATCAGGATGCATCAGAAATGGCACTTGCTGTACAACTAACCCATATATAAATGGACTACAACAGGGAGTGATGTGTTCATAGATCTATACTGGCTGATATTTTCATTACTACAACATCTGAAGCTTATTTTATGTATTTTTTTTCTTTGCGATAGCAGTTCTAAAGCTAGTGATGAATCATTAACATTTTAAAGTGACCTTGATAACCTGCTTTTTGAGTTGTCCTGTGGCAAGATTACGGCCTGCACTGATTACTGGGAGAGCTGTGATCTTGGTACCTGAGGAGAAGCCGCCGCAGGTGGAAACTGCTGTGTTTCCATTGCCGTCTTGCTGCCAGCTGCTGAGTGTGCAAATATGGGGCTGTGAAGTGACGGCAATGGAAAAAAAAAAGAAAAAAAGTTCAGTGGGTTTGAAGTGCTTAGAGTGTCTTCGGGGACATGCTAGTCAAACTGCAAGCTGATTCTGGTACGCACTGCAACAGGCTGGTGTCCCCCCTGTCTGTCGTACCCAGGATCTGTGGGGTTTGACTCTGCTTTCCTGGTGCATTGAGCCATTTCTGCTGCTACTGGAAGAGCAGATGCCACTGCTAGCCAGGTCTGAGTCTGTATCATTCCTGTGTCTTACACAGCTGCACTCACGACTAGATAGTGGAGAGCGAAGGCTACTGCCTTCCACTGATGTATTTCGCGTGCTATTAATACGAGTGGATGAAGCTTTGCCCTGGAGGGGAAAGTTTCAGTAAAAATCTGTTTGGGATAATTAAAGCTAACAAACAACCCTCGTCATCCTGCAATGAAAGAGCAACAAACAAAATCAGCCTGACTCAAATTCCAGCCTTCTTACAGCTCTGGAGTGCCGGAGCTCATTGAAAAGGCCGGAATCTGGGTTGTGTTGGTCCTGAAGCCTCGTGTGTCCTACGCATCACCACATATCAGTTCTGCAATTAGTGAACTGTAGAGGAAGCAGGGAAAAGAAATAGGGAGGAAAACAGTTTTTCCTGCTTCTGCACTTCAGCATCCTCTGCTGCTTTATCCATAATGTCTGTGTGAGGTGTGTTCGTGCGGCACCCGTGCAGGCTCGGGAGAGCAGGAGCAGGCATGGACGGTGCTGCAGCCCTACGAGGGAGAGCGGAGGGTCGAGGAGGGGCTGGGAATCACGACAGAGGAGGAAGGAAATTCCTGTGGCCTCCACGCTCTGGTGTTTCATTTTCACCATATGAAATGATGCAGCTTGTAAGAAACTGCTAATTTAGTGAGGTTATGGATCAACTGATCTAATTCAGTCTCCTGTGAGTTATGTGAACAGTCTTACTTATTTCTAGAGGTTATAACAGATTATCCCTGTGTGTCAGGATCGGAAGAGTTCTCAGCAACACAAAATGTTTCTCACATGGGCTCGAACAACCAAAGAAGTGCAGAGTTTGTAAAAGTCCCCAATTAACAGTTGTAATTTGCAAAGATAAATGAAGTATGATAAATTATTTCTGAAGGAGACTTACAGGAAGAACACATATTGTACCTATCTAGATTTTTTTTTTCCTTTTATAAGGGAGAAAAAAAATGATGATGATAGTATAGTAGATTTAAAAAAAAGTGATCTTTTATAACTTCCTCATCATTTGGTATGTAATAATCTGTAGGAAAAATATACAACTTTTGAAGCTGTTCTTCTCAGTAAAGTCAAAACGGCTTTGGTTTTAACAATCTTTAATAATCTTTATTGTCCTATAGCCAGATTTGTGGGTTGAAACTAAAGTATAACTCTGTATCATCAGCATTCTCTGATCACAAATGAGTATTTCCTAGCAATAGGAAATGTGGAATTTAGTTCTTGAACAGAAACACTTCGCTGATACTAAGCATCTCTTTAGCAGATCTTTACTCATTAGATCTTAGTATCTTATAGATACTAAATAAGCATCTATTTAGTATTTGCATAATGAAGTAATGGAGGCCACTGAATGCTGCTTGAATCTTTCTGTTTTTACATATACCAGCCTCTCTCTCTCATGTGGGATGTTTGGATGCATTGCTGCTTAGTTGGCGTTTTGATATTCCTGGTGCAGTCATCAACATGAGTGAAAATGTGCACGCAAGGATTTGAGAAACTGGATAAACTACCAAGCCAATTGATGAAATGTTCAGTGAGGTGAAAGTTGAAGAAATGGTTCCAGACAGTTGTTTTTGCCTAGTTCAGTAGTGACGTGTGGATCTAATTCGGGAGCAGAGGGTGGACCGTATAAAACGGATTGTGAAGCTGTTCTTCTGCAGAACATACGTGCTCTTCGCTTTCACAGGTGTTTGGGTTGTTTTTCTCCTTAAGGCTCTTCAGCACACACCGTGCACGCACGCACGCTGACCTCCCACCTCCTCCCTCGAACACAACCATCATCTCTGCGCGTGAGTGACCTACGTGATCACCATGGTTTCCCATTCAGTTTAGTCCCTGGAGAGGACTTTTAATTAAGAAGCTCTAATAGAATCTAGGAGAAAACGTCTAAGTCGCTGCTGTTCAGACTGTGCTGTGCAGATCCCTGGGGTGTCTGTGGCTAGCGCGTCAGGGACCCTGAGCACGTCCTTTCAGGAAAGGTCATATCCCATGCATCATTCTGCCTGTGCCCAACACAGGAATTTGCTGTTGGGCTCCATGTGCCCAACAGCAAATTCCTGCAGGAAGCGGAGAAACGCTGCAAGGGGCTGCTGCTTAGTGCTGGTAACGAGGCCGAGCAGGGAGATGGAAGCGGGACCACAGCCGCCGGGTGCCTCGGTGTGAAGCGATGGCTGCGGGTTGTGCCGAAGTTGCTCTGTGTCCAAGCGCGCTGGCGGGTACAGCAGCTGTCACACTCCAGGGCTTGGATAAGAAGCCATTTGTAGCCAGGGTGTGTCCGAACCGGTCGCTGGCCGTTGTCTCCCCTGCCCGAACCGCAGCAGTGGGCACAGGTGGGGTTTGCAGCGGTGCTTCGTGTTGGCCTGCTGTGTGTGCCGGTGGGACGGCGCCCGTGCGCGCGTGCCGGGGCCGTGTGTGCTGGCGCCTGCCCGGCAGCTCTGGCTGATCTCCGAGCCGGGAGCTGGCTGCGGGGCTGGGGACGCCGTGCTGGGCAGCGCTGCAGAATTCCTTGCGCAGGCTTCCGCAGCAGCGGCTCTGCATGCGCCCGTGCACGGACAAGCACGAGAACTGCAAGGCGCTGCTCGAACCCTTCTAAGTACTTTGCCAAAGAGCAAACTTCTAGGAAATTGGAGCCATGTAAAAATTTGAGATAACTTTGAGAAGTTCTTGGCAAGAATACAGAACGGAAAATTTAAATGTTCTGTGTAGATTGTTTGAGAATTAAACATCTTGCATTTTTGTTTCAAAATGCTCTCCCTTCTGGCAATTCTCTCAAAACTTCTGGTCATGCAAATGTGAATTGTTGAAGATACTATTGAGGACTTCCTTTGGACAGAACAATATTTGATTTAATTGGAAATTTCTTCTTTTTATTTAATTGAAATTCTCCAAAGTTTTCCTTTGGAAGGCAACACGAAACAAATGTATTTTTTTTTCTTTTTCTCCTTTATTTTTAGTTTTGAGTTACCAGTTTGAACAGAAAGCTCTTTGCGAGTCGGCAAAGGCGATGATGGGAGCTGGAGAGCAGACGTGATTAACACCCCAGAGCTGCAGCGGGGGTAGGTCAGCCCCTTGGTGCAGCAGCGCTCCAGGGCCAGGCCTGGGCCGCCACCCGTCAGCACGGGTCTCCACGGGCCCTGGGCTGGCCTGGCAGGGGAGGAAGGCGTCTCCCTGCACCAGCAACAAGCGCTGCTTCTGCTCCCCTCTTCCGAGGAACCCTGGGAAGTGCCGAGCACAGACTCCTCTCGTGGGGTTTCAGGGCTCTCCCGCCAGGACGCGGGAGACGAGGGAGGCCGGTAGAACTGCCCTGGGACTGGAGGCAAGAGCCAGGCTCCACTAAGGGCCATCTAACCAGTTCTGCCCACATAAATAAATAAATAAGTGAAATATAAAGCTCTCTCTTGTCTCAGTTCCCGAATTACTTCATTTATTTTTTTCTGTGCAATGAAAATGGGTATGAAATGCCTCCCTTGCTGCCCTTGTAAAAACACGCCAGCATCCTCCAAGGGGAGCCACAGGCAGCATCGCTCTAGCTGGGGAATGAATTGCTCGCTTTCTGATTTAGCGGCTTCCTGTTTTGGAAACCCGAGACATCATCTCAAATTTCTATTTGTTGTCAGCCCAGGAGGGAGAGACTCTAAGGCTGCAAATCCGCTTGTGGGGCAGCCGCTCATTTGCTAATTGTCTCCGCCAGACGATGCCATTTACACCCATCACAAAAGCACCTCTAACCTAGGCGGGCCACGTACAGTCAGTATCGCCTGGAACCTCCGTCCTTCTGAAACCGGACCCCTTGCTGCGCCGGCAGAGCGCCTGTGTCAGCTCCTCTCACCAGGCAACAAAATGCAGGCATGCTTGCCCCTGATTAATTTATAAACACACTCGTTCCCAGGCCTAATTATGATATGGTAAGCAGCTGCATTATAAAAAAAGATGTCTGACTTGTCATCCGTAGTGTAATGGATCTTTTGCTTCAAGGGCTGCGGTGTCCTTTGAACGCCAGCGAGCGCCGGGCGCAGGCCGGGCCCCATGGGAGCGCGCGGGGTCTGCGCTCGGGCTGCGGCGCCGCTGGCGGCAGCGCCGGCGCTCTGCTGCGGGGCCGCTCCGCACCTGCGCCCACTCTCCCCGTCTTGTTCTTGCACGGTTGTGCCAGCAATGCCAATGAAGCTGGGCTTTGCCTCTCTGAGAAGTTTTCACCAAGGACTATGTTTTTCTTTTTCCCGTTTTTGCAGCTTGGTGATTGCTCTTTTGCCTCTTGAGGTGGGCTGGCCGCACTGGCCGTTTCTGCTGTATTCGGGACCGTATGTTCTGCCACACGTGGGTGCCGAGCAGGTCCAGCTTACCTGCGTCAGCCAGCTCGCCCAGCTGCTGCATCGCCCTCGCATGGGGTCGGAGCTGGACGCAGCACTTCTGCAAACGCAGAGCACTCACCTGCAGGGTTGCTGTTTTTCCCATCTGTCTTTTAACACCTTTATTCTGCTATCCTGGCGCACTGAGTAAACCTTTGGATTTTGCCTTTCTGTCAGTGGACCTGTGGGGACTTTTTGCCCATGGCTCTTCATTCTGGAGACAACTTACATCGTAACAAGCTACTTTGACAGCCATGTGCCAGTTTAATGTTATAGTGATGGCTGGTCACAACAAAATAACACTGGCTTCCACTTTCTCTAACACTGGTCTTTTTAAAAATTAGTAGGATATTCATTTTTCTACTTTGTTCCAAGGTCTGGCTTGGGCATCATTGCCTGTGATTTAACATCTGCCAAGGGATGTGGTTAAAGAGAGGGACAAAATGGAGGTTGCTGAATCCTGAAAAACCTGATGGGTCTTACAGCGTCTGTAGGACCAGCTGTGTGGAAGGAAGTACCTGGGCAGCAGCAGCAGCAGCAGCACTGCCCCTCATCTCGGCCCTTGTTGCTTACGGGGCTTCTAAATATCCGGGTATTTACTGTAGGTAAATATGGCCCCAGATGGTTCTCCCCACGCTGCAGGAGGACAGCAGTGGTGGTGGGCTGAACAGGCTACTAAAAATACTGTCAATGAACCTGTAAGGATGTCATGTCAGAATTACCTACCAACTGCAGGTTGGTTTTCTAGCAAGGAAGGAAGCGATTGTGAGTTAAGGCTGTGAGCACCTTAGCCATCCAAAGCGCCTTCCAACACGGAGGAAAAAAAATTCTCATTTCCTCCGATTTAGACACACAGGGACTATTACACATCTGTGCAATGCTGGCAGGAGAAGAAGCAACGCACTGTGGCTAGCACGGAAGCAGAGGAGCTGTCAAGCCAGTTTTCCTTTCCCTGTCGGGTACTCCCGGTGGAAACTGAACAATAAAATTCTGCAGCTTCCCCCTGGGTTCAGTTGTCCTTGGGTTCGGCAGGGACTCGACGGCCCTGCTCGTCCCTCGGCCCCAGAGCAGCCGCTGCTCGTTGCCTGTGAGCGGGTCTCATGCGAGGAGCGAGGGGCGAAGGGTTGCTGTGTGCTTCCATCTTCCAGTTTTTAAGACTCGGCAGCATCCGCTGAAAGACTCAATTCTGCTACTGCTGCAGAGGAACCACGTTCTGCTGAGTGACAGTGATGCACTCGAATCCAAACCAGCCACAATGATTACCAAGAAATGCTCTTCAAGAACCCTCTGCCTGATACCATGCGAGTCTGAAACTTAGGGTATGGCTTTTTAAGAAGGCCCTCTTGAAACTTGCCCAGAAGATTAACGTGTAAATGCTAAGAATTCTCTGGAAGCTCTTGAATGAAAATGTTTAATTCCAAATAACCACAGAAGTAGCTGTTTGTAAAAAGAGGTGATTAATGATATTGTGGACAAAATAAGGTGAGTCCATAAATTTGATGGCATAGTAGTTGCACATTACTTGATGATAGAGTTTCTCACACTATCTTTTGTTTATTTTTAATGGAAATAGTACAAGAAAAGTAAGATGCTTGCTTAAATTCCCCATAAATCCAAACATCTGAGGCTACATTTACTCCTTTTTCCTGGCTCTGTTCCCCTTTGAAAGCATCTGCTTGCATACGCGCTCACGCTTTTTTCCCATGAACTACAAGAGTGGAGGCCAAAATACCCTTTGCAACTGGTAACTTGCTAGGCACACTAGGTTCCAGTCAATATAACAAATAGCCATTTCATAATGCTTGAAATATCTGTGGCATGAATACATTAAAAGTACCAAAATTGGCAGGAAACAACTACACATGAAGAGCATTTCATTTTTTTTTTCCATAGGGTCAATTTATTCATATGGTGAAAACATCTTACAAGAAAAAAAAACATTAAGTTACATAGAAAAGTGACTCCGATAACTCCACGTTAGTGGTATTCAGCGGCAGGGTTGAGTATGAGACGCTCACGCAGCGGTGAGGGCGCGAGAGCCGCACGCAAGCTGCATCCCACCACCGTGCTGCGGGGCCACTGGCCCTTCTGGCAGTCCGGGCTGCAAAGCAGCACGTGTTTCTCTGCCAAGAGGTGCCCTCCGATGGGAAATGAGCCAGATCTTTTGGTACCCAGCTACTCGGCTGCGCTGGGTTGCAGGAGCTAAGGGGCTGCAAGAGCTCAAGTCACAGGAGCGACGGGGGCTGCTGCTGGCAAGCGGTGACTTCCCGCTCAGCAGCGCTGAACGCTGCCACTTCCCATTTCTAACAGTGTTTATCCGCCCGCTCGCCAGCCCTCTGCGAGGCCGAGCAGCCCCGCAGCAGCAGCACGGGGAGCCCGTGGCGGGGATGGAGCGGGAAGCCGCGGCCGCACTGGTGGCGCGGGTGGGTGGCAGAGGCCGTGGCAGCCCCTGCGCGCGGCGCAGCCCCTGC